>CATNWA010002117.1:435000-697500 GCA_951230385.1 Staurois parvus
GCAGAGTATTTCAGGAGAGGAGTTATAGAGGAAGGAGCGGAGTCCTCCAGCAGTGCAGAGTATTTCAGAGAGAGAGTTATAGAGGAAGGAGCGGAGTCCTCCGGCAGCGCAGAGTATTTCAGGAGAGGAGAGTTATAGATGAAGGAGCGGAGTCCTCCAGCAGTGCAGAGTATTTCGGGAGAGGAGAGTCATAGAGGAAGGAGCGGAGTCCTCCAGCAGCGCAGAGTATTTCAGGAAAGAGAGTTATAGAGGAAGGAGCGGAGTCCTCCGGCAGTGCAGAGTATTTCAGGAGAGGAGAGGTATAGAGGAAGGAGCGGAGTCCTCCAGCAGCGCAGAGTATTTCAGGAGAGGAGAGTTATAGAGGAAGGAGCGGAGTCCTCCAGCAGAGCAGAGTATTTCAGGAGGAGAGTTATAGAGGAAGGAGCGGAGTCCTCCAGCAGCGCAGAGTATTTCAGGAGAGGAGAGTTATAGAGGAAGGAGCGGAGTCCTCCAGCAAGTATTTCAGAAGAAGGAGAAAAGTCCTTCAGCAGGGCAGAGAGTTTGATCAGGTAAATGTCTTCATTATTGGTTCACCTAACAAAATGTCTGAAAACACACAAGTTGTCTTTGCTGGCATAAAGCAATTTATATAGCAATTCTGAAGTGACACGTTCTCTGTGTGTTCTCTTTCTCTCTTCCACCATCTGTGCTGTGGATACATTTCTGCAATAATCATCCTGTTCATGTGTTAATTATAACCTCCCCGTCTCATGAAGGATTCACAGGAACTCTAAGCTCTGCTCCCCCTCATTATCTTCTTTCTCTATCTTTCTAGCCTCCTCAGCCCCAGGCCCCAAGAAATGAGATGTATTTGTGGCTAAGTTCTGTTATCCATCCAGAAATATTGTGACATGGAACATCCTTATAAGGCCCGGGAGTCAGTTTACTCTACAAACTGTCAGACCAGGTTTTTAGGATGTTCTGCAGGTTTCTCTAAGGCAGGAAGTTCACGGAACATCAAAACAAATGCTAGTTAATGTGGTCTGGTCAAATTATAGATAGAAGAGAGATAGATAAATAAATAGACAGATAGATAAATTATCTTTTCATTCTTTGCAGGTTAGCAGAAAAAAAACCTTTAGATGTATAAAAGATAAAGAAAAGTTTTGGCGGACAGATATAAACCAAGGTTTTGGTGGACAAAGGCTGGTGGACAAAGGTTATGATGGATCGTTGTGGAAAGAGGTGGCTGTAATGGACAGGTGGAAAAGAGATTATGATGGTGAATGGAGGACATGGGGTGTGGTTGACAGAGACTGAGCTGGTCATAAATGCATATAGATTGAGGTGGACAGAGGTTGTGATGTATGGAGACTGTGGTGGACAGAAATGGAAATAGATGAGATGGACAGAGGTTGTGATGGATGGATGTTGTGGCCGCTAGAGGTGGATATAGATTGAGACAGGCATAGGATGTGGTGGATGGCAATTTTGTTAGACAGGGATGAATATAGACTAAGAGAGGTATATGTTGTGGTAGACGGAAATTGTGGCAGATGGAGGTGGACTGAGATTGAGATGGACAGAGGTTGTGATGGACGGAGATTGTGGTTGACAGAGATGGATATAGAAAGAAATGGGCATATATGTTGTGGTAGATGGAAATTGTGGTAGATGGAGGTGGACTGAGATTGAGATGAACAGAGGTTGTGATGGAGGGAGATTGTGGTTGACAGAGATGGATATAGAATGAAATGGGCATATATATTATGGTGGATGGAAATTGTGGTAGATGAAAGAGGATAGAGATTGAGATGGACAGAGGTTGTGATTGACGGAGATTGTGGTTGACAGAGATGGATATAGAATGAAATGGGCATATATGTTATGGTGGATGGAAATTGTAGTAGATGAAAGAGGAAAAGATTGAGATGGACAGAGGTTGTGATTGACAGAGATTGTGGTGGAAAGAGGTAGATATAGATTGAGATAGACATAGGTTGTGGTGGATGGAAATTGTTTAGAAGAAGGTGGAATATAGACTGAGATGGACAGAGGTTGTGATGGACAGAGACTGTAGTAGAAAGAAATGGATATAGATTGAGATAAGCATAGGTTTTTGATAGACGAAGATTGTGGTGGACAGACATGGATAAAAAGAATGAGATAGGCATATAGGTTGTGGTGACTGGAAGTTGTGGTAGATAAAGGTGGATAGAGATTGAGATGGACAGAGGTTGTGATGGATGGAGATTGTGGTAGAAAGAAATGGATATAGATTGAGATAAGCATAGGTTTTTGATAGACGAAGATTGTGGTGGACAGACATGGATAAAGAATGAGATAGGCATATAGGTTGTGGTGACTGGAAGTTGTGGTAGATAAAGGTGGATAGAGATTGAGATGGACAGAGGTTGTGATGGAAAAAAAGGCTGACAAAAGCTGTGATTGCCAGAATCGTAGTAGAGAGCTGAGGAGACTGTTAGTGGTGGACAAACATAGAGAGGTCCTGTGGAAGCAGGTTGTGGTGGACAGAGATGCATAGAGATTTAAATGGACAGAGGTTGTGATGGATGGAGTTTGTGGTGGAAAGAGATGGATAAAGATTGAGATAGGAATAGGTTGTGATGGATGTAGATTTTGGTGGACAAAGATGGATGTAGACTGAGCTAGGAATAGGTTGTGATGGACGGAGATTTTGGTGGACAAAGATGGATATAGATTGAGATAGCCATAGGTTGTGGTGGATGGAAGTTGTGGTAGATGAAGTGGATAGAGATTAAGACAGAGATGAACAGAGGTTGTGGTGGAAAAAGGCTGAGAGAAACTGGGAGCGACAGAAATTGTAGTTGAGAGCGCTGGAGAGGGTTTGTGATGGACCAAGACTGAGAGAGGTCTTGTGGAAGCAGGTTGTGGTAAACAGAGGTAAACAGAGATTAAAATGAACAGAGGGGAGCAGAGGATGTAGTTAATAAAGAATGACAAAGATTATGGTGGAAAGATATTGTAACGGAGAGTAAGGGACAAAGGTTTTGGCTGACAAAAGCTGATAAAGGGTTGTAATAGTAGGATGTGGAAAGAGCTGGTGGTCGATAAGTGTTGTGAGGCACAGAAATGGAAAAGAAATTTAAGTGGAGAGGTGGACGGAGGTTGTGGTGGATAGAGATTTTGATGAGCGTAGGCTGGCAGATGTTGTAATGGATGTGGTCAGAGGTGGTAGCAGATACGTGTTCTGATGGACAAAGTTGGAAAGATATAGTGGAGAGAGGTGGATAGAAATTGAGATAGACAGAGGTTGTGAGTAGAGAGCAGTAGACAGTTTATTGTGAACAAAGGCTGTCTTGTGGAAGTAGGTTGCGATGGACAAGGGTAGATAGAGATTGAAATGGACAGAGGTAGACAGAGATTGTTGTTAATGAAGGTTGAAAGAGATTATGATGGACAGAGATTGTAGTGGAGAGAAATGGACAAAAGCTGATAAACAGTTGTGATGGACGGGACAAAAGTGGTGGCTGGTAGATGGTATGATGGACAGAGGTGGAAAGAAATTATAGCAGAGAGAGGTGGACAGAGGTTATGGTGGCCAGAAATTTTAGGCTGATAGGGGTTGTGATACAGGAGTGTGAACAGAGGTGGTAGCACATATGTGTTGTGATGGACAGGGTTGCAAAGAGATTATAATGGAGAGAGGTGGATGGAGGTTGTGGTGGGCCTAGGTGTATTGTTATCCACAAGGGTTAATGGAGGTTATGGTGGAAAGACATTGAGGTGGAAAAGAACTGAGAGAAGCTGGACAGATGGACAGAGATTGTAGAGTAGAGCAGTGGACAGGGTTTGTAATGGACAAAGGCTAACAGAAGTCTCTTGGACAGAGGTGGATAAAGGTAGAGATGGGAATGAGGCATCTTTGTGGATAAGTTCTGTTATCCACCTAGAAATATTGTGACATGCAACTCTGAAGGTTTCTGTAGGACAGACAAAAGCAGCAGAACAACCAGTCATGTTTCTATGTCAAATTATAGATAGATAGATAGATAGATAGATAGATAGATAGATAGATAGATAGATAGATAATAGATAGATAGATAGATAGATAGATAGATAGATAGATAATAGATAGATAGATAATAGATAGATAGATAGATAGATAGATAGATAGATAGATAGATAATAGATAGATAGATAGATAGATAGATAGATAGATAGATAGATAATAGATAGATAGATAATAGATAGATAGATAGATAGATAGATAGATTAATAGATAATAGATAATAGATAGATAGATAGATAGATAGATAGATAGATAGATAGATAGATAGATAGATAGATAGATACATAATAGATAATAGATAGATAGATAGATAGATAATAGATAGATAGATAGATAGATAGATAGATAGATAGATAGATAGATAGATAATAGATAGATAGATAGATAGATAGATAGATAGATAGATAGATAATAGATAGATAGATAATAGATAGATAGATAGATAGATAGATAGATAGATAATAGATGATAGATAGATAGATAGATAGATAGATAATAGATAGATAGATAGATAATAGATAATAGATAGATAGATAATAGATAGATAGATAGATAGATAGATAGAGATAATAGATAGATAGATAATAGATAGATAGATAGATAGATAGATAGATAGATAGATAATAGATAGATAGATAGATAGATAGATAGATAGATATTATGGTGAACAGAGACTTACAGTGGTTGCGGTGAAGAAAGGAGGACAGAGGTTGTAGTGAAGAGAGCAGGACAGAGGTTGCGGTGAAGAGAGGCAGACAGAAGTTGTGGTGAAGAGAGGATGACAAAGGTTGTGCTGAAAAGAAGAAGACAGAGGTTATGGTGAAGAAAGGAGGACAGAGGCTGTGGTGAATAGAGAGGAGGACACAGGTTGTGGTAAAAGAGAGGAGGACACAGGTTGTGGTGAAGAGAGGAGGACACAGGTTGTGGTGAAGAGAGGCAGACAGAAGTTGTGGTGAAGAGAGGATGACAGAGGTTATGGTGAAGGGAGGAAGACAGAGGTTGTGGTGAAGGGAGGAAGACAGAGGTTATGGTGAAGAAAGGAGGACAGAGGCTGTGGTAAAGAGAGGAGGACAGAGGTTGTACTGAAGCGAGATGGACAAAGGTTGTGATGAAGAGAGGCAGACTGAGGTAGTGGTGAAGAGGGGTGGACAGAGTTTGTGGTGAAGAGAGGAGGACAAAGGTTGTGCTGAAGTGAGATGGACAGAGGTCATGGTGAAGAGAGGAGGACAGAGGTTGTGATGAACAGAGGAGGACAGAGGTTGTGATGAAGAGAGGAGGACAGAGGTTGTGGTGAAAAGAGAAGAACAGAGGTTGTGGTGAAGAGAGGTGGACAGAGGTTGTGTTGAAGAGAAGAGGACAGAGGTTGTGGTGAAAAGAGAAGAATAGAGGCTGTGGTGAAGAGAGGAGGACATAGGTTGTGGGAAGAGAGGAGGACATAGGTTGTGGTGAAGAGAGGAGGACATAGGTTGTGGTGAAGAGAGGAGGACATAGGTTGTGGTGCAGAGAGGAGGACATAGGTTGTGGTGAAGAGAGGAGGACAGAGGTTGTGGTGAAGAGAGGAGGACAGAGGTTGTGGTAAAGAGAGGAGGACAGAGGTTGCGGTGAAGAGAGGAGGGACAGAGGCTGTGGTGAAGAGAGGAGGACAGAGGCTGTGGTAAAGAGAGGAGGACATAGGTTGTGGTGAAGAGAGGTGGACAGAGGTTGTGGTGAAGAGAGGTGGACAGAGGTTGTGGTGAAGGGAGGTGGACAGAGGTTGTGGTGAAGAGAAGAGGACAGAGGTTGTGGTAAAGAAAGGGTTTTTGGTGGTGGATGGAGGTTGCAGTGGACAGAGGTGGATAAAATCTGCAGTGGTCAGAGTTTGTGGTGGAGGGAAGCTGAGTGATGGACACAGATGAACAGAGATGGCAATCCTCTCTCTATGACATCAGAAGACAAAGTTATTATCTGCACATAGAGAATGTTTAAACATTAGTGATACTCTCCATGGTAATCTGACATGATAAATGAATATGTAAAGTGCCGGACAGGCGGAGCAGAAGGGGACCGCACGGGGAATGGGCTCCGATTGGTTCTGGCTATAACATCATTTATAATAAGGATGATCAAAGGAGTCTCATCTTTCATTTCAAGCTGTGACATTTGTTGTCTTGTTAGAGCAGCATTTCATATTGCAAAATGACAAAGATCAACTTCCCTGCCAGAGAGATGAGGAGAGCAATAGACCAGGAGATGAGAGAGAGCATCAAGAATAAGAATGAATCTCCAATCTGTTGTGTATTCTTCCTTCCTTCCTTCCTTCCTTCCTTCCTTCCTTCCTTCCCTCCTGTCCTTCCCTTCCCCTCTCACTATTCTTTCTGTTCCCTTTCTTTTATTTCTGCTGTCCTGTCCTTTTCCTTACTTTCATATTCCTGCCATTCACCCCTCTTGTCTCCCTTCTTTCTTTTTCCTTTTTCCTTCTTCTACATTTCCATCCTTTCATATTCCTGCCGTTTACCTTTTCCATTTCCTCCCACCCTTCATTTCTTTCTTTTCCGTTTCCTCCCACCCTTTGTTTCTTTCTTTTCCTTTTCTATTCCCTCCCATCCTTCATTTCTTTCTTTCTTTTCCTTTTCCGTTTTCCTCCCACCCTTCATTTCTTTCTTTCTTTTCCTTTTATGTTTCCTCCCACCCTTCATTTCTTTCTTTTCTTTTCTTTTCGTTTCCTCCCACCCTTCATTTTTTCTTTCTTTTCCTTTTCCTCCCACCCTTTATTTCTTTCTTTTCCTTTTCCATTTCCTCCCACCCTTCATTTCTTTCTTTCTTTTCCTTTTCCTCCCACCCTTTATTTCTTTCTTTTCCTTTTCCATTCCCCCTCCCACCCTTTATTTTTTCTTTTCCTTTTCCATTTCCTCCCACCCTTCATTTCTTTCTTTTCCTTTTCTGTTTTCTCCCACCCTTCATTTCTTTCTTTCTTTTCCTTTTCTGTTTTCTCCCACCCTTCATTTCTTTCTTCCGTCTTCACTTTTCTCCTCCCTTCCCACCTTTTTTACGTCCTTATCGTTTCCTTACTTCCTTCCTTGCTACCTTCCCTTCCATCCTTCCTTTATTTTGCTTTCTTCCTTTTTTCTTTTCCTTCTACAGTGGATGTATTAAAAAAGTCTACACACCCCAGTTAAAATGTCAGGTTTCTGTGATGCAATAAATGAGACAAAGATGGATCATTTCAGAACTTTTTCCACCTTTAATGTAAGCTATAAACTATAACCTATAATCCCTTCACCATTTCTTTTTTTCTCTTCTTCCCTTCTTTTTCTTTCCTTACCTCTCCCTCCTTCCTTCCATCCTACTCTTCCCTTCTTTTCTTTCATCCTTCCTCCTTCTTTTCTTCCATCCTTCCTCCTTCTTTTCTTCCATCCTTCCTCCTTCATTTTTCTTCCATCCTTTCTCCTTCCTTTCTTCCATCCTTCCTCCTTCCTTTCTTCCATCCTTCCTCCTTCCTTTCTTCCTTCCTTCACCCACCTTCCTTCCTTCACCCACCTTCCTTCCTTCCTTCCTTCCTTCCTTCCTTCCTTCCCTTATTCACTTCCCCCCCATCCTACTCTTCCTTCTCTCCTTCCTTCCCTCCCTCCTTCCTTCCCTCCTTCCTTTCTTCCTTCCTTCCTTCCCTTTTTCACTTCCCCTCCTCCCATCCTACTCTTCCTTCTTTTCTTCCCCCCTTCCTCCTTCCTTTCTTCCATCCCTCAGCCACCTTCCTTCTTTCATTCCTTCCTTCATTCCTTCCTTCCTTCCTTCCCTTATTCACTTCCCCTCCTCCCATCCTACTCTTCCTTCTTCCACCCTTCCTCCTCCCTCCTTCCTTCCATCCCTCAGCCACCTTCCTTCTTTCCTTCCTTCCTTCCTTCCTTCCTTCCTTCCTTCCTTCCCTTATTCACTTCCCCCCCACCCTACTCTTCCTTCTCTCCTTCCTTCCCTTCCCTCCTTCCTTCCCTCCTTCCTTCCTTCCTTCCTTCTCTTTTTTCACTTCCCCTCCTCCCATCCTACTCTTCCTTCTTTTCTTCCACCCTTCCTCCTTCCTTTCTTCCATCCTCAGCCACCTTCCTTCTTTCCTTCCTCTCTCGCTCCCTCCTTTGCTCCTCTTGCTGTCTCTATCCCCTTATCTAGTACAGTGTGATTCATGGAGTCGGTGTATCTGCCAGTGTTGTTCTATGGAGTAGGGATGGGGAAGGGATGCGGCTGATCACCATCTGGGTTTATATCAGTTAAATATTACTAGTAGCTCTGTATGCGGTATGTCAGTGTACAGAAGGCCGTCTTTTATCATTTATGTACAGTATGTATTCCACTCACTGCCTTCTCTGCCTCCCCATACACCTCTCAGCTAACACATCCCAAATTCCCATCAGATCCTGCACACCCGCTGAAATGTGCAATCAGGCTGGCAACACCAGTGCTTGCATCACCCAGTAAAGTAAGAGGGAATAGGAGGTAGAGCACAAGTGATTGACACCTGAAATCTGCCATCTCCTACTGGATCAACTAAGATCATTGACTGCAGTTGTGAAAGGTTTTGGCAGTGGGTAATGGTGGAGGAGCAGCTTTGAATGAATCTGTCACCGGATGTATTTTTTTCAGGTTAAGTACACCCATGCTATGTAATGGTCCAGGGCCACCATCTATTTCCTGCACTTGGATGTACAGTCGGGTATTCCGGTGTCTGGGCAGTTCTTAGTTGTAAGCTTGACACCGATCAGCCCCTGTGCAGCCTCTCACCTTGCTACAAAGTTACAGGGTGCAGCCTAAGTGATCACTGGGGGGGGGGGGGGGGGGACTGAGGAAATGCTTCTGCTTACCTGCATCAGCCTAATGATATCTCTGCCTAGGAAATGTAATTTGACTGGACCTGGAGGATGGCTAAAAAAAAAAGAGAGGGAGGGAGAGAGAGGGGGAGAGAGAGAGGAGAGAGGGGGGGAGGGGGGAGAGAGGGGGAGAGAGTGGGGTGAGAGAGAGAAAGAGAGAGGGGGGGAGAGAAGAGGGGGGGAGAGAGGGGGAGAGAGAGGAGAGAGAGGGGGAGAGGGAGAGAAAGAGGGGGAGGGGAGAGAAAGAGGGGGGGGGGGGGGGGGGAGGGAGGAGAGAGAGAGGGGGGAGAGGGGGAGAAAAAGACGGGGGGAGAGAGGGAGAGAGAGAGGGGGGAGAGAGAGAAAGGGAGAGAGAGAGAGAGAAAAGGGGGGGAGAGGGGGAGAGAGATAGGGAGGGAGAGAGAGGAGAGATAGGAGGGGAGACGGAGAGAAAAGGGGGGAGAGAGGAGAAGAGAGAGAGGGGGAGAGAGAGAGAGGGAGAGAGAAAGAGAGGGGGAGGGAGAGGGGGGAGGAAGAGAGGAGGGGGAGGGAGAGAGGGGGAGGGGGAGAGAGAGAGAGAGAGGGAGGGAGGGAGAGGGAGAGAATTATGAATTATGGGGCGGATGCATGACAGCCTTGGCCCCAAGGAAAGCAGTTTGACTGACACCGGCTGTCATTCAACCATGAAGACTGAGGACACCTAGGGACGGAAAAGAAGTACTGCAGAGAACAGCTCCAGATTAAAGGCAAGTATTGCCACAAAAGCATCTTTTTTTATTTTATCTTTTTAATGACTTTTTTTTTTATTGAGTTCCCCTTCAAGAGATTTTTTTTTTCTATTGCCCTTTTAAACAGCAGCCACGTCTCGGAGTTGTACAAAGCTCCCTCTTCGACCGCTGACACCGGTACGTGAAAAGTGCGTGTTCTGAGACACGGGGGACAGAATCCTTACACTGGTACATGGAGAAATTACATTACCCGGCAACCTTTTGAGGAGAATCTAATTATTAGTTCCACATAATTTGGTTCCCAGAATTCTAATTAGATTTTTTTTTTTTTATCCGTGGGAAGAGAAGAAGACAGAAAGAATTAATTTGGGAGGCTAAGCGTGCTGCCGGTACACCTTCCCTGCACGCTGGGCGTCAGCCCCCCTCTATCCTTCATCAATATGTCAGACTTTCTGATTTTCACTTATATCAAGAAACGTCTACGAGATGAATTAATCTGTCCGCCCGGCGAGGAAGACGGGGCGCGCCGCGGAAGGTGGACCGTCTCCTCTCCTGGACTGAAACGGCTTATTCTGATTTCACCGCACACTGCGAGCTTCTCACAGTGTGCATTAGAAGCTGCAGCAAGTCAGATAGAGCTCCGCCTCATTTCCTGCCTGGAGGACGTCCAGCATCATCTAGCCCTTACTGTCCCTGGCTCGGCCCCTTTTATTCATTGGATTTTAGTTCTTTCGGTCATGGAAGCTCAATATCGCATGTGGGCGTTTGTAATGCCCACTCCTCCAGACTAGTACTCACCAGGGGCGGACTGACCATTTGGAAACTTGGGCACTGCCTGAGGGCCCGAGGTCAGTAGGGGGCCCCATGAGATGCCCTGGTACCTTTTTCATAGGCTTTTTTGAGTTTGGGCAAGGACACACAGGGGCCCCATGATCCCCTATTGAGGGCCTGGGGTCAGTAGGGGGCTCCATGAGATGCCCCTGGTACCTTTTTCATAGGCTTTTTTGAGTTTGGGCAAGGACACAGGGGCCCCATGATCCCCTATTGAGGGGCCTGGGTTGTCAGTAAGGGGCTCCATGAGATGCCCCTGGTACCTTTTTCATAGGCGTTTTTTGAGTTTGGGCAAGGACACAGGGGCCCCATGATCCCCTTTGAGGGCCTGGGGTCAGTCCCAAGGGGCTCCATGAGATGCCCCTGGTACCTTTTTCATAGGGCTTTTTTGAGTTTGGGCAAGGACACAGGGGCCCCATGATCCCCTATTGAGGGCCTGGGGTCAGTAAGGGGCTCCATGAGATGCCCCTGGTACCTTTTTCATAGGCTTTTTTTTGAGTTTGGGCAAGGACACAGGGGCCCCATGATCCCCTATTGCCCAGGGGCCCCATGAGTTCAGTCCGCCACTGGTACTCACCCATCAAGACACTGGTGACATTAGCAATTAATGACACCGCAAGCGTGACACGTGTTTTTTGCAGGTTCCCAAAAATGCGCGCGCTTTTGCACGTGAACAGAGCCTCATGCCCCTTTGTTGCATGAACGTGCATTTTTCCACTTTTTTCCCGCAGCATACGCAGAGCAGCCCATTCACACCTGAATGGTCTGCTTTATGCATGGCGAATGCGTCAAAAGAAGCTCCCGCACCTTTTCAGGCATTGGCCTTCGTGTTTTTTTTTTTTTGTACCATGCGAGAGAAAATGCGCATTTGGGGTGCAATTAACAATGAAAGGCATTGTTTTTCTCAGGATCGGGTAGATGTGAAACACAGCCTCAAGCCCCATTCACAAATGCGCATTGCGTGGATATGCATTTTTTCTGCGTTTTTGTGCAATATACATAGGACAGCCTATTCACTTGAATGGGCTGCCGTACATGTGACAAACGCGCCAAAAGAAACTCCCGCATCTTTTTGGGCATCGAGCTTTGCCTTTTCTCTACCGTATGTGAAAATGCGTGTTTGGGGTGCCATTAGTGATTAATACCACTGCAAGCACAATGCGTGTTTTTCTCAGGTTCTCAGAATGCACTCATGCATGCGTTCCCAGACATGCAGATGTGATCAGAGCCTTTGGCCCCATCACCCATGGGTGTTGTGTGAATGCGAATATTTCTGTATTTTCTGTGTGTTTTTGTGCAACATATTTACTATTTACTTGAATGGGTTTACCATACTGTGACATGCGGCCAAAAGAAGCTCCCGCATCTTTTTTTGGGCATAGAGCTTCATATTTGTTTCTTTACCGTGCGTGAAAATGCGCGTGTTTGGGGTGCCATTAATAAGTACTGGCACTACAAGCACAATGTGTGATTTTCTCAGGTTCTCAGAATGCACTCATGCATGCCTTCCCAGACATGCAGATGTGATGAGAGCCTTGGGCCCCATCACCCATGCGCGTCATGTGAATGAGAATTTTTCCATATTTTTTGGGCGTTTTTGTGCAACTTATATCCTATTTACTTGAATGGGCTGCCATACTGTGACATGCGTGCCAAAAGAAGCTCCCGCATCTTTTTTGGGCATAGAGCTTCGTACTTTTTTCTTTTCCGTGTGTGAAAATGCGCGTTTGGGGTGCCATTAGTGATTAATACCACTGCAAGCACAATGCGTGTTTTTTTCAGGTTCTCAGAATGCACTCATGCATGCCTTCCCAGACATGCAGATGTGATCAGAGCCTTGGGCCCCATCACCCATGCACGTCATGTGAATGCGAATATTTCTGTATTGTTTTGTGCGCTTTTGTGCAACATATATCCTATTTACGTGAATGGTCTGCCATACTGTGACATGCGCGCCAAAAGAAGCTCCCGCATCTTTTTGGGCATAGAGCTTTGTCTATTTTTTTTTTCTACCCTGCGTAAAAAATGCGCGTGTTCGAGGTGCCATTAATAATTACTGCACTGCAAGCACAATGCGTGTTTTTCTCAGGTTCTCAGAATGCACTCATGTATGCCTTCCCAGACATGCAGATGTGATCAGAGGCTTGGGCCCCATCACCCATGTGCGTCATGTGAACGTGAATTTTTCGTATTTTTTTGTGTGTTTTTGTGCAACATATTTACTATTTACTTGAATGAGCTACCGTACTGTGACATGCGTGCCAAAAGAAGCTCCCGAATCTTTTTGGGCATAGAGCTTTGCCTTTTTTTTACCGTACGTGAAAATGCGCGTTTGGGTGCCATTAGTGATTAATACCCTTGGGCCCCATCACCCATGCGCGTTGCATGAACGTGAATTTTTCCATATTTTTTTGTGCGTTTTTTGTGCAACATACATAGAACAGCCTGTTCACTTGAATGGGCTGCCGTACTGTGACATGCGTGCCAAAAAAAGCTCCCGCATCTTTTTTGGGCATTGAGTTTCGCCTTTTTTTTTTTACCGTGCGTACAAATGCGTACGAATGCACTCATGCATGCATTCCCAGACATGCAGATGTGATCAGAGGCTTGGGCCCCATCACCCATGCGCGTCGTGTCAACGTGAAGTTTTCCGTATTTTTTGTGCGTTTTTGAGCAATATACATAGGACAGCCTATTCACTTGAATGGGCTGCCGTACATGTGACAAACGCACCAAAAAAAGCTCCAGCATTTTTTTTGGGCATTGAGCTTCGCCTTTTTTTTTTTTACCGTACGTGAAAATGCGCATTTGGGGTGCCATTAGTGATTAATACCACTGCAAGCACAATGCGTGTTTTTCTCAGGTTCTCAGAATGCACTCATGCATGCCTTTCCAGACATGCAGATGTGATCAGAGGCTTGGGCCCCATCACCCATGCGCATCATGTGAACGTGAAGTTTTATGTATTTTTTGTGCGTTTTTGTGCAACATATTTACTATACACTTGAATGAGCTACCGTACTGTGACCAGCGCGCCAAAAGAAGCTCCCGCATCTTTTTTGGGCATTGATCTTTTTTTTTTACCGTGTGTAAAAATGCGTGTTTGGGGTGCCATTAATATTTACTGGCACTGCAAGCACAATGCGTGTTTTTCTCAGGTTCTCAGAATGCACTCATGCATGCATTCCCAGACATGCAGATGTGATCAGATGGGCCCCTATCACCCATGCGCGTCGTGTGAATGTGAATTTGTTCTGCATTTTTTGTGCGTTTTTGAGCTACATACATAAGACAGCCTATTCACGTGAATGGGCTGCCATACATATGAGAAACGCGCATTGAGATTTCCATTTTTTACCATGCCAAAAAATGCGCATTTGGGGTGCCATTAACAAATAAGGGCATCTCAAGTGCGATGCGTGGTTTGCACATGTTCTGGGAATGAGCGCATAAACGTGCACATCCCTGGAACATGTAAATGTGCATGGATCCTAAGGTGGATCTCAGCAATCTATGAGCAAGCTGGTTGTACTGAGGCCGATCCATCAAATGACTTCAGTACAGCCACTCTGTCAGGTTTGTTGCATGGTGATCACTTCCGGTGGCTATAGCCGCCAGTGGTTCTCATTGTGTACTGAAGGCTCCACATCGTAACACAATAGTGCTGCAGGAGAGATGCCCCCAAGCATGGGAGATCCTCCAAAGAACTGAGCAATTTTCTTTCCTTCCACCAGGGGCAGCTAAATGGTTAGCATTTCTGTCTGCAGCGCTAGGGTCATGGGTTCAAAAATCCCAACCACAGCACCACCTGCCTGGAGCATGCATGCTCTCCCTGTGTCTGTGTGGCTTTCCTCCAAGTACTCCAGTTTCCTCCCACACTCCAAAGAAATGCTGGTAGGCGTATTGTCCCTAGTATGTGTATGTATGAATGTGAGTTAGGGACCTTAGATTGTACGCCCCTTGAGGGTCAGGGACCTTAGATTGTATGCCCTTGAGGGTCAGGGACCTTAGATTGTACACCCCTTGAGGGTTAGGGACCTTAGATTGTATGCTCCTTGAGGGTCAGGGACCTTAGATTGTATGCCCCTTGAGGGTCAGGGTCCTTAGATTGTACGCCCCTTGCGGGTTAAGGACCTTAGATTGTATGCCCCTTGAGGGTTAAGGACCTTAGATTGAATGCCCCTTGAGGGTTAGGGACCTTAGATTGTACACCCCTTGAGGGTTAGGGTCCTTAGATTGTACGCCCCTTGAGGGTTAGGACCTTAGATTGTACGCCCCTTGAGGGTTAGGGACCTTAGATTGTACACCCCCTTGAGGGTCGGGGACCTTAGATTGTACGCCCCTTGAGGGTTAGAGATCTTTGATTGTATGCCCCTTGAGGGTCAGGGACCTTAGATTGCACGCCCCTTGAGGGTCAGGGACCTTAGATTGTACAGCCCCTTAAGGGTTAGGGATCTTAGATTGTACGCCCCTTGAGGGTTAGGGACCTTAGATTGTACACCCCCTTGAGGGTCAGGGACCTTAGACACTTTGTATTGTTGCCCCTTGTGGGTTGTATGAGATACTTTGTATTGCTGCCGCTGTGAGGGTCAGGGACCTTAGACACTTTGTATTGGTTGACGCTGTGGGTTGTATGATGGATACTTTGTATTGGTGACGCTGTGGGTTGTATGATGGATACTTTGTATTGGTGATGCTGTGGGTTGTATGATGGATACTTTGTGTTGGTGATGCTGTTTGTTGTATGATGGATACTTTGTATTGGTGACGCTGTGGGTTGTATGATGGATACTTTGTATTGGTGACGCTGTGGGTTGTATGATGGATACTTTGTATTGACGACGCTGTGGGTTGTATGATGGATACTTTGTTTTGATGATGCTGTGGCTTCTATGATGGATACTTTGTATTTATTCATCTGTGGGTTGTGTGATGGATACTTTGTATTGATGACTCTATTTGTTGTATGATGGATACTTTGTATCCTTTCCCATGCGATATAACATGTATCAATACTGAAATGTTCTTCATCTGAAAGCTGTATGACCCGTTCTCTCCATTCTTGGTTCTTGTTCAGAAGTTCTTGTCAGCTTGGAAGTCAGCAGAGGAGACAGGCACCTAGATGAGCACCTAGACGGGTGCACCATGAAGGAGACGGGACCTAGGGCACCTAGACGGTGCACCATAGACGGGCACCTAGACAGGCACCTAGACGCGCGCCGTGAAGGAGACGCCGACGTTTTATTTTGTCCTTTCGGAAGAATCGAGCGTCCTTGATCAGCAGCAATCTCTTCTCCGCTCTACTCTTCAAGGACTAAATGAAATGCCGGCGATGATACTGATGTTTAATTGTATTTTCAAAAAAGTGTTCTTGTTGGTCACAGCGAACGTTCAGCTCCCAATTCCATTTTTTTGCGGCGTAGTCTGATAGCAAACGATGAAATCTGATTGGTCTCCTAAGCCCTCTTATGGCTTCACCGTAGATCACCAAAACCTCATCTAATCTTTACCATGTTGATGTTTCAATTAAATCTGTCGTTTTTTTTTTAATTGAAGAGGAATTTCAGTCCCTGTAATGTGGCTCCGCCTCTTTACTGGTGTCGCCATCTTTGAAAATCTGGCAAATGTGACTGGATCAGAGTCCCTTTATATCAGCACCCCCCCCTTAGATTAGAGACCCCCCTCTTCAATCAGAGTGCCATATCAGTGCTCCCCTTAGAGGCACCAATTAGATCAGAGTCCCTTTATATCAGCACCCCTCCCCCCTTAGAGACCCTAACTAGATCAGAGTCCCTTTATATCAGCACCCTCCCCCCCTTAGAGACCCTAACTAGGTCAGAGTCCCTTTATATCAGTGCCCCCCACTTAGAGACCCTGACTAGATCAGAGCCCCCTTATATCAGCACCCTCCCCCCCTTAGAGACCCTGACTAGATCAGAGTGTCTCTTTATATTAGCGCCCCCCACTTAGAGACCCTGACTAGATCAGAGTCCCCTTATATCAGCAGCCCCCCCACTTAGAGACCCTGACTAGATCAGAGCCCCCTTATATCAGCGCTTGGAGACCCTGACTAGATCAGAGTCTCTTTATATCAGCGCCCCCCACTTAGAGACCCTGACTAGATCAGAGCCCCCTTATATCAGCAGCCCCCCCCCCTTAGAGACCCTGACTAGATCAGAGTCTCTTTATATCAGCGCCCCCCACTTAGAGACCCTGACTAGATCAGAGTCCCCTTATATTCAGCGCCCCCCCATTTAGAGACCCCTGACTAGATCAGAGTCTCTTTTATATCAGCGCCCCCCACTTAGAGAGACCCTGACTATATAAGAGCCCCTTTATATCAGCACCCCCCAATTTAGAGACCCTGACTAGATCAGAGCCCCCTTTATATCAGCGTTCCCCCACTTAGAGACCCTGACTAGGTCACAGTCCCCTTATATCAGCACCCCCCACTTAGAGACCCTGACTAGATCAGAGTCTCTTTTATATCAGCGCCCCCCACTTAGAGACCCTGACTAGATCAGAGTCCCCTTATATCAGCGCCCCCCACTTAGAGACCCTGACTAGATCACAGCCCCCCCTTATATCAGACTAGAGACTAAATCAGAGTCCCCTTATATCAGCGCCCCCCACTTAGAGACCCTGACTAGATCAGAGCCCCCTTATATCAGTGCCCCCACTTAGAGACCCTGACTAGATGGAGTCTCTTTATATCAGTGCCCCCCCACTTAGAGACCCTGACTAAATCAGAGCCCCTTTATATCAGCGCCCCCCCACTTAGAGACCCTGACTAGATCAGAGTCCCCTTTATATCAGTGCCCCCACTTAGAGACCCTGACTAAATCAGAGTCCCCTTTATATCAGCGCCCCCCACTTAGAGACCCTGACTAGATCAGAGCCCCTTTATATCAGCGCCCCCCACTTAGAGACCCTGACTAGATCGGAGTCTCTTTATATCAGCCCCCCCCCCCCCCCCCCCATTTAGAGACCCTGACTAGATCAGGAATTTGTGCCAGCATGTCCACTTGTCGTCTCCACCAGGGGCGCATGTGACCACGTGACAATGCATGAGCATAATTGGACAAAGTTGTCACCCTACAGCAGAATCAAGGACCTTTCATGGCGGGATCACCAGGGATTATTTGATTGACAGCTCCTGATTTACCCACAGATCAAAAAGAACATTTGAATTGACATTCACATGTATGACATGTATGAAGATCACATGACATTTCATGGTGGGGTTTATATCTAACGCCAAAAAGTGAAGTATGCTGAAAACCTGGTACCTACCTTCCTGGTCCCGTATCGGTGCACAAATCTCATGGTGCCACCGCAAGGACTGAAACCATATCACCCAGATACGTAAGGCCCCCTCTTCATCCGAAATGCATAAAATCGAATAAATGTTTGTGTGTGCGGGCTAACATGAAAGATATAAGAAAGTGACTATTGTCCATGTAGGTGAAGATGGCGCGGGAGGGGGGGGGAGGGGAGGGAATAGATCTGAACCCCACCTCTTGCTTGATATTTCTCAGCCTTGTGTGCTAAGTACCCTGACAATTGAAATTACACACAATGATATCACTCGGAGAATTCTGGGAAAACTTTATACAAGAGAATGATCTCATTTGACCTTTTATACAATGTATCATGGTGAATCACTATACATTTGGGGGGGGGGGGGGGGGGGGGGGGGTATGCCAATCAAGGCTAAGATGTGCGTTAGATACATGCGCTGTAGATATATAAACAAGAAGAACGGGTATAAGGGAATATCATCATTTTTATTATTAATATTATTTTTATTCTGGATATTTATTATTATTATTATTATTATTATTATTATTATTATATTATTATTATTATTATTATATTATTATTATTATTCAGGATGAATTTTTATATTTATTATTACTATTATTATTATTTTGGATTTAGTTGGTAGCATTATTACTAATATTAACATGATTAATATTCAGGAATTATTATTATTATTATTCAGGATTTATTTTGTCATTATTATTATTAGTATCATTATCATCATTATTAATATTCAGGATTTATTATTAATATATAGGATTTTTTTAATATTTATTCACTTCACATTATCATTACTATTATGCAGGATGAATTATTATTATTATTATTATTATTATTATCATTTGGGATTTAGTTGGTAGCATTTATTATTATTATTATTATTATTATTATAATAAATATTCAGGATTTTATTTTTAGTAATTTTTGTATTATTTTTACTATTATTTAGGATGAATTAGGATTAATATTTATATATTATGATGATGATTAGTATTATTACTTTATTTATTATTTATTATTAATAATAATAATAATAATAATAATAATAATCGGGATCTTTTATTATTATATAATAATAATCTGTTTTTTTTTTATATAATAATAATAATATAATAATAATAATAATAATAATTATTATTATTATTATTCAGGATTTTTTAAGTATTATTAATTAATTGTCAATACTAATTTTTAGGATGAGTTATTCTTATTAATATTACGGATTTATTTTTTAGTATTATTACTATTATTTAGGATGAATTAGGATTAATATTATATATTATGATGATGACGATTTATTATTTTTTACTTTATTATTATTATTTGGGATTTTTTTTTATCATTATTATTATTATTATTTAGGATGAATTAGGATTAATATGATATATATTTATGATGATGATTAGTATTATTACTTATATTTAATATTATTTATTATTATTAATAATAATAATAATAATAATAATAATAATAATTGGGATATTTTATTATTAATAATAATAATCCATTTTTTTATTATTAATAATAATAATAATAATAATAATTATTATTATTATTATTTTTTTTAAGTATTATTATTAATATTGTCAAATACAAATTTTAAGGATTTTTTTATTTATTCTTATTAATATTACGGATTTATTTTTAGTATTATTACTATTATTTTTAATATAAATTAGGATTAATATTATATATTATGATGATGAAATTTTATTATTTTTTTATTATTTTATTTTTTTTAATCTTTTTTTTTTATCATTATTATTATTATTTAGGATGAATTAGGATTAATATTATATTTATTTTTGATGATTTTATTATTATTTTTTTTTTTTATTATTATTTGGGATTTTTTTTATCATTATTATTATTATGAATTAATTAGGATTAAATTTTAAAATATATTATACACTGCCCAATGAGCGGCTTGTAGGGAAAGGGGCGGGTCAGTGACCAAGCCGTATCGCCTAACTGCAGAGCCATAAAAGTGAGGTCAGAATTTATTTATTTTGGCTGCAAATTGCCCAATCACATAGAAGGAACGCCTCTCACAGACAGATCGTGTTTTTTGATTCCCGACATTTCACCGTAAATGCCCGGAGTTCATTTTTAATTTAAGATTCTATTTTTAAAAATCAGAGGTCAGCTGAAAGGAATGGCAGATCAGAGGCGAATGTTCCTTATAGTCCCCTTCTCACCCACATTATTCCCAGGATCGCACAGTCCATGGGCGGCCCAACAGACTTAGTCAGTGCCGTCTGTAAATATCGTCTGCGGCGCGCCGATTCCTACATACCGCGGCAAAACAGATTTATGAGCCGACATTGTGAGCCGGCCGCAACCTTGCGGTAAAATCCTGCAAGATTGTTGCATCATCGCACATGAAACGGGATTTTTATAGGGAGGCTTCTCCATCATCCAGGACCCTACAGTGGGGGAGGGGCAGGTACTGGGGCGGCGCGCCAACGCCTCTAAAAAATATACAAATCAATGCTGTCAGGTATACGTCTGTCGGGGTTAAATGTGTCGGGGGGGGCGCTGTCAGGTATACGACTCTCGGGGGGCACTGTCAGGTATACGTTTTCGGGGGGCGCTGTCAGGTATATTCTCTCGGGGGGCGCTGTCATTTGTTTTTCATCGCACCCCTAATTCAAAAATAGTGGAGGTATTTCCATGAGTTTAGGCTCATGTCTAATGAATAAATACATAAAATGAATGAAGGGAAGGAAGGAAGGAAGGAAGGAAGGAAGGAAGGAAAAAAAAAGGAAAAGGGAGTAAGGGAGGGAGGAAGGAAGGAAGGAAGGAAGGAAGGAAAAAAAAAAGAAAATAAAGGAAAAATTTAAAAAAGGAAGGGGGGTAAGGGAAGGGAAGGAAGGAAGGAAGGAAGGAAGGAAGGAAGGAAGGAAGAAGGAAGGAAGGAATTTTAAAATTTGGACTTTTATTAAGGAATTAAAGGAAAAAAAATAATAATTTTTTATTAAGGAAGGAAAAAAAAAAGGGAAAGATTAAAAAAGGAAAAAAAAAAAAGGAGGGGAAGGAAGGAAGGAAAAAAATTTTTTTATAAAGGAAAGGAAGGAAGAAAAGGAAGGAAAAAGGAAATTTTTTATGAGGAAAATATAATTTAAAAAAAAGGAAATAAGGAAGGGAGGGAAAGGAAAAGGAAAAAGGAAAAAGGAAGGAAGGAAGGAAAAAAAATAAAAAGGGGGAGGAAGGAAGGAAAAAATGGAATTAAAGGAAGGAAAAATTATATTTTTTAGGAAGGAAGGAAGGAAGGAAAAATTTAAGGAAAAAAAATAAAGGGGGAGGAAGGGATAAGGAAGGAAGGAAGGAAGGAAGGAGGGAAAAAATGGAAAGGGGGAGGAAGGAAGGAAGGAAGGATATAAGGAATTTTTAAAGGAAGGAAAAAAAAGGAAAGGGGGAGGGAAGGGAAAGGAAGGAAGGAAGGAATAGGAAGGAAGGAAGGAAGGAATATTTTTTTTTTTTTAATTTAGGAAAAGGAAGGAAGGAAGGAAAAAAATGGAAATTTATATTTTTTTTTTAAGGAATTTTAAAGGGAAGGTAAGGAAGGAAGGAAGGAAGGAAAAGGAATTTTTTTTTGGAAAAGGGGGATTTTTTTTTTTTTTAAATTTAAGGAGGAAAGGTAAGAATTAATTAATAATAAATTAAGGAAATGAATGCAATGAATGAAGAAAGTGAATGAATAAATGGAAGGTAATGAATGAAAGGATAAAGGAAATTAATTAAGGAAATCAAAATTTAGAATGAATATTGAAGGAAAGGAAAGGAAGAAAGGAAGGATATTAAAGCATAAATGAAGAAAATGAATGAATGGAGAGGAATTAATTAATTAAGAAAATTAATAAGGAAAGGAATGCATGAATGAAGCAAGTGGATGATAAAAAATGATTAAAAAATGAAAGAATAAAAAATAAATGAAAAAAAGAATGAATAAAAAAGAATGACTGAATAGATGAAGATTTTTATGGGCATATTATGAATGAATAAAGAAACTAAATGAAGGAATGAAGGAAATAATGAAGAAAGGAGGGAAATGAATAAATAAAGGAAAAGAAGGAAGGAAGGAAAAAAAATTTGAATAAATTAGGAAATGAAATGATTGAATTTTTAAAGAAATAAAGGAAAAAGGAATGATTTTAAATAAATGAAAATTTTATTATTGAAGCATGGAAAAATTAAACGATTTGATGGAAAAAATAAGGGGAAAGGAATGGGCTTTATTATTTCTTACAACACATGAAGACGCATATTCATGCGAGTTGTCACTGGTAATGGGCCCTCGAAGTCGTGGCAAAAGACACACGGGCATTATTTGCCATTAATGCAGGCCATTTATATTTTTAAATCTGATTACGATTTTTATTTTTTAAAAAATAACCTCATTCACTTATATAATTTAAATTAAATTGCCATCAATGATTTTGAAAATACCGACCGAGTCATAAAGTTCACCCCATATAAAGGCGAAAACTTCTGTTCCTTCCAGGTAAAACGGCTCGTGTGCATATTTTATTTTTTTTAATAAATTTTAAATTATAAAACGATTTTTGACCATATCGAGTTGAAAATCAGTATTTTTTTTTCACGATTTTTTTCCAACATTGATCACCAAAAAAGGGGAGGAATCACAAAAAAATCATCTCGGTGCCATTGACCCCACTAACAGAGAGAAAATCTTATTATTCTTAGGTACGATTTTTGGAAAAAAATCGGTCCAATTTAACCCATGTATGGCCGGCCTTAAGGAAATCTAAAGCTGAAAAAAATAGAACATAAACCCAGAAATGAAAAAACACAAATACTAATTTATGTTCAAAAAAATGATTTGTATTTCTGCCCATCCAGTTCTAAGATTTACACAGCTCTGCCACACGTCCAATCAATCCCTCCTTTAATTTCTAAAAAATATAGTCGTTTATTTTTTAGAAATGAAATAGGGGATTTGATTGGACGGTATTTTTATTATATTTTCTTTCAGACGAGTTCCCACGCAAAGCCATCCGCGGGGAACGGCGTGAGAAAATGCCGGAACCCCCCTTTAATTTTCAAACCCCTAATTAATTTGATAAATTAATTTGTTATTAAGTCCCTAAATGAATCTGGAATGCCGGCGGTTATTAATAAAGATCCTGCGGCTGTCACACTCCAACATAAAAAATTCGCTAATTCTAAATTGGATGTTTTTTTTGACATGCCTATTAGCGGTATTAAGTAAAAAAAAAAAGGGAAAGATAACGCCGACTTTTATAAATATTTATTACGTTCCGAGGAAAGGCACTCCGTCTCATACAAGAAAAAAACGCCACGCGCCATTTAATTTTTAGATTTATATATTTCAAAAAAATTTTAATTGATTTTATTACTTATATAATTTTTTATTAATAAATTAAAATTTTTTAATTAGTAAATATTAAGTTTTATTTTAAATTTATTTATTATATATTATTATATATTAAAATTTTTTTTAAATATTATATTATTATTTAATTGATTTACTTAGTATAAATTAACATATTCATTTTTTTAATTAGTAAATAATATTATATTTTTTATTTAATTTATTTATTTAGTATATATTATTATATTCCTTTTTATTTAGTAAATATTATAAAGTTTCGTTTCTGGCACATCTGGGCGGACGAGGGATTGGCAGAGGGGGGGGGTGGAGGACACTGAATGCAGGCCAGTGGAGGGATTGGCAGAGAGGGGTGGAGGACACTGAGTGGAGGCCAGTGGAGGGATTGGCAGAGAGGGGTGGAGGACACTGAGTGGAGGCCAGTGGAGGGATTGGCAGAGAGGGGCGGAGGACACTGAGTGGAGGCCAGTGGAGGGATTGGCAGAGAGGGGCGGAGGACACTGAATGGAAGCCAGTGGAGGGATTGGCAGAGAGGGGCGGAGAGGACACTGAATGGAAGCCAGTGGAGGGATTGGCAGAGAGGGGTGGAGGACACTGAGTGGAAGCCAGTGGAGGGATTGGCAGAGAGGGGTGGAGGACACTGAATGGAAGCCAGTGGAGGGATTGGCAGAGAGGGGTGGAGGACACTGAATGCAGTCCAGTGGAGGGATTGGCAAAGAGGGGTGGAGGAAAATGAATAGAGGCCAGTGGAGGGATTGGCAGAGAGGGGGTGGAGGACACTGAATGGAAGCCAGTGAAGGGATTGGCAGAGAGGGGTGGAGGACACTGAATGGAAGCCAGTGAAGGGATTGGCAGAGAGAGGGGTGGTGGACACTGAATGGAGGCCAATGGAAGGATTGGCAGAGAGAGGTGGAGGACACTGAGTGGAGGCCAATGGAGAGATTGGGAGAGAGGGGTAGAGGACACTGAGTGGAGGCCAGTGGAGGGATTGGCAGAGAGGGATGGAGGGCACTGAGTGGAGGCCAATGGAGAGATTGGCAGAGAGGGATGGAGGACACTGAGTGGAGGCCAATGGAGGGATTGGCAGAGAGGGATGGAGGACACTGAGTGGAGGTCTGTGGAGGGATTGGCAGAGACGGGTGGAGGAAAATGAATGGAGGCCAATTGAGGGATTGGCAGGGAGGGGTGGAGGACACTGAATGGAAGCCAGTGGAGGGATTGGCAGAGACGGATGGAGGACACTGAGAGTAGGCCAATGGAGCGATTGGCAGAGAGGGATGGAGGACACTGAGAGTAGGCCAATGGAGCGATTGGCAGAGAGGGATGGAGGACACTGAACGGTTGGTAAGGTGGATGAGCCTGGCAGCAGTATTTATGATGGACTGGAGGGGGGTTTGGCCTATGTAAAGGTTGTCCAATGAGGAGGGAGTTGCAGTAGTCGAGGCGAGAGATGACCAGAGAGTGAATTAGAAGCTTTGTGGTGTCATTGGTTAAAAAGGGGCGTAAATGTTATTATATTATTATTGAAATATATTTTTCAAATTTTTTTAACATATAAAAAAAGTCATTTTTACATATATTTGTAAATGCATTCCAAAAATGTAGATTTGTGTTTTTAAAGACATATAGTATATTTGAAATGTATTTTTAAAAATATACTTCATATAATATTTTTATTATTATACAGGATTCATAGAGCTCCATCAGTTTGCTCAGCGCTTTACAATATAAAGGGAGACAATACAGCAACAATACAGTTCAATACAAGAGGGATAGGAGGACCCTGATCCTGGGAGCTTACAATCTAGGAGATATATCATTTTATTAATAACGCATTTCAACGTGCAATATATATATATACAGGTGAAACTCGAAAAATGAGAATCTGGTGCAAAAGTTCATTTATTTCAGTGCAGCAACTTAAAAGGTGAAACTAATATATGAGACTCATTCCATGCAAAGCAAGATAGTTCAAGCCGTGATTTGTCATCATTGTGATGATTATGGCTTACAACTCCTGAAAACCCCAAATCCACAATCTCAGAAAATGAGAATATTGTGAAAAGGTGGAATAATCTCGGCTCAAAGTGTCCCACTCTAATCAGCTCATTCAGCCATAACACCTGCAAAGGGTTCCTGAGCCTTTAAATGGTCTCTCAGTCTGGTTCAGTAGGAATCACAATCATGGGAAAGACTGCTGACCTGACACCATCATTGACACCCTCCATAAGGAGGGAAAGCCTCAAAAGGGAATTGCAGAAGAAGTTGGATGTTCCCAAAGTGTTGTATCAAAGCACATTAATAGAAAGGTGTGTGGAAGGGAAAAGTGTGGAAGAAAAAGGTGCACAAGCAGCAGGGATGACCGCAGCCTGGAGAGGATTGTCAGGAAAAGGCCATTCAAAAGTGTTGGGGACTTTCACAAGGAGTGGACTGAGGCTGGAGTCAGTGCATCAAGAGCCACCACATACAGACGGATCCTGGACATGGGCTTCAAATGTCGTATTCCTCTTGTCAAGTCGCTCCTGAACAACAAACAACATCAGAAGCGTCTTACCTGGGCTAAAGAAAAACAGACCTGGTCTGGTGCTCAGTGGTCCAAAGTCCTCTTTTCTGATGAGAGCAACTTTTGCATCTCATTTGGAAACCAAGGATCCTGAGTATGGAGGAAGAATGGAGAGGCCCAAGGACCCCGAGTATGGAGGAAGAATGGAGAGGCCCAAGGACCCCGAGTATGGAGGAAGAATGGAGAGGCCCAAGGACCCCGAGTATGGAGGAATGGAGGCCCAAGAATGGTATGGAGGAAGAATGGAGGCCCAAGGACCCAGAGTATGGAGGAAGAATGGAGAGGCCCAAGGACCCAAGTATGGAGGAAGAATGGAGAGGCCCAAGGACCCCGAGTATGGAGGAAGAATGGAGAGGCCCAAGGACCCCAGAGTATGGAGGAAGAATGGAGAGGCACAAGGACCCCGAGTATGGAGGAAGAATGGAGAGGCACAAGGACCCGAGTATGGAGTATGGAGGAAGAATGGAGAGGCCCAAGGACCCCGAGTATGGAGGAAGAATGGAGAGAGGCCCAAGGACCCCGAGTATGGAGGAAGAATGGAGAGGCCCAAGGACCCCGAGTATGGAGGAAGAATGGAGAGGCCCAAGGACCCCGAGTATGGAGGAAGAATGGAGAGGCACACACTGCAAGATGCTTGAAGTCCAGTGTGAAGTTTCCACAGTCTGTGTTGATTTGTGGAGCCATGTCATCTGCTGGTGTTGGTCCACTGTGCTTCATTAAGTCCAGGGTCAACGCAGCCGTCTACCAGGAGATTTTGGAGCACTTCATGCTTCCTTCCACAGACGAGCTTTATGGGGATGCTGACTTCATTTTCCAGCAGGACTTGGCACCTCCCACACTGCCAAAAGCACCAAAACCTGGTTCAATGACCGTGGGATTACTGTGCTTGATTGGCCAGCTAACTGGCCTGACCTGAACCCCATAGAAAATCTATGGGGCATTGCCAAGAGAAAGATGAGAGACATGAGACTGAACAATGCAGAAGAGCTGAAGGCCGCTATTGAAGCATCCTGGTCTTCCATAACACCTCAGCAGTGCCACAGGCTGATAGCTTCCATGCCACGCCGCATTGAGGCAGTAATTGCTGCAAAAGGGGCCCAAACCAAGTACTGAGTACATATGCAGCTTCTACTTTTCAGAGGTCCGATATTGTTCTATGTACAATCCGTGTTTTATTGATTGCATGGAATATTCTCATTTTCTGAGATTGTGGATTTGGGGTTTTCATGAGCTGTAAGCCATAATCATCACAATGATGACAAATCACGGCTTGAACTATCTTGCTTTGCATGTAATGAGTCTCATATATTAGTTTAAACCTTTTAAGTTGCTGCACTGAAATAAATGAACTTTTGCACCATATTCTCATTTTTCGAGTTTCACCTGTATATTCTTCAGATTTTTTTAACATATAAAAAAGTCATTTTAACATATATTTTTACATATATTTGTTAAATGCATTCCAAAAATGTAGATTTGTATCTTTAAAGACACAGTATATTTGAAATGTATTTTTAAAAATATATTTCACATAATTGGTATTAAAACGCATTTGAACATGCAGTATATATATATATATATATATTTCTTGAAATATGTTCTTCAGATTTTTTTTGCGTATAAAAAAGTAATTTTAACATATATTTTTACATATATTTGTAAATGCATTCCAAAAATGTAGATTTGTATTTTTAATATATAAATTTGAAATTTATTTTTAAAAATATTTTTCATATAATTTGTATTAAAAAACGCATTTCAACATACAGTATATATATATATTTTATATATATATATATTCTTTTTTTTAAAAAATATATTGAATACGGCCAAAATTGTAACATTTCAAATATATAAATATATGTGAATATATTTGGGAAGAATAATTTTAAAATATATTTCAAATATATTTTTCTTCCATGTGGGTAGGTGCAGCTCTAACAGCGTCATATTTCAGCCAATGGCGAGGATGGGACATGTGCAGCCAATGAATTCATGGGTGTGTCGGTGGGTGGGGGGTCGGAAGGTTCGGCGCGGAGGAAGCGAAGATGGACTGCGCACGGTCCAAAAAACATTTTTTCTCCACCATTTTCCATCGCCGTTCTTTATAAAACCCTCGCGGTTGCGTCGGGATAACTATTTACAGGAGATCTCGGAGAACGGTCACCTTTGGCGTAGCGGCGGCGGGCGGAGAGACGAATGATCCGATCCATCTCGGTGATGCGACTTGTTTATTGCGAAAGGCGCGGTATGGGCCTCTGAAGTCCTTGTGTACACATGGCGGGATGGCCGTACCTCACGTTTTATGTGCTGCCGCCTGCGTTTATCTTGACTTTAATGAGTCCCCCGCCGCAGCGCCTGCAATGTATTTCACCGAGAGGGAGGGAAGTAAAAAATCGGTTTGGCATTTTGTCTCTGACAAACGCCGTTCCAATTATAGAAGTGTCGCGGTGACGCAAGCCAGGCGGCAGCGGGGACTGAGCTCGGAAAGGAAATTGACTCCGGGGTGGTGGTGGGGGGTTCTGGGTTGAGGGGCGATCCGTCAGCAAGCAATGATGTCTTTATGGCCGGGAGATTCCTGCGAATAATAGAACCGCTGAACCGCGGGAAACGGGATTGGAAAAGATTTCAAGTGGACCTGTCATCAGAATTTGCTCGGTAATGCGTCCTTGTGTGACGCTCGAGCATTTATTACCTCTCGCAGGGATCGCAGGGCTCCCACAATCCTTCATCTGCTTTTCTCTCCAGAAGGCCGGCACCATCTTTGTTGGAGTATCACCCGGGGTCACTATCGACTTCCGGGATTGAGATGCGGCAATCATGTAAATCCTGCGACAGCCTTGCACCGTGTGACAAGATGTGGGTGTTATTGGCTGGAATGACGGCTTGCTAGGCCTTACCAAGCCCATTGGGTGAGGATGATGGCCTGCTGAGCGGAAGAAGCATCTCCTGAGGTTGAGTTGAGGTGTGAAGTGCATGCATTGGGACTCATCTGAGAACTGAAGTGCATGCATTGGGGGTAATCTGAGATGTAAAGTGAATGCATTGGGGTTGGTTTGAGGTCTGAACTGCATGTACTAGGGGTGATCTGATCATGCACCGGGGTTGATGGGGTGTGAAGTGCATGCACCGGGGTTGGTGTGAAGTGATCTGGGGCTGATCTGGGGTGTGAAGTGCATGCACCGGGGTTGATCTGGGGTGTGAAGTTCATGCACCCGGGGTTGGTTGAATCTGCACGGGGGATCTGTGAAGTGCATGCACCGGGGTTGATCTGGGGATCTGGGGTGTGAAGTGCATGCATGCACCGGGGTTGATCTGGGGTGTGAAGTGCATGCACCGGGGCTGATCTGGGGTGTGAAGTGCATGCACCGGGGCTGATCTGGGGTGTGAAGTGTGAAGTGAATGCACCGGGGCTGATCTGGGGTGTGAAGTGCATGCACCGGGGCTGATCTGGGGTGTGAAGTGCATGCATTGGGGTAATCTGAGAAGTGTGCACTGGGGCTGAATGTGCATGCATTGGGGGAGGTGTAAAGTGCATGCATTGGGGGTGGCTTGAGGTCTGAACTACATGCACTGGGGCTGATCAGAGGTGTGAATTGCATGCATTTGGGGCTGTTATGATAACTAAAATGCATGCACTGGGGCTGATCTGAGGTGTAAAGCGCATGCATTGGGGCTGCTTTGAGGACTGAACTGCATGTACTAGGGCTGATCTGGGGTGTGAAGTTCATGCATTGGGACTGATATGAGAACTGAGGTGCATGCATTGGGGGCAGGGGAGGACTGACCATTTGGAAACTCGGGCACTGCCAGTCAGTAGGGGGCCCCATGAGATGCCCCTGGTACCTTTTCTCATAGGCTTTTTTGAGTTTGGGCAAGGACACAGGGGCCCCATGATCCCCTATTGCCCAGGGGCCCCTTGAGTTTTCAGTCCGCCCCTGATTGGGGGTATTCTGAGTTGTAAAGTGCATGCATTGGGGCTGGCTTGAGGTCTGAATTACATGCACTGGGGCTGATCTGAGGTGTGAAGTGCATGCATTGGGACTGATATGAGAACTGAAGTGCATGCATTGGGACTGATATGAGAACTGAATTGCATGCATTGGGGGTATTCTGAGGTAAAGTGCATGCATTGGGGGTATTCTGAGGTGTAAAGTGCATGCATTGGGGGTATTCTGAGGTGTAAAGTGCATGCATTGGGGGTATTCTGAGGTGTAAAGTGCATGCATTGGGGCTGGTTTGAGGTCTGAACTGCATGTACTAGGGCTAATATACGCACTGAAGCACGTGCACTGGAACTGATCTGAGGGCTGAATTGCATGCATTTGGGTTAATTTGAGCAGTGACATACATACACTTGGGCTGATCTGAGATCTGAATTGCATGCATTGAGGCTGATCTGAGGTCCAAAGTACTGGGTTAAGGCCTGAAGTACATGCGTTGGGACTAATCTGAGAACTGAAGTACTGTACATGCATTGGGGCTGATCTGGGAACAGAAAACCATGTACTGGGGCTGATCTGTGCTCTAAAGTGCATGCACTAGGGCTGATTTAAAGTGAGTTCTGAACTGCATGCATTAGGGCTGATCTGAGAACTGAAGTACATGCGGTGGAGCTGATCTGAGAACAGAAAACCATGCATTGGAGCTGATCTGAAGTCTAAATACATGCATTGGAGCCAGGGCGGACTGACCACTGGGAAACTCGAGCACTGCCCGAGGGCCCGGGGTCAGTAGGGGGCCCCATGAGATGCCCCTGGTACCTTTTTCATAGGCTTTTTTGAGTTTGGGCAAGGACACCGGGGCCCAATGATCCCGTATTGCCCGGGGGCCCCATGAGTTGTCAGTCTGCCCCTGATTGGAGCTGATCTGAAGTCTAAGTACATGCATTGGAGCTGATCTGAAGTCTAAGTACATACATTTGGGTTGATTTGAGCCCTGACATACATGCACCTGAGCTGATCCGAGATCTGAATTGCATGCACTGAGGCTGATATGAGGTCCAAAGTACATGCATTGGTGTGATTTGAAGTGAGGAAGTCTGAATTGTGCATGTATCTAATCTGAGATCTGAAGTACATTCATTGGGGTTGATCTGAGAACTGAAAACCACGCAGTGGGGCTGATCTGAGAACTGAAAACCACGGATTGGAGCTGATCTGAGAACTGAAAACCACGCATTGGAGCTGATCTGAGAACTGAAAACCATGCAGTGGGGTTGATCTGAGAACTGAAAACCCCTTGCATTGGGGGATTGATCTGAGAACTGAAATCCATGCATTGGGGCTGATCTGAGAACTGAAAACCATGCATTGGGGCTGATCTGAGAACTGAAAACCACGCATTGGGTTGATCTGAGAACTGAAAACCACGCATTGGGGTTGATCTGAGAACTGAAAACCATGCATTGGAGCTGATCTGAGAACTGAAAACCATGCAGTGGGGTTGATCTGAGAACTGAAAACATGCATTGCATTGGGGCATTTATCTGAGAACTGAAAACCACGCAGTGGGGGTGATCTGAGAACTGAAAACCATGCATTGGGGCTGATCTCAGGTCTAAGGTCAGGGCTGATCTAAGTACATGCATTCGGATTCATTTGAACACTGACGTACATGCACCTGTGCTGATCTGAGAACTGAATTGCATGCACTGAGGCTGATCTGAGGTCCAAAGTACATGCACTGGGCTGAGTTAAGGCCTGAAGTGCCTGCATTGGGGCTGATCTGAGCTCTAAAGTGCATGCATTGGCGTGATTTCAAGTGAGGAGGTCTGAATCGTGCATTTATCTGATCTGAGGTCTGAAGTACATGCATTGGGGATGATCTGAGGTCTGAAGTGTGTGAAGATTTGCGTCCAATGCTCGTTTCTACACATCCTTGAGCATCGAAGACCCGGCAGGGGTCCCAACCCTCCCCTGCTCCATCCAAAGCAGCACAAAATATAAAGTTCTGGCTTTAGACGCATTGCACGGTTCTGCTGCAGTACAGATCTGCATTTTGGAGTTGGGCTTCAAGCAGCTCTGAGATGAAGAGAAGGACACATTGTCCGTCCCGGAGGCGATAATCTCCCCATAGACAGCTGTCTTGTCTCCATTGAGAGCCCGTGACAGGTTTACCGGCTGGCAGCCGCCCCGCTAGCCGCAGTTGAGGGCACAGTTGTTTCCAAACAGATGCCCTCGCTTCCTGCTGAAAACCACTTGTTGTTAGATGAGACGCTTGTGGCGACTTCACAATAAACAGATGGCGATGTGCGGGTGCAAATGGATTAGCGTTCATAAGAAAATTGGAGTTAGAATTAAAGGAGAACCCCGCAAAGCTTTTTATCTTGTTGCAGAATGTCCACGTGAATGTTGTTTCTGCAAAGAAGCCAGCGGTGAGCCAAACGGTAAAGATTTGCTGTGCGGAATCAGGATCTGGGATTGATCGCGGTGTAAGTTGTTTCTTGATGGACAATTAAGGGAACCTGTAAAGGGGTCCCTAGCTCACACCATGCTTGAGTGATTGGGCAAAAAGTCCTTCACTACACATGCACTATGGTGACACATGTGCCATTATTGAGGTGTGCTTCATGGGGTGGGGTGTACTACATGGTTGAGGTGCATTTAGTGGCTGGAGGGTGCTTATTAATTTGGGGTGTACCTAATGGGTAAGTGTAATTAATGGCTGGGGTATACCTAATGGTGTGCTTAATGCGTTGGGATGTACTTAATGGATTGGTGTGTACTTAATGGGTTGGGGTGTAAATAATGGGTTGGGGTGTGATTATTGAGTTGGGGTGTACTTAATGGGTTGGGGTATACTTAATGGGTCAGGTTGGGCTCAGTAGTTTAGGTGTACATAATGTTTGGGGTGTACTTAATAATTGGGGTGTACTTATTGGCTTGGGTGTGCTTAGTGGGTTGGGATGTACTTAATGGGTCGGGGTGTAATTAATGGCTGGGGTATACTAAGTGGGTTGGGGTGTGCTTAATGCGTTGGGGTGTACTTAATGGTTGGGGTGTAAATAATGGGTTGGGGTGTGCTTTTTGAGTTGGGGTGTACTTAATGGGTTGGGGTATACTTAATGGGTCAGGTTGTGCTCAGTAGTTGAGGTGTACGTAATGGGTTGGGGTGTACTTAATAATTGGGGTGTACTTATTGGCTTGGGTGTGCTTAATGGGTTGGGATGTACTTAATAATTAGGGTGTACTTATTGGCTTGGGTGTGCTTAATGGGTTGGGATGTACTTATTGGGTCGGGGGGTGTAGTTAATGGCTGGGGTATACAAAGTTGGTTGGGGTGTGCTTAATGGGTTGGGGGTGTACTTACGATTGTGATTAATGAGTTGGGTTTACTTAATGGCTTTGGACGTACTTAATGGTTGGGGTGAGGTTAATGGGTTGGGTTGAACTTATTGGGCTGGGGTGTACTTAATGGGTTGGGCTGTACTTAATGGTTGGGGTGTACTTAATGGGTTGGGTTGTACTTAATGGGTTGGGTTGTATTTAATGAGTTGGGGTGTACTTATTGGTTTTGGTTGTATTTAACTGTTAGGGTGTACTTAATGGGTTGGGGTGTACTTAATGAGTTGGGTTGTACTTAATGGTTGGGGTGTACTTAATGGGTTGGGGTGTACTTAATGTTTGGGGTGTACTTAATGGGTTGGGTTGTACTTAACTGTTGGGGTGTATTTAATGGGTTGGGTTGTACTTAATGGGTTGGGTTGTACTTATTGGGTTGGGGTGTACTTAATGGGTTGGGGTGTACTTAATGGTTGGGGTGTACTTAATGGGTTGGGTTGTACTTAACTGTTGGGTTGTACTTAATGGGTTGGGTGTACTTGAGTTGGAGTGTACTTAATGGGTTTGGGTGTACTTAATGGGTTGGGGTGTACATAATGGGTTGGGGTGTACTTAATGTTTTGGGGTGTACTTAATGGGTTGGGTTGTACTTAATGAGTTGGAGTGTACTTAAAGGGTTGGGGTGTACTTAATGGGTTGGGGTGTACTTAATGGGCTGGGTTGTACTTAATGAGTTGGAGTGTACTTAAAGGGTTGGGGTGTACTTAATGGGTTGCGGTGTACTTAATGGGTTGGGGTGTACTTAATGGGTTGGAATGTACTTAACTGTTGGGTTGTAATTAATGGGTTGGGGTGTACTTAATGGGTTGGGTGTACTTAATGGGTTGGGTGTACTTAATGGTTGGGGTGTACTTAATGGTTGGGGTGTACTTAATGGGTTGGGTTGTACTTAATGGTTGGGTTGTACGTAATGGGTTGGGGTGTACTTAATGGGTTGGGGTGTACATAATGGTTGGGTTGTACTTAATGGGTTCGGTTACATTTAATGGTTGGGGGTGTAGTTAATAGGTTGTGGTGTACTTAATGGGTTGGGGTGTACTTAACTGTTGGGGTGTACTTAATGGGTTGGGTTGTACTTAATGGTTGGGTGTACCTAATGGTTGGGGTGTACTTAATCGGTTGGGTTGTACTTAACTGTTGGGGTGTACATAATGGGTTGGGGTGTACTTGAGTTGGAGTGTACTTAATGGGTTTGGGTGTACTTAATGGGTTGGGTTGTACTTAATGGGTTGGGGTGTACTTAATGGGTTGGGTTGTACTTAACTGTTGGGTTGTAATTAATGGGTTGGGGTGTACTTAATGGGTTGGGTGTACTTAATGGGTTGGGTGTACTTAATGGTTGGGGTGTACTTAATGGGTTGGGTTGTAATTAATGGGTTGGGGTGTACATAATGGGTTGGGGTGTACTTAATGGCTTTGGGTGTACTTAATGGGTTGGGGTGTACATAATGGTTGGGTTGTACTTAATGTGTTGGGGTGTACTTAATGGGTTTGGTTATATTTAATGGTTGGGGGTGTAGTTAATAGGTTGTGGTGTACTTAATGGGTTGGGGTGTACTTAATGGGTTGGGGTGTACTTAATGGTTTTGGTTGTACTTTACTGTTGGGTTGTACTTAATGGTTGGGGTGTACTTAATGGGTTGGGGTGTACTTAATGGGTTGGGTTGTACTTAATGGGTTGTGGTGTACTTAACTGTTGGGGTGTACTTAACTGTTGGGGTGTACTTAACTGTTGGGGTGTACTTAATGGGTTGGGGTACTTAACGGGTTGGTGTGTGCTTAGTAGCGTAATTGACCTTGTTACTCACAGTTCCGGGAAAGGGTTGTCCAATGCCCAAGGTGAAGCTGTGGAACAGTGCCCCCCACCCCCACACATAGATAGGCATGCATCCCTGCATGCTCTGGTGTGCCCGTTGTCCGCACCCCTGGGCTCTGGTTGCCCATTGTTGCCATGAAGGATGCACTGCGTATCCATGAACATTTGATTGCGTTGAATTTTGAAATCAATGGTGGCGCCTTCGGAGCACAAAATGTCCGATTTTCTAAAGAAAATTCATTCGGAAATTCGACCCGTGCATGGCCTGCATTAGTCTCTACATTAATAGTCATTTAACAGCAAATATTGAAATTCTTCCGCTTGTCCGATGCAACGTTCAGTGCAGGTGCTGACTGCACTGTTTGATGTACACACGGTCACTAGAGAGCGCGGCAATGGATGTGCAAACAAGGAAAAAAAAAGTAAAAATCACATTTCCATTTTCCTTTCGGGTAAACGTAATTATAATGACTGAAGACACACAAAGTGCGCCGTAGCTTTCCATGAATCGTATTTTTCCTGCATCTCGTCTGTGAAAGCTACAGCTGTGTCTTTGTACTGTCGCTTAAATACTATAGCGTCGCTCAAAGCTATACATCTTTGCAAATCCATTGTCATCCGAAGCACGTTCCGCGAAAAAAGAGCCTTTCTATGTGCCGTAACAGCGACTATATACGCCCTTGACGCGCGCAATTTATTTTTTTTATAATTCTTCACAAAATTCTAATCAGTACAAACTTACAATAGACTGGAGTCTGTTTGCTGAACAAATTATTAAGAGAAGAGAGCGAATGAAATGAGAAGCCGAGTTTTTTTTTTTTCGTGTGACAACACCTAATCGTGACACGATGGTCTGAAGACGCGTGACTCTGTCTTATGTACATCCAACCGCAAGCTGTGAAAGATAATGGGATTCGATCCGCCGCTGTAGAAATATATTTGAAAAGATTAAACAATTTCGTGAATTTGCTCGAAGAATACGGGAAATTTTTAATTAGCTCAGAACTTCGGGGATGGGGAGGCGAATCAAGCAAGTTTGCCAAGGTTGGCATTTTCTCTTTCCCCTGCTGTCCTATGAGAATGTCTACCAGAAAGGCCGGCTAGGTTGCCCTCCATGTCTACCGAGAAAGCTGGTTAGGTTGCCCTCCATGTCTATTGGGAAGGCCGGCTAGGTTGCCCTCCATGTCTACCGGGAAGGCAGGCTAGGTTGCCCTCCATGTCTACCGAGAAAGCTGGTAGGTTGCCCTCCATGTCTATTGGGAAGGCCGCCTAGGTTGACCTCCATGTCTACCGGGAAGGCCGGATAGGTTGACCTACATGTCTACTGGGAAGGCTGGCTAGGTTGCCCTCTATGTCTACCGGGAAGACCGGCTAGGTTGCCCTCCATGTCTACCGGGAAGGCCAGCTAGGTTGACCTCCATGTCTACCGGGAAGGCCGGATAAGTTGCCCCCTATGTCTACCGGGAAGGCCTGCTAAGTTGCCCTCCATGTCTACCGGGAAGGCCGGCTAGGTTGCCCTCTATGTCTACCGGGAAGACCGGCTAGGTTGCCCTCCATGTCTACCGGGAAGGCCGGCTAGGTTGACCTCCATGTCTACCGGGAAGGCCGGCTAGGTTGACCTCCATGTCTACACGGAAGGCCAGCTAGGTTGACCTCCATGTCTACCAGGAAGGCCGACTAGGTTGCCCTCCATGTCTACCGGGAAGGCCGGCTAGGTTGACCTCCATGTCTACCGGGAAGTCCAGCTAGTTTGCCCCCTATGTCTACCGGGAAGGCCTGCTAAGTTGCCCTCCATGTCTACCGGGAAGGCCGGCTAGGTTGCCCTCTATGTCTACCGGGAAGACCGGCTAGGTTGCCCTCCATGTCTACAGGGAAGGCCGGCTAGGTTGACCTCCATGTCTACCGGGAAGGCCGGCTAGGTTGACCTCCATGTCTACCCGGAAGGCCGGCTAGGTTGACCTCCATGTCTACCGGGAAGGCCGGCTAGGTTGACCTCCATGTCTACCGGGAAGGCCGGCTAGGTTGCCCCCTATGTCTACCGGGAAGGCCGGCTAAGTTGCCCTCCATGTCTACCGAGAAGGCCGGCTAGGTTGACCTCCATGTCTACGGGGAAGGCCGGCTAGGTTGACCTCCATGTCTACCAGGAAGGTCGGCTAGGTAGCACTCTGGTGGATTCCCCCCCCCCCTTCCTGATCAGGTACCGTATTTTTCACTCCATAAGACACACTTTTTTCCCCCCAAAAAAGGGGGCAAAATGTCAGTGCGTCTTATGGAGCGAATATGGAGCGGCCGGTCCGGTATTTCCGCTGCCGCCACCATGTCAGAGTACCGGGCCAGCCGCTCAGCTCTTCTCTCCTGCAGGACCTTACCTGTTCCTCTGTCCAGCGCTGTAGTCTTCCCGCGCCGGCTTCTGTGACATCCGGGTGCCCACTGTGCATGCGTGAGAAGCGCTGCGCTTTGTGAATGGTCCGGCGACTTCTGGGACACATGACAGGTCCCAGAAGGTGCCGGGCCATTCACAAAGCGCAGCGCTTCGCGATCATGTGCAGTGGGCACCCGGATGTCACAGAAGTCGGTGCGGGAAGAAGCCAGCGTGCCCACACTAAAGAAAGGACAACTTCAGGTACCCGCTCCCCCTCCCTCCCCAATGGTCCGCAGTCTCTGGTCATCTCCTGTACAGTCTGCAGTCTCTGGTCATCTGTACTGTGTCCGCAGTCTCTGGTCATCTCCTGTACTGTGTCCGCAGTCTCTGGTCAGTCTGTACTGTGTCCGCAGTCTCTGGTCAACTTCTGTACTGTGTCCGCAGTCTCTGGTCATCTTCTGTACTGTGTCCGCAGTCTCTGGTCATCTCCTGTACTGTGTCAGTCTCTGGTCATCTCCTGTACTGTGTCCGCAGTCTCTGGTCATCTCCTGTACTGTGTCCGCAGTCTCTGGTCATCTCCTGTACTGTGTCTGCAGTCTCTGGTCATCTCCTGTACTGTGTCCGCAGACTCTGGTCATCTCCTGTACAGGGGCGGACTGACAACTCATGGGGCCCCCGGGCAATAGGGGATCATGGGGCCCCTGTGTCCTCGCCCACACCCAAAAAAGCCTATAAAAGGGTACCAGGGGCATCTCATGGGGCCCCCTACTGACCCTGGGCCCTCGGGCAGTACCCGAGTGCTCAAATGGTCAGTCCGCTCCTGCTCCTGTACTATGTCTGCAGTCTCTGGTCATCTCCTGTGCTATGTCCGCAGTCTCTGGTCATCTCCTGTACTGTGTCTGCAGGCTGTGGTCATCTCCTGTACTATGTCTGCAGTCTCTGGTCATCTCCTGTACTATGTCCGCAGTCTCTGGTCATCTCCTGTACTGTGTCCGCAGTCTCTGGTCATCTCCTGTGCTATGTCCGCAGTCTCTGGTCATCTCCTGTACTGTGTCCGCAGTCTCTGGTCATCTCCTGTACTGTGTCCGCAGTCTCTGGTCATCTCATGTACTGTGTCCGCAGTCTCTGGTCATCTCCTGTACCGTGTCCGCAGTCTCTGGTCATCTCCTGTACTATGTCTGCAGTCTCTGTCATCTCCTGTACTGTGTCCGCAGTCTCTTGTCATCTCCTGTACTATATCCGCAGTCTCTGTCATCTCCTGTACTGTGTCTGCAGTCTCTGGTCATCTCCTGTACTGTGTCCGCAGTCTCTGGTCATCTCCTGTACTATGTCCGCAGTCTCTGGTCATCTCATGTACTGTGTCCGCAGTCTCTGGTCATCTCCTGTACCGTGTCCGCAGTCTCTGGTCATCTCCTGTACTATGTCCGCAGTCTCTGGTCATCTCCTGTACTGTGTCCGCAGTCTCTGGTCATCTCCTGTACTATGTCCGCAGTCTCTGGTCATCTCCTGTACTGTGTCCGCAGTCTCTGGTCATCTCCTGTACTGTATCCGCAGTCTCTGGTCATCTCCTGTACTATGTCCGCAGTCTCTGTCATCTCCTGTACTATGTCTGCAGTCTCTGTCATCTCCTGTACTGTGTCTGCAGTTCATTGGTTCAGAATATTTTTTTTCTTGTTTTTCATCTCTAAAACCTAGATGCGTCTTATGGTCAGGTGCGTCTTATGGAGCGCGAAATACGGTAATTATTTGCGTCACTTTAACTGACTATTGCGCGGTCATGCGACACTGTACATAAATGAAATTTATGTCCTTTTTTCCCCCCACAAACAGAGCTTTCTTTCGGTGGTATTTGAACGCCTGTGCATTTTATATATATACTGTATATTGAAATGCGTTTTTATTACAAAATATATGAAAAATATTTTTAAAAATGCATTTTCAAATATACAGCATGTCTTTAAAAATACAAATCTACATTTTTGGAATGCATTTGCAAATATATGTAAAAAATATATGTTAAAATTACTTTTTTATATGTAAAAAAAAAAAAAATCTGAAGAATATATTTAAAAAAAAATATAGTTTTAAAAATATTTTTCATATATTTTGTAATATATAAAAAAATGCATTTCAACATACAGTATATGTCATTTTAACATATATTTTTTACACATATTTGTAAATGCATTCCAAAAACGTAGATTTGTATTTTTAAAGACATACAGTATATTTGAAATGTAATTTTAAAAATATTTTTCATATGTTTTGTAATAAAAACACATTTCAACATTCAGTATATATATATATATTTATTGAAATATATTTTGAAATATCTTGAATACGGCCAAAATCGAAGTATTTCAAATATATGTCAATATCTTTGGGAAGAATATTTGTAAAATATATTTCAAATATATATTTTTTCCATATGGGTTATGCTGCCTAACGATTGGCTGGCAGGGATCAGTAAAAAGCCAGGAGTGCTCATCAGGGGACCGTGAACATCTGAAGAAGTGTCTGAGATGCTGGCATAGCAAATAGGTAAGAAAAATACAGTCTTTCCACTTCTTCCCCTTAGACAAATCAAGCAAGTTTGCAAATGTTTGCATTTTCTCTTTCCCCTGCTGTCCTACGAGAACATGTACCAGGGAGGACCTGCCAGGTTTTCTTTTTACTTTCTGATAAAGTCATCTGAAGATTTTGAACTCCTTAGCATGCCAAGTTGTAACATAGAAGATACAGTATCTCCCAATTCCCTTCGACGGGTGTTATATAGAAAGCATCTTCTGGGAATCCAACGCTCACTCTAACTTGTGAGGAACATCATGAGAGCCTTCAGGGAGATCATGCGAGCGCACGCATGGATGCACTGGTACATCCACCACAAAGACTGGTGCCTAATGGTGTATATAAACCAGGACCCTGCATGAGGTCATTGCTGAGTTGTCTTTTTAGCTTGAGTTCCTGTCATCCTTGATCCTCAATCTGCTTGACCTTGTTATCGGCCTAGATTTAGTCGTCTGACCTGCTTCTGGATTACCCTTGCCTGACTATATTTGATGCCTACCTCTTTGGTCGACCTCAACCTGGACTTTTGCCCAAGAGTTTAAATAATACGTTTACCTAACATGGCACCAACTTCTGCTCGTCCCTAACCTTGATCCTGCTCATGATTTGCTGCCTTCCTGCACAAGCTTGTGACCCGGCTCTGCTCTCTACTGGACTTGGTGAATTCCAGGTGCCCTAATTGCCTCACTTGACACCAGCGCTCCCAAGTTCAACTCTTCATTTCCAGCTTCTTGGCACCTGCACCCTTCCATTGCCCTAGCAGCATGTCCAAACTTCAAGGGGCGCCCTGGGCCAGGAATTGTGCGAGAGCCACCCTCATCATCTCAAGCTCCTCATACTGGTAAGTGACACAACCATCAAAATGGAAGAAAGTTTGGAAGCAAGTTCACTAGTTCTGGTAAGGAAACACTGCATGAGGTCATTGCTGAATGGTCTTTTTATCTTGAGTTCCTGTCATCCTTGATCCTCAATCTGCTTGACCTTGTTATTGGCCTAGATTTAATCATCAGACCTGCTTCTGGATTACCCTTGCCTGGCTATATTTGCTGCCTACCTCTGTGACCGACCTCAACCTGGACTTTTGCCCAAGAGTTTACCTAACAAGTTTACATAACATGGTGCCAACTTCTTCTCATCCCTAACCTTGATCCTGCTCATGATTTGCTGCCTTCCTGCAGAAGATTTTGACCTGGCTCTGCTCTCTACTGAACTTGGTGAATTCCAGGTGCTCTAATTGCCTCAATTGACAATAGCTCTCCCAAGTTCAAATCTTCATTTCCAGCTTCTTGGCATCTGCACCCTTCCATTGCCCTAGCAGCCCGTCCCAACTTCAAGTGGCGCCCTGGGCCAGGAATTCTGCGAGAGGCCACCCTCATCATCTCAAGCTCCTCATACTGGTAAGTGACACAACAATCAAAATGGAAGAAAGTTTGGAAGAAAGCTCACTAGTTCTGGTAAGGAAACACTGCATAAGGTCATTGCTGAATGGTCTTTTTATCTTGAGTTCCTGTCATCCTTGATCCTCAATCTGCTTGACCTTGTTATCGGCCTAGATTTATTCGTCTGACCTGCTTCTGGATTACCCTTGCCTGACTATATTTGCTGTTTACCTCTGTGACCGACCTCAACCTAGACTTTTGCCCAAGAGTTTACCTAACAAGTTTACCTAACATGGTGCCAACTTCTTCTCATCCCTAACCTTGATCCTGCTCATGATTTGCAGCCTTCCTGCACAAGCTTGTGACCAGGCTCTGCTCTCTACTGAACTTGGGTGAATTCCAGGGGCCCTAATCACCTCACTTGACACCAGCGCTCCCAAATCTTCATTTCCAGCTTCCTGGCACCTACACCCTTCCATTGCCCTAGCAGCCCCTGTCCCAACTTCAATGGGCGCCTGGCCGGTAATGGTGCGAGAGGCCACCCTCATCATCTCAAGCTCCTCAAACTGGTAAGTGACACAAACATGGAAGAAAGTTCGGAAGACCATGGAAGAAAGACCATGGAAGAAAGTTTGGAAGCAAGCTCACTGGTTCTGGTAGAGAAACTCTCAAACAAACATGCCTCCCTTGATGAGTACTCAGAAATAGACTAAAGGTAAAGAAAAAATGGGTGGCCAACCAAAAGGAAAAATAGTCCAAAGGTGTCTTTAATTATTCATAATTAAATCAAACAAAAACAGCCAACACATTTCAGAAGCAACAAGACACCCCCTTAGTGCTTAGAATGGGATAAGTACCAAAATGGATACTATAACCAAATGGATCTGTTCATGATTTGGTGGAAACTAGTGGTTCCCAACCTAAGTCATCAGGAACCTCCGACAAGTCATGTCCTTCACTTTGCACAGGTGCTATAGGATTTTGCAGAAACCAAAGGTTCATGGTCTATTGGGGGTACTTAAGGAATGAGATTGTGAAAGCACTAGTGTAAGCTCCTATTTAGAACTGGAAGATATTAGAACCTATTGGATCTATTTAGGTTTTGGTAGAAACCAAAGGTTTCCAACCTAAGCCCTCAGAAAACCCCAAAGGTCCTATCCTTCACCTTGCACTGGTGCCATATATCAATGTCAATGGCTTGGTATGTATGGCAGCTAATATATCTAATGGAAATGTCAAAATATTGTCAGGGCTGGGCTCCTGCTACTTAACGAGCAGCTCTTTTCTTTCAGTGCTCAGAAGCTGCTCAGCTGTCGGTTATTTACAAGCTGTTTGTCTCCACAGTAACTCACCTGCATACCATTAGCTGCCTCGTTAGTCCAGCCTACGGCCAGCTCTTTTTGCCATTTTAGCAGCTTAGCTCAGTTCCTACTTGCCCTTGTGTGGTCTATGATCTCTAGTGTGTTCCTGCCTATGTTTCTGTGTACAAATCGGTCTGGCTGACTTCTCTTCGCATTCCTGATTTTTGGCTCTTGACTATGCTGACTTCTGGTTTCCTGACTCTGGCTCGTCTGATAACCTGCTCTGGCATCTAAACCCTGGCATCTCTTTTGACTATGTTCCTGATTTATGTTATATTTGCTATATCATTAAAGGTGTGATTTTAACTGCAGTTTCTGTCTCTGTCTGGTTCATGGTTCCTGACAAACATGGCCTATTGGGGGTACTTAAGGAATGAGATTGTGAAAGCACCAGTGTAAGCTCCTCTTTAGAACTGGAAGACATTACAACCTATTGGATCTATTTAGGATTTGGTAGAAACAGAAGGTTCCCAACTTAAGCCCTCACAGACCCCCAAAGGTCCTATCCTTCACCTTGCACAGGTGCCATCAGGGGCGGACTGACCATTTGGAAACTCGGGCACTGCCTGAGGGCCCGGGGTCAGTAGGGGGCCCCATGAGATGCCCCTGGTACCTTTTTCATAGGTTTTTTTGAGTTTGGGCAAGGACACAGGGGCCCCATGATCCCCTATTGCCCAGGGGCCCCATGAGTTGTCAGTCCGCCCCTGGGTGCCATATAACAATGTCTATGGCTTGATATGTATAACAGCTATATTATCTAAGGGAAATTCCCAAAGCATGGCCTGCTAGAGGTACCTGAGGAATGAGATTGGAAAACACCAGTGTTATCTCCTCTTTAGAACTGGAAGACATTACAACCTATTGGATCTATTTAGGATTTGGTTGAAACCGAAGGTTCCCAACCTAAGCCTTCACAGACCCCCAAAGGTCCTATCCTTCACGTGGTGCCATATATCAATGTCTATGGCTTGATATGTATGACAGCTATATTATCTAAGAGAAATTCCCAAAGCATGGCCTGCTAGAGGTACCTGAGCAATGAGATTGGAAAACACTGGTATAAACCCTTCTTGGGACTAGAATGGTACTTATGTACTCAGCAGTAGCTTCCTATGTTGTACTGGTGGAAGAAAATTTTAGATGAGACTTTCCAGTGACATTAAAGGCTCCCTTCACTTCCCCTCATACTTTATTTTAAGTTTTTTTGTCTCTTGGGTTACTGTGGCAAACAATTGGAGTTAATACCATCCTCGATTACAATACTTATCTCAAGGCCCTCTCGTTTCTTTTTTGTGGGTTGAAAGCCACAGAGAAAGCGGTTTCCTTGGCTGATATCTACTTTGGAAAACATGTGCAGATAAGAGAGGGATGAGACAAACTCTTCGACCTTCCTCTCTCCTCCACACAGATTGTTTAAAAGTCAACATGAATCTTGGCCTTGGAGGAAATCGCCAGAATTCCTTAACTCATGAGGAGGAAACATGGGGGCTGAAACGCCCCGGCCTTAGCTACCTAAAGGATGGCCCATTCCTATAGATGCCAAAAGATAATGATGATTTATGACCTTAGGTCTAAGCAGGGCAAATAGGATATGAGGGATGCTTTTTTTCCTTCTAATGGCTTTGGATGGCCTACAGATTGGTCTGCCACTTTAGTCTTTTATTGAATCATTTTGGCAGTGATATTTAAGCCCAGCTGGAAGCCTTAATAGGCTGGAAAGTAATCCAAAATTCCTGAAATTAAGTGGTGGTAAAAGTATATTGAACTCCATTTTAGCTTTTATTTTTGCTGTTGTTGGTTTCCCCCACACTTTCTAGTTTGTACAGCTAGTCCGGTACTCTAGTCCCTTCTTGCATGGTTGTTCCAACCTGACTTGATACAGGCCTGGTGTTAATAGCTTGTCCATTATTCTAGGCCAAGATTGCATGGCTACTTTGGCCTTTCTCAGCTGAGGCCTGTTTTGTACAGATAGGTCAGTATTCAATGCCAACCTCATATTACCACCTCAGTCTGAATCATTTAAGGTCTGGTTGTGTAAACCTAGTCCACCTTATATGGCTACTTCAATCTGGCTCAGTACATGCCTGGCCTATACAGCTAGTCCTTTACTCTAGGGCCATGGCTCATTACAGCCTAGATTTGTACAGCTGGTCAACTACTGTTGTTCATTTCAGATAACCACTTTTTCCTGGCTCAATTGCGGTCAGCTAGATCATCATTCTATACCGTCTTCATATAGACACATCTTCATGGTCTACTGCAGGCCAGGTTTTTTTAGCTAGCTCAATATTATAGGCCAACCTCACATAGCCACTGCAGTCTAGCTCAGTACAGACTTGATTTGCACATCTAGCCCAGCATTCTAGATCCTGCTTGCATGGCCACTCCAATATGGTTCGATATAGGCCTGGTTTGTAAACCTAGCCCAATACTGTAGGCCCATTTTGCATATTTGGCCTTGTATAGACTTGACTTGTACATCTAACCCAGTATTCTAGGCCCTCCTTGCATGGTCACTCAAGTATGGCTCAGTACATGACAAGTTTGTATGGTTAATCCAGTATTCTAGGCCAACCATGCATAACCTCTTCAGCTTGGCTCAGTTGAAGGCTGGTTTGTATGACCAATCCAGTTCTCTAGTCCAATCTTGCATGACCTCTTCAAGCTGGCTCCGCTGAGGCCTGGTTTGCATAACTAGTCCAGTACTCTAGGCCAACCATGCATAACCTCTTCAGCTTGGCTCAGTTGAAGGCTGGTTTGTATGACCAATCCAGTTCTCTAGTCCAATCTTGCATGACCTCTTCAACCTGCCTCCGCTGAGGCCTGGTTTGCATGACTAGTCCAGTACTCTAGGCCAACCATATATGACCTCTTCAGCCTGACTCTTTTGAGGAGTGGTTTGCATGGTCTTGTACTCTAAGCCAACCACGCATGCTTCTTTAGCCTGGCTCAGTTGAGATCTGAATCTAGGCCAACCTTATGTAGTCACTCCTGTCTGGATCAGCTGAGACCTGTATTTTTACAACTGGCCCATTACTCTAGGTCAAGGGTCTCCTTTCTAAACAGAGGGCCAGATTACAGTCTTTCAGATTTTAGGTGGGGCCGGATTGTGGCCATTGGAAGTAGAAAATGTCCCGGCATCAGTGAGAGTAAATAATGCCCCGTCTTTGGTGTTAGAGAGAGGAACTGTGCCCCATTGTTGGTGTCATTGGGAGGAACTGTGTACCATGGTGTCACAAGGTAGACTGCAGTTTCTTGTTTGTGTTCTTACCTCCTTGCTGCAGTGCTATTCCTGATCCCTTTCACATGTGTGTTTGTCTGTGCTCACCTATGGGCATCTTCTGCTGTTCTCTGGGTTTTATTTCCTTCCCTTCTATCACTTCCTGGCCCACCTCCTTGTTTGCCCGCCTATATAAGACATGCTCAGTCTAGGCCACTTTGCCTGAGCAACTAGTTGTCAGAGCTCCTGTGTGTTGCTATTGCCTGTATCCTGCATTGACTACTTGTGTACCGACCCCAGCTTCGTTCTCTGACTGTGCTTGTTTTCCACCTGTCCTGACCTCGGCTGGTCTATCGTATTTCCGTTTGTCTCCTCCCATTGTACTCTGCTCCCGTGAGCGATCTCCTCACCCTCAGCTAAGCGTACCTGGGGGCCGCGACCTGGTCCCAGCTTGCTGCAAATCCATCCTCACATCAGGGGCTCTGGTGAAGAAGCAGGCTGGGGGGCTTAGACTCCTCGCCCTGGGAAATCCCAAGTTGAGTATCTACAAGGGCTCACTACCACAGGGTGCTGACACATGGTTGATGTCATTGGGCAGAGTTGTGCCCTTTCATTGACGTCAGTGGGGGAATTATGCCCCATTGTTGGTGTTAGATGATGAAATATTATATCTGGCCCCTGGGCCGCAGTTTGGAGACCACTGCTCTAGGCTCACCTTACTACTTGTGTACCGACCCCGGCTTCGTTCTCTGACTGTGCTTGTTTTCCACCTGTCCTGACCTCGGCTGGTCTATCGATTTCCGTTTGTCTCCTCCCATTGTACTCTGCTCCCGTGAGCGATCTCCTCATCCTCAGCTGAGCATACCTGGGGGCCGCGACCTGGTCCCAGCTTGCTGCAAATCCATCCTCACCATCAGGGGCTCTGGTGAAGAAGCAGGCTGGGGGGCTTAGACTCCTCGCCCTGGGAAATCCCAAGTTGAGTATCTACAAGGGCTCACTACCACAGGGTGCTGACACATGGTTGATGTCATTGGGCAGAGTTGTGCCCTTTCATTGACGTCAGTGGGGGAATTATGCCCCATTGTTGGTGTCAGATGATGAAATATTATATCTGGCCCCTGGGCCGCAGTTTGGAGACCACTGCTCTAGGCTCACCTTACTACTTGTGTACCGACCCCGGCTTCGTTCTCTGACTGTGCTTGTTTTCCGCCTGTCCTGACCTAGGCTAGTCTATCGGATTTCCGTTTGTCTCCTCTCATGGTACTCTGCTCCTGCGAGAGGTCTCCTCATCCTCAGCTGGGTGTACCTTGGGGCCGTGACCTGGTCCCAGCTTGCTGCAAGTCCATCCCCACCATCGGGGTCTCTGGTGAAGAAGCATGCTGAGGTTTAAACTCCGTGCCCTGGGGAATCCCAAGTTGAGTATCTACAAGGGCTCACTACCACAGGGTGCTGACACAGGGTTGATGTCATTGGGCAGAGTTGTGCCCTTTCATTGGCGTCAGTGGGGTAATTATGCCCCATTGTTGGTGTCAGAGGATGAAATATTATATCTGGGTCGAAGTTTGGAGACCACTGCTCTAGGCTCACCTTGCATGGTCACTACAGAGCAGCTCAGTCGAGGCTCAGTTGAGGCTTGGTTTGCTCAGCTCATCTACAATGTTGGCCGGACTCGCATGGCTACTTCAGTTTGGTTCAGTTAAGGTCTAGATGACTGATTGCATTACAACAAAGTTTCTCGTAGAAGCAAACTAAAAATACAAGCAGTACATTCGCTGAATGTCACAGGAGGGTGTTTTCAAGCTAATAAACTAATTGCATGTGAAGACAAAAACTTCCTTTTAATACAATCTGCCTAATTGCCTATTACCTAGTCCGCTCTTAAGTTGTGCATTATAAGGTTCACAAAGGTCTCATTTCCCATTACACAACTTTGCAAAACAGGCACAACAGGAGAAGGAGGATAATTTCGTACTGCTAAGGGGTTAAGCCGACGATCACTTTCAATGGCAAGCAAACAAGCAACAGAGGGGAAGACAGATGGGAGGAGAAGGAGAGAATGACAAGGAGATAAGGGGCACAGCGAAGAGACAGCCTCCAAAATAAAAATATCTCAAACAAATGCTTCATTTGCATGTTGTCGGTATCCTAATATCTTCTCTCGTTCCGTTCAAAGCTCCACTTGGCACTTAATGAATAGCTCACAAGATGTCTTCATCCAAGATTATCGGCAATAGTCGAGATCTGGCCTGTAGGGGGGAGTCGGCCTTCCCCTCCTCAACATGTGCCACTTTAGAGGCAGTTTAGACACAGCTTGCGGGGGCGGGCGGAGACTGAAAATCTATTTGCCTGGCTTGGTTCCCTTCTAATTTCAAGTTTAATGAAAATAGGGCAAGTCAGATGTCTTTATTTGGGGACGGCAGACCGGCTATGTCTTGCCAAGGCAGGCAGCTCGGACGTAGTGGTGGGTCATTTCTTAAAGAGATTGCCCTTTGATCTGCAAAAGTAGACGCTCTTCTGGGGTGGGGTTAGTTGCTCTTTATTCCTCTGGGTTTTAGCCAGATGACTTGTTTTGGTAGTTCATGGGGAGGGTCTTGCACGAATAGCTCACAAATTGTCTTCATCCAAGATTCCTCTGGGTTTTGGCCAGATGACTTGTTTTGGTGGTTCATGGGGAGGGTCTTGCACGAATAGCTCACAAATTGTCTTCATCCAAGATTATTAGCAACAGTTGAGACTTGGGCTGTGGGGGGAAACTATGTCCTGGCAAGGCAGCCAGCTCAGACGTAGAGGTGGGTCATTTCTTAAAGGGATTGTCCTTTGATCTGCAAAAGTAGACGTATAATAACACAGTGGAGTAATACCATCGAAAAAGTTGCAAACGCTCTTCATCTTTAACCAGTTAAACAGATTACAGTCAGCACTGGGCTTGCCAAAAGATAAATATCCTTTCATCTTACCAAAGCAAAACTGTTCCTCTGGGGTGTGGCTAAAATGCCTCTGTTCTTCTGGGGTGGGGTTAGTTGCTCTTTATTCCTCTGGGTTTTGGCCAGATGACTTGTTTTGGTAGTTCATGGGGAGGGTCTTGCACGAATAGCTCACAAATTGTCTTCATCCGAGATTATTGGCAACAGTTGAGACTTGAGCTGTGGGGGGAAACTATGTCCTACCAAAGCAGCCAGCTCGGACGTAGAGGTGGGTAGTTTCTTAAAGAGATTGCCCTTTGATCTGCAAAAGTAGACGTTCTTCTGGGGTGGGGTTAGTTTCTCTTTATTCCTCTGGGTTTTGGCCAGATGACTTGTTTTGGTGGTTCATGGGGAGGGTCTTGCACGAATAGCTCACAAATTGTCTTCATCCAAGATTATTGGCAACAGTTGAGACTTGAGCTGTGGGGGGAAACTATGACCTGCCAAGGCAGCCAGCTTGGAGGTAGAGGTGGGTCATTTCTTAAAGGGATTGTCCTTTGATCTGCAAAAGTAGACGTATAGTAACACAGTGGAGTAATACCATCGAAAAAGTTGCAAATGCTCTTCATCTTTAACCAGTAAAACAGATTACAGTCAAGCTCTGTTCTTGCCAAAAGATAAATATCCTTTCATCTTCCAAAAGCAAAACTGTTCCTCTGGGGTGTGGCTATAATGCCTCTGTTCTTCTGGGGTGGGGTTAGTTGCTCTTTATTCCTCTGGGTTTTGGCCAGATGACTTGTTTTGGTGGTTCATGGGGAGAGTCTTGCATGAATAGCTTACAAATTGTCTTCATCCAAGATTATTGGCAACAGTTGAGACCTGGGCTGTGGGGGGAACTTGGCAGTCACCTCCTCAGCATGTGCCACTTTAGAGGCAGTATAGGCACAGCTTGTTTGGGGGGTGGGGCAGAGACTGAAATCTATTTGCCTGGCTTGGTTCCTTCTAATTTCAAGATTAATGAAAAGAGGGCAATCAAGTGTCTTTACTTGAGGACGGCAGACCGGCTCTGTCCTGCCAAGGCAGCCAGCTTGGACGTAGAGGTGGGTCATTTCTTAAAGGGAATAAAGATTCTTTCTTAAAGGGATTGTCCTTTGGTTTGCAAAAGCAGACAGCCAAGCAAGATTCAGTTCTTAAATGTTGTCACAAACATCACACCAACAAGCCTAGAGTTTTCTGGTGGAAGATAAAAATATTAAAACAATGTGTAAATTAATTATTAAAAAGTCAACTTGCAAATGGTTCATGGTTGAACCCTGGGCTTGCCAAAAGGAAAATGTCCTTTCATCTTACAAAGGCAAAACCATTCCTCTTGGGTGTGGCTAAAATACCAAAAATAAGGGAAAGGGGATTGGGAAACGCTGGGGAATCCACCTAAGTATCTGGACGTGGAGGTGCCACCAGAATGTCTGGAAGGGTGCTACCTAATCAATATACAAAAACAAAAAAAGAGGAAGACAAAAGGCTGCACACCTAAAAGGCTAACCTCAAGAGAATTTTATTATGCACCATAACAGTTATAAACCATCATAGACATGATAATCCTGCATGATAGAGGACTCTACCCCCCCCCCCCCGAGATATCAAGTGGACATCCTCAAAAATGGGCCAAGGATGGAATTGTTCCACTGGGACCGACCTGACCCAACCCTCCAACACCCAACCCCTGACACAACTAACCCCATCAGCCCTACCAACCCCCCAAAACCCCCACAGGGATCCATGAAAAAAACCTTTCCCCTAGATGAAGGACCCTCCCGTCCCGCCACCCCACCCCTGTGGTTGCAATGCCTCTGTTCCTCTGGGGTGGGGTTAGTTGGTCTTTGCTACTCTGAGATAAGGCCAGATGACTTGTTCTGACTTATCTTGGTGGTTCATAGGGAGTGTCTTGAGTGAATAGCTCACAAGATGTCTTCATCCAAGATTATCAGCAATAGTTGAGACCTGGTCTGTTGGAGGTAACTCAGCGGTTCCTCTGGGGTGGGGTTAGTTGGCCCTTGTTACTCTGAGATAAGGCCAGATGGCTTGTTCTGACTTATCTTGGTGGTTCAGAGGTAGTGTCTTGAGTGAATATCTCACAAGTTGTCTTCATCCAAGATTATCAGCAATAGTTGAGACCTTGTCTGTTGCAGGTAACTCAGCGGTTCCCTCATCACCATGTGCCACTTTAGAGATAATTTGGGAACAGCTTGCCGGGGCGGAGACTGTAAATCTATTTGATTGCTTGATTTCTTCTAATTTCACACAACCCCTGACACAACCCACCCCACCAGCCCTACCAACCCCCCAAAACCCCCACAGGGATCCACGAAAAAACCTTTCCCCTAGATGGAGGACACTCCCGTCCCACCACCCCACCCCTGTCCTCTGTTCCTCTGGGGTTACAATGCCTCTGTTCCTCTGGGGTGGGGTTAGTTGGTCTTTGTTACTGTAAAAAAAGATAAGGCCAGATGACTTTGTTCTGACTTATCTTGGTGGTTCATAGGGAGTGTCTTGAGTGAATAGCTCACAAGTTGTCTTCATCCAAGATTATCAGCAATAGTTGAGACCTGGTCTGTTGGAGGTAACTCAGCGGTTCCCTCCTCACCATGCCCCCCTTTAGAGATAATTTGGGAACAGCTTGCAGGGGCGGAGACGGAAAATCTATTTGATTGCTTGATATCTTCTAATTTCGCACAACCCCTGACACAACCCACCCCACCAGCCCTACCAACCCCCCAAAACCCCCACAGGGATCCACGAAAAAACCTTTCCCCTAGATGGAGGACACTCCCGTCCCGCCACCCCACCCCTGTGGTTACAACGCCTCTGTTCCTCTGGGGTGGGGTTAGTTGGTCTTTGTTACCCTGAGAAGATAAGGCCAGATGACTTGTTCTGACACTTTTCTTGGTGGTTCATAGGGAGTGTCTTGAGTGAATAGCTCACAAGATGTCTTCATCCAAGATTATCAGCAATAGTTGAGACCTGGTCTGTTGGAGGTAACTCAGCGGTTCCTCTGGGGTGGGGTTAGTTGGCCCTTGTTACTCTGAGATAAGGCCAGATGGCTTGTTCTGACTTATCTTGGTGGTTCAGAGGGAGTGTCTTGAGTGAATATCTCACAAGTTGTCTTCATCCAAGATTATCAGCAATAGTTGAGACCTGGTCTGTTGGAGGTAACTCAGCGGTTCCTCTGGGGTGGGGTTAGTTGGTCTTTGTTACTCTGAGATAAGGCCAGATGACTTGTCTTCATCCAAGATTATCAGCAATAGTTGAGACCTGGTCTGTTGGAGGTAACTCAGCGGTTCCCTCATCACCATGTGCCACTTTAGAGATAATTTGGGAACAGCTTGCCGGGGCGGAGACTGCAAATCTATTGGATTGCTTGATTTCTTCTAATTTCACACAACCCCTGACACAACCCACCCCACCAGCCCTACCAACCCCCCAAAACTCCCACAGGGATCCACGAAAAAACCTCTCGCCTAGATGGAGGACACTCCCGTCCCACCTCCCCACCCCTGTGGTTACAATGCCTCTGTTCCTCTGGGGTGGGGTTAGTTGGTCTTTGTTACCCTGAGAAGATAAGGCCAGATGACTTGTTCTGACTTTTCTTGGTGGTTCATAGGGAGTGTCTTGAGTGAATAGCTCACAAGATGTCTTCATCCAAGATTATCAGCAATAGTTGAGACCTGGTCTGTTGGTGGAAACTCAGCGGTTCCCATCTCACCATGTGCCACTTTAGAGATAATTTGAGAAATAATTTGGGGCGGAGACGGCAAATCTATTTGTTTGATTTCCTCTAATTTCAAGTTTAATGAAAAGGGGGCAAGTCGGATGTCTTTATTCAAGGATGGCTGACCTGCCAAGACAGCCAGCTCAGACATGGAGGTGGGTCATTTCTAAAGGGAATAAAGATCCTTTCTTAAAGGGATTGTCCTTTGATCTACAAAAGTAGATTTTGTATAACACAATGGAGCAATACCTTAAAAAAAGCTTCAAACGCTCTTCAGTTAGCCAAATGCAACGCAGTTCTTAAATGTTACAGACAACATACCAGGAGACCTAAAGCTTTCTGGTGGAAGTTGATGTATCTAAGCAGGGGCGGACTGACAACTCATGGGGCCCCCGGGCAATAGGGGAACATGGGGCCCCTGTGTCCTTGCCCAAACTCAAAAAAGCCTATGAAAAAAGTAGCAGGGGCATCTCATGGGGCCCCCTACTGACCCCGGGCCCTCGGGCAGTGCCCGAATTTCCAAATGGTCAGTCCGCCCCTGTATCTAAGTCAACTTGCAAAAAATTCACTATACCAACCTGCCCTTGCCAAAAGGAAAATGCCCTTTCATCTTACAAAGGCAAAACCGTTCCTCTGGGGTGTGGCTGAGCTGCCTCTGGGTGTGGCTGACTCTGCCTCTGGGGTGGGGTTAGTTAGTTTTTGTTCCTCTGGGTTGTGGCCAGATGGTTCGTTTTCACTTATCTTGGCGTTTCACAGGGAAAGTCTTGCCTACCGTTTCAGTTCTTCCAGTGGCAACACCCAGGAGGTTTTTTTTGGTCTCTCTGTCTATCCAGTCTTGAGATTTACGCTGCTCAGCCGCGCAGTCCAGTCCAGTCTGGCGGGGCGAGAGATCGGATTTTTCTCTGCTGAAGAAGTTAGGAGACGCTTACAGGTCTCGTTCCGCCCCCCCCCCCCCCCCCAAGCCTGCGATTGGACAGGGAAGGGAGAAGCGACAAACTGATGAGCTCATCCCTTTGTCACTCTGCACTCTCCTATCAGAATTCTCCTTGTTATCATGTGAGCACTGCAGTATGGCTGACTGTCTTCTTGTGCTGCTTCTCCTTCTCTGGGTTTAAGTTCTGCTGTATAGGTGCTGTAAGATGGTGATGGCAGGCCATGTTCTGGGTACTTACACTACTAGTATTTAAAAAAAAATAATATATATATATATATATTTATATAAATTATTGTTGAATACAGAGCTGCATTCATTGGTTGACATTTTGCTAATTTTTAGGGATGGCGGGAACCCCTCATAACAGGCACAGCGGGGGTACGGACCCGGGAACTCAGCACAGGGATGGTGGGAACCACTCATAATGAGCACAGCGGGGGTACGGACCCGGGAACTCAGCACAGGGATGGTGGGAACCCCTCATAATGGGCACAGCGGGTGTACAGACCCGGGAACTCAGCACAGGGATGGTGGGAATCACTCATAATGAGCACAGTGGGTGTACAGACCCGGGAACTCAGCACAGGGATGGCGGGAACCCCTCATAATGGGCGCAGCGGGCGTACAGACCCGGGAACTCAGCACAGGGATGGCGGGAACCCCTCATAATGGGCACAGCGGGCGTGCAGACCCGGGAACACAGCACAGGGATGGCGGGAACCCCTCATAATGGGCACAGCGGGCGTGCAGACCCGGGAACTCAGCACAGGGATGGCGGGAACCCCTCATAATGGGCACAGCGGGCGTGCAGACCCGAGAACTCAGCACAGGGATGGCGGGAACCCCTCTCATAATGGGCGCAGCGGGCGTACAGACCCGAGAACTCAGCACGGGCGTGCGGGAACCCCTCATAATGGGCGCAGCCGTAGAGACCCAGGAACTCAGCACAGGGATGGCGGGAACCCCCCATAATGGGCGCAGCGTTTGTGCAGACCCGGGAACTCAGCACAGGGATGGCGGGAACCCCTCATAATGGGCGCAGCGGGCGTACAGACCCGGGAACTCAGCACAGGGATGGTGAGAACCCCTCATAATGGGCACAGCGGGCGTACAGACCCGGGAACTCAGCACAGGGATGGTGAGAACCCCTCATAATGGGCACAGTGGGCGTACAGACCCGGGAACTCAGCACAGGGTATACCAATTTGGGGGTGGACCGGCCCTTTAAGAGTCGCACAGTCTAGACTCAGTGGAGCATTTTTCTTCCAATCATGTAGAAATGAGGATGACATTGAGTCGCTGTTTGGCGATATTGTGAGCGCGGCTTCCTGGAGGAAAAGAGAAGAAATTCGCTCCCTGCGCTGATCTCTGCCATGGAAACAAGCTGAACTGCCCCCGGGAGATTAAGGAGAATAATTTTCCCTCTCCCTGGGGGGGGGGGGGGGGGGGGGGATTGTATGGAGACGGAACGTAGGAGGATTCCTCGGTCTCGGGACGCACTTTGGCGATTCTTGAGAGAGTGCCGGATTCCTCTGACGCTGCGACCTCTAACCCCAGCGGAGGAAACACGCGGCTCGGTGGAAGGCAGAACACACCTTAGTCACCAGTCACACCGCTGCGATTTATGTGCGATTTCAGCAATTTCTGAAGCCTTTTGAAGGCTTTCGACAATTTCTCGTGATTTGCTTTGCAATTTCCATTGTATTCTATGTATGTAAAATCGCAAAAAACTGCAGAAAAAGTCACGCAAGAACTACTCGAGGAATCGAGTCGCAGCAAATCGCACATTTTAAGACACCGACATTCATTAGATGCGATTTCAGGTCCAATTTTATGTTCCCCGGTCACACTGGGTGCGACTTGGCATGCGATTTGTATGCCATACTTGCAAGTCGTACCTATTGTCTGCAATTATGGCGGTCATTTGGGTGCGCTTCTGAGCCGCAACGATTTCTAAAGTAGTACATAGACATCGAATCGCACCTCAATTCGGCATGTCACCCGACTTTGAAATCGTGCGACTTCACTGTAACATATGATTTCAAAGTCGGGAACGGTGTGACCGAGGTGTAATTTGCGAATTGTACCTGAAATCGCAGTGGTATGACCAGGCACTTACGCCCCGGTGACACCAATCCCGACCTTGAAATCACTCGACTCCACGGTTAGTTGCATGATTTCAAAGTCGAGATCGGTGTGATTTTAGGTACGACTTGCAAATTACACCCCGGTCCCACCAATCCCGACTGTGAAATCGTGCGAGTTACAGTGAAGTCGAGCGATTTCAAGGTCGGGAATGGTGTCACCGGGGTGTAAGTGCCTGTTCATACCACTGCGATTTCAGGTACAATTCGCAAATTACACCTCGGTCACACCGGTCCCGACTTTGAAATCGTGCGACTTCACTGTAACTTGCATGATTTCACAGTCAGGATTGGTGTCACTGGGGTGTAAGTGCCTGTTCATACCGCTGCGATTTTAGGTACGACTTGCAAATTACACCCCGTTCACACCGATCCCGACTTTGAAATCATGCGATTTACAGTGAAGTCTCACGATTTCAAAGTCAGGATAAGTGTGACTGGGGTGTAATTTGCAAATTATATCTGAAATCGCAGCGGTATGACCAGACACTTACACCCCGGTGACACCAATCCCAACTTTGAAATCATGCGAGTTACAGTGAAGTCGCACAATTTCAAAGTCGAGATCGGTGTGACCGGGGTGTCATTTGCGAATTGTACCTGAAATCGCAGTGGTATGAACAGGCACTTACACCCGGTGACACCAATCCCGACCTTGAAATCGCTCAACTTCACTGTAACTCGCATGACTTCACAGTCGGGATTGGTGGGACCAGGGTGTAATTTGCAAGTCGTACCTAAAATCACACCGATCTCGACTTACCGTGAAGTCGAGCGATTTCAAGGTCGGGATTGGTGTCACCGGGGCGTAAGTGCCTGGTCATACCGCTGCGATTTCAGGTACAATTCGCAAATTACACCTCGGTCACACCATTCCTGACTTTGAAATCATATGTTACAGTGAAGTCGCACGATTTCAAAGTCGGGTGACATGCCGAATTGAGGTGCGATTTGATCTCTATGTACTACTTTAGAAATCGTTGCGGCTCAGAAGCGCACCGAAATGACCGCCGTAATTGCAGACAATAGGTACGACTTGCAAGTATGGCATACAAATTGCATGCCAAGTCACACCCATTTGGGAACTCGGGCACCGCCCGAGGGCCCGGGGTCAGTAGGGGGCCCCATGAGATGTCCCTGGTACCTTTCATAGGCTTTTTTGGGGGTGTGGTTTTGAGTGTGGGTGAGGACACAGGGGCCCCATGATCCCCTATTGCCCGGGGGGCCCCATGAGTTGTCAGTCCTCCCCTGCCGGGGACTAATGCAGGCCATAGACGGGTCAAAAATAAACCGATTTTGCGGCCGAAAAAAAAAATCAGCCAATTTTCGCACCGTTAGTGGGTTAATTGGTCGGCCGCTTTTCGGGGTTTTGGTCCATTTTTTTTTGTCGGTAAAGTTGGAAATTTCACGGACGATTTTGATGATCGCCCGATTTTCCCGGCAATGATGGGCAAATCGGCCGATCGTTATACCAATAAAATATCTGCGCATGAGCTGTGACCTGCAAAAAGAAGAAAAAGAAGAAGAAGAAAAAAAAGAGGAAGCAGAAAAGAAGTAGAAGAAGAAAAAGAAGAAGAAGAAAAAGAAGAAGCAGAAGAAGAAGGAGAAAAAGAAGAGGAAGAAGAAGAAGAAGAGGAAGAAGAAGAAGAAGAAGAAAAAGAAGAATAGGAAAAAGAAGAAGAAAAAAAAGAAGCAAAAGAAAAAGAAGTAGAAAAAGAATACGTAGAAGAGGAAAAGAAGCAGAAGAAGAAAAAGAAAAAGAAGAAGAGGAAGAAAAGAAGAAGAAAAAGAAGAGAGGAAAAAGAAGAAGAAGTAGAAGAAGAGGAAGAAAAAGAAGAAGAAGAAAAAGAAAGAAAGAAGAAGAAGAAGAAGAAGAGGAAAAAGAAAAGCGGAAGAAAAAGAAGAGTAAAAAGAAGAAGAAAAAGAAGAAGAAGAAGCAGCAGATAAAGGAAAAGAAGTAGAAGCAGTAGAAGAAGTAGAAGCAGAAAAAGAAGAAGAAAAAGAAGAAGAAAAAGAAGATGAAAAAGAAGAAGAAAAAGAAGTAAAAGAAAAAGAAGAAGCAAAAGAAGAAGAATTCCAGTCCGCTATTATATTTTATATGAAAAGTCTTGCAGTTGCAACAATGTATCTATTTGTTTCCGCATAAAACCATCTGTATCCGAAATGTATACAAATGTATAAAATGGATACATTGTTGCAACTGCAAGACTTTTTCATGTCAAATATAATAGCGGAGCTCTCAGCAAGGGACAGAAGTAAAAATGCCGGCCGTGGATGGGACGAAAATCGGCCGATTTTTTTTACCGTTGGTGGTAACGTTGGCCGATCCAACGATCGATTTTTTTTTTTTTTAAATGTCCAGTTTTCGACCCGTCTATGGCCTGCATAAGTGTCTCATTTTGCCACACAGTGGTCAACTTTACCCCACGGGGCCGATCGACTTCATCTCAGTCGGAAGGAACACTGGCCGCAGTCCCTGATCTTTGGGTGAAATGCAAATACGGAACAGCAAACCTATGACAGTGGCCTCCAAATGGAAGGATCTCAATGGCATGGCCATCTGTCATTGCCGGCCCAGGAGCTGAAGGCACTTATCAGCATCTCATAGACGAAGGACATCTCCATTTATCCGAATGCGATTAGCGACCTTTTATCAATCACTCGCTGCGCATATTGTGTCTGGCCGTGGTACCGCCAGCAGGCGGAGGGGGGGCTTCCAGATGTCTGACACCATGTGAGATTCTGAGTGGAGCTATCAGCGCTGCCGGTTTGTTATGTCTGATTTGGTCTATCTGAGATCTGAACCGAAATGGGCATTTAATATTTCCCCAGCTGGGTGGAATTCAAATGGCGTGACGAGTCGCAGGGCTGCAGAGTTGGTTTGTGTAGGCGCCCAGCGGCTGTGCAATCAGGTACTGCAGCTCACTTTCTGGTCTTCGGGTCAATGCAGAATGCCATGGCATGGCCATGGGGTCCAGTTGTTGACCAAACATGAGAATGCGCAAGATGCGTGATCTAAGGGACCGGTGTGGGTGGCAGACATGGTGGATACAGGCTCCGGAGTTTACATGGAATGTTGTGGGAAATAAAAGAAGGACTTTGCTGCAGGGAGCATTAGTGCTGGGGTTACAGGGAGGATTAGTGTTGGGGTTACAGGGAGGATTAGTGTTGGGGTTACAGGGAGGATTAGTGTTGGGGTTACAGGGAGGATTAGTGTTGGGGTTACAGGGAAAGCTATTGGGATAGTTACAGAAAGGGTTAATGTGAGGGTGGGCATTAGTGTTAAAGGGAGGGTTAATGTTGGGGTTACAGGGAGGGTTAGTGTTGGGGTTACAGGGGAAGGTTAGTGTTGGGGTTACAGGGAAGGTTAGTGTTGGGGTTACAGGGAGGGTTAGTGTTGGGGTTACAGGGAGGGTTAGTGTTGGGGTTACAGGGAAGGTTAATGTTGGGGTTACAGGGAGGGTTAGTGTTGGGGTTACAGGGAGGGTAGTGTTGGGGTTACAGGGAGGGTTAGTGTTGGGGTTACAGGGAGGATTAGTGTTGGGGTTACAGGGAGGATTAGTGTTGGGGTTACAGGGAAAGCTATTGGGATGGTTACAGAAAGGGTTAATGTGAGGGTGGGCATTAGTGTTAAAGGGAGGGTTAATGTTGGGGTTACAGGGAGGGTTAGTGTTGGGGTTACAGGGAAGGTTAATGTTGGGGTTACAGGGAGGGTTAGTGTTGGGGTTACAGGGAAGGTTAGTGTTGGGGTTACAGGGAGGGTTAGTGTTGGGGTTACAGGGAAGGTTATGTTGGGGTTACAGGGAGGGTTAGTGTTGGGGTTACAGGGAAGGGTAGTGTTGGGGTTACAGGGAGGGTTAGTGTTGGGGTTACAGGGAAGGTTAGTGTTGGGGTTACAGGGAAGAGTTAGTGTTGGGGTTACAGGGAAGGTTAGTGTTGGGGTTACAGGGAGGGTTAGTGTTGGGGTTACAGGGAAGGTTAGTGTTGGGGTTACAGGGAAGTTAGTGTTGGGGGTACAGGAAGAGTTAGTGTTGGGGTTACAGGGAAGGTTAGTGTTGGGGTTACAGACAGGGTTAGTGTTGGGGTTACAGGGAAGGTTAGTGTTGGGGTAGCAGGAAGAGTTAGTGTTGGGGTTACAGGGAGGGTTAGTGTTGGGGTTACAGGGAAGGTTAGTGTTGGGGTAGCAGGAAGAGTTAGTGTTGGGGTTACAGGGAAGGTTAGTGTTGGGGTTACAGGGAGGGTTAGTGTTGGGGTTACAGGGAAGGTTAGTGTTGGGGTTACTGGGAGGGTTAGTGTTGGGGTTACAAGGAAGGTTTGTGTTAGGGTTACAGGGAGGGTTAGTGTGGGGGTTGCAGAAAGGGTTAATGTTGGAGTCACAGGGAAGGTTAGTGTTAGGGTTACATAGAAGGTTAGTGTTGGGTTACAGGAAGGTTTAGTGTTAGGGTTACATAGAAGGTTAGTGTTGGGATTACAGGAAGGTTAGTGTTGGGGTTACAGGGAAGGTTAGTGTTGGGGTTACAGGGAGAGTTAGTGTTGGGGTTACAGGGAGGGTTAGTGTTGGGGTTACAGGGAGGGTTAGTGTTGGGGTTACAGGGAGGGTTAGTTTTGGGGTTACAAGGAGGGTTAGTGTTGGGGTTACAGGGAGGGTTAGTGTTGGGTTACAGGGAGGGTTAGTTTTGGGGTTACAGGGAGGTAAGTGTTGGGTTACAGGGAAGGTTAGTGTTAGGGTTACATAGAAGGTTAGTGTTGGGATTACAGGGAAGGTTAGTGTTGGGGTTACAGGGAAGGTTAATGTTGGGGTTGCAGGGAGGTTTAGTGTTAGGGTTGCAGGGAGGGTTAGTGTTGGGGTTACAGGGAGGGTTAGTGTTGGGGTTACCGGGAGGATTAGTGTTGGGGTTACAAGGAGGGTTAGTTTTGGGGTTACAAGGAGGGTAAGTGTTGGGGTTACAGGGAGGGTTAGTGTTGGGGTTACAGGGAGGATTAGTGTTGGGGTTACAGGGAAGGTTAGTTGGAGTTACAGGGAGGGTCAGTGTTGGGGTTACAGGGAGGGTCAGTGTTGGGGTTACAGGGAGGGTCAGTGTTGGGGTTACAGGGAGGGTCAGTGTTGGGGTTACAGGGAGGGTCAGTGTTGGGGTTACAGGGAGGGTTAGTGTTGGGTTGCAGGGAAGGCCAGTGTTAGGGGGACAGAGAAAGTTAGAATTTAGGTTCACAGGGAGGGTTCATTTTAGAGTTACAGGTAGGCTTTCATTTTTCCTGAACTGTGAAGAGTCTTGTGACTCCTCCTACCCTCCCCTGTAGCCTTCTTCTCATTGTTCTCTTGTTGAAGATAACCACAAATGTCCAGATGCGGGCAGGAGAGAGAAAGACAGAGTTATGACAGATTGTATATTTTGAGACTTGGTCCTGCTACCCCCATACCCTGTTGCCCTAGGCACCGGCCCCCAAATGTCCATTTTGGTATAGACAGCCCTGTCTAGTAGAATCCATAGGTCTCAGCATTTATTCAGGCACAGAACACAGCTCTCAGGTCTCTCTCGGCCGCATCGTCTTAGAACCGAAGATAAATCTGTTTTTTGTCAGATGTAGACTTGGCAGGCAATGCGTAATGAAACAAACACATGGGAAGTTGCCTCATAACTTGGCCGCAGATTGCCTCTTATGTCCTTTCTAATGCATTTTCTTAACCCTTCTTCCTCCCCAGATGCCTCTGCTCTCTCCGCGCACAAATCCAACCACCCCAGAAGCAATCTGGAGATGAAACGGTGCCTCTGACCCTTCTCCTTCAACTTTCTAAACATCGTGCAACATATGCAAGACCGATCTGCCTGTAATGATGAAACGGGCCCCAAGCTGGGCCCCGAGGGGTGACAACAGCACGGTAGTACGACGTTACAGCTGAGTAAACTTCGGCCAAGCTTCGTCCGAAACTTTGTTTCCCACGCCAAACAAAGATACCCCAGCCGGGACCCGACATGCTGGTCTTTGTGGAGACGTAGTAAACATTGTGCCAAATTTTTCATCCTCGGTTTCCGCTCAGCTCATATGAATTTAAAGGACCAGTAACCCCAAGCAAACCATTACGTATATGTTTCCCACACGTGTACAAAATGAGATAATCAGATGCTGGATATTGATTCACCATTGAGACGAAGCCATGCAGACATCTGACTATTACACCTGAAGGTGTAAGGAAGAAGAACGAGGAGCCCCTCAAAATGACTGAGTTCGGTCTTTCCAATAAAGTGCATTGTTACAAAATATAAAGACAATTTTAGACAATTCCAACCTTGATAAAAAACTTTGGTGGGGACACTTTTGTGTTGCAACATGAAATCCTGATCTGTGAAGGCATCATGGTTTGACCAGTTTGGGGTGGAGGAAGTTGAGTGCTTGCACAAAGCCATGACCTCAACACTACTAAACACCTTTGGGACACATTGGACAGGTCTTCTCATCCAACATTAGTACCTGACCTCACAAATAGACACAAATTCCCCTACAAACACTTCAAAATCATATTGAAAGCTTTCTCAGAAGGGTGGAAGATGTTTTAGCCACAAAGGGGGGAACTCCATATTAATGGCCATGGGTTTAGAAAGGGATGCCCATCAAGCTCATGCAGTAGGTGTGATAGTAAAGTGTCCATAAAAGTTTGGTTATATAGTGTATGACATGGCTTAGGGCTTTGGCCTGTCCTCAACCCTACTGAACACCTTTGGACCCTTTGTTGAGAGGCGTTGGGCTTGTGTCGGTGGCATCAGTTCGAGATGCTTGTGAGATCTATTTGAATCTATTGCCAGGTGCACATGACCACCCTTTGTTGAGAAGCTTTGGGCTTGTGTCGGTGGCATCAGTTCGAGATGCTTGTGAGATCTATTTGAATCTATTGCCAGGTGCACTTGACCACACTTTGTTGAGAGGCTTTGGGCTTGTGTCGGTGGCATCAGTTCGAGATGCTTGTGAGATCTATTTGAATCTATTGCCAGGTGCACTTGACCACCCTTTGTTGAGAAGCTTTGGGCTTGTGTCGGTGGTATCAGTTCGAGATGCTTCTGAGATCTATTTGAATCTATTGCCAGGTGCACATGACCACCCTTTGTTGAGAAGCTTTGGGCTTGTGTCGGTGGTATCAGTTCGAGATGCTTCTGAGATCTATTTGAATCTATTGCCAGGTGCACTTGACCACCCAGGCTTTGGGCTTGTGTCGATGGGATAGTTCGAGATGCTTTGAGATCAATTTGAATCTATTGCCAGGGCACTTGACCACCCTTTTTTGAGAAGCTTTGGGCTTGTGTCGATGGGATCAGTTCGAGATGCTTCTGAGATCAATTTGAATCTATTGCCAGGAGCACTTGACCACCCTTTGTTGAGAGGCTTTGGGCTTGTGTCGATGGATCAGTTCGAGATGCTTCTGAGATCAATTTGAATCTATTGCCAGGTGCACTTGACCACCCTTTTTGAGAAGCTTTGGGCTTGTGTCGATGGCATCAGTTCGAGATGCTTGTGAGATCTATTTGAATCTATTGCCAGGTGCACTTGACCACCCTTTGTTGAGAGGCTTTGGGCTTGTGTGGATGGCATCAGTTCGAGATGCTTCTGAGATCTATTTGAATCTATTGCCAGGTGCACATGACCACCCTTTGTTGAGAGGCTTTGGGCTTGTGTTGATGGCATCAGTTCGAGATGCTTCTGAGATCTATTTGAATCTATTGCTAGGTGCACTTGACCTACAGTTGACATTCTTCTGACCTAGGTTTTACCTGCTTCATGCGGGTATTGAATTCCCATAGACTTGTATGAGGATGCTAAGCCAGCCTGAAGTGAACAAAAGCCAATCGTTACAGATTCTTGGGATTTTTTGGAACATCAAGCAGGTCTTCTTGTTCAACATCAGTACTTGACTTTTGGCTGAATGGATACAAATTCCCACAAGCACACTCCCGGAAAGGTGGAGGCTGTTATAGCCACAAAAGGGAGCAACTCCATATTAGCAGCCATGGTTTTGGAATGGGATGGTCAACAAGCTCATATAGGTGAGATGGTCAGGGAATATACTCATAGCAGAGGACACCAATAAATACTGTTGTTCTAGGTTGGCTGCCTTTCGGAGATGCTTCTAGGATCATTCAGAATTAATTTCCAGGTGTATTTGATCTGAAGTTGACCTCTCTATTACCTGCAGTCATCCTTCTTCTGACCTGTAGTTGACCTCCTTCTAACCTGCAGTTGACCTGCCTTCAATAGACTTGTATTGGTACGCAAACCCCGTCACGAAGTGAAGAACAGCCCATCGATGCAAGCTGTTAGGATATTTTGGAACATCAAGCAGGACTTCTCATCCAACATCAGTATTTGATCTCACAATTTTTTTTTTTGGCTGAATAGGCACAAATTCCTCCAGACACCCTCCAAGATCTTGGGAAAGCCTTCCCAGAAGACTGGAGGCTGTTATCGCTACAAAAGGGAGCAACCCCATATTAACAGCCATGGTTTTGGAATGGAATAGTCAACAAGCTCATACAGGTGAGATGGTCAGGGGATATAGTCATAGCAGAGGACACCATTAAATACTGTTGTTCTTGGTTGGCTGCCTTTCGGAGATGCTTCTAGGATCATTCAGAATTCATTTCCAGATGTATTTGATCTGTAGTTGTCCTCTCTCTGACCTGCAGTCATCCTTCTTTTGACCTGCAGTTGACGTCCTTCTGACCTGCAGTTGACCTGCCTTCAATAGGACTTGTATTGGTACGCAAACCCCGTCACGAAGTGAAGAACAGCCCATCGATACAAGCTGTTAGGATATTTTGGAACATCAAGCAGGACTTCTCATCCAACATCAGTACTTGATCTCACAAATGCTTTTTTGGCTGAATAGTCACAAATTCGCCCAGACACCCTCCAAGATCTTGAGGAAGCCTTCCCAGAAGAGTGGAGGCTGTTATAGCCACAAAAGGGAGCAACTCCATATTAACAGCCATGGTTTTGGAATGGGATGGTCAACAAGCTCATATAGGTGAGGTGGTCAGGGGATATAGTCATAGCAGAGGACACCAATAAATACTGTTGTTCTTGGTTGGCTGCCTTTCAGAGATACTTCTAGGATCATTCAGAATTCATTTCCAGGTGTATTAGATCTGCAGTTGTCCTCTCTCTGGCCTGCAGTTGACCTTCTTCTGACCTGCATTTGACCTGCCTTCAATAGACTTGTATTGTTATGCAAAACCCGTCACGAAGTGAAGAACAGACCATCGACACAAGCTGTTAGGATATTTTGGAACATCAAGCAGGACTTCTCATCCAACATCAGTACTTGATCTCACAAATGCTTTTTGGCTGAATAGTCACAAATTCCCCCAGACACCCTCCAAGATCTTGGGGAAGCCTTCCCAGAAGTGTGCAAGCTGTTATAGCCACAAAAGGGAGCAACTCCATATTAACAGTCATGGTTTTGGAATGGGATGGTCAACAAGCTCATATAGGTGAGGTGGTCAGGGGATATAGTCATAGCAGAGGACACCAATAAATACTGTTGTTCTTGGTTGGCTGCCTTTCAGAGATACTTCTAGGATCATTCAGAATTCATTTCCAGGTGTATTTGATCTGAAGTTGACCTCTCTCTGACCTGCAGTCATCCTTCTTCTGACATGCAGTAGACCTTCTTCTGACCTGTATTTGATCTGCCTTCAATAGACTTGTATTGGTACACAAAACCCATCACAGAGTGAAGAACAGATCATCGATACAAGCTGTTAGGATATTTTGGAACATCAAGCAGGATTTCTCATCCAACATCAGTACTTGATCTCACAAATGCTTTTTCAGCTGAATAGGTACAAATTCTCCCAGACACCCTCCAAGCCTTCCCAGAAGAGTGGAGGCTGTTAGAGCCACAAAATAGTAGGCCAACTCCATATTAATGGACATGGTTTTGGAATGTGATGTCCAACAAGCTTGTGTTGAACAAGGATATGGAGTAGAACCCTCATTAAATGCTATTGTTCAATGTTGGCAGCTATTTTAGGCAAAAGATGTAAAATAATAAGTTCTCAGTTCTTTGGAATGATGGTAATGGTAGGGGTTTGCATGGCTGCTCAGGTAGTGGTGGAACGTGTGTGTCATGGACTAGAGGTGCAGTTAGTAGCCTCTGCAGAGTTCAGAATATCTGATATGACTTCAACTCTGAAGGATGTTCTTTTAGCCCAACCTTGAATAAAGGACCTAGACACACATAAATAGGTTCTTTCTTCTCTGTTGCAGAAGATAACAATTTCAGAAGAAAAAAAAAGAAAGGTCCTTACACTGATGTGAGTCATGTCCATGTCATTGGACCTATCGAAGGCCAGTGTTCATATTGTGAAAACGCAGTGGCCCTCCATCATTGTAAGTCCAGTCCTCGATCTTCTCAAAGATTGCCGATGGAAGTTTGGCATGACAGAATTCTATCTTTTCTAAGGACTTAATAAGAAGTAAAAAAGTTCACGTCGTCTCCATGGCAACGAGGCCTAGCACCGGCCACGGAGAAAAAACCGAATCATATATATTTATATATTGTTCTCATCCTGGAGAGGGTCACAGGGAAATCTGTAAGGATGGCGACAAGAAAGGCCTGGAGGGGAACAGGAGACGGACGCATGGTTTATTCCACATTCGGCTCGTGTCACTGTCTTCTCAGAGTTTACGTGACCCGTAAACAGAATCACTAAATGAGTAACGATTGGAGAGGATGGCAACATAATAATGGCAGCATGAGGCAGGAAAGTGCCGAGCTCAGGTTATTTGGAAGGATGGAGGGTTATTTTTAAAGGAAAGCTTTCATGTATGTGTTTGTGAGTCTCAGATGTTGCCGGCTGGTGAATACGCCTCAGGCATACAAAATGGTTTCCATCCAGGTCTTCAGTGGTGTCCTAGGTGTTGGTTCTCATTGTTCTTATTTGTTCCCCTCGTTGTTCTCCAAAAACATTTTTTTTTATATACTTTAGATTTTAGTCCTGGGAAACCGGTGGACGTTTGAGGTGCAGAAACACCATAAGCTAAGGCAACCCTAACTCTGCACGTAATCCTAATATTAACCTTCCCTGTAACCCCAACACTAACACTATCTTCATTTTTTACCCCCCGCACATGTAACCATACCAATACCCATCCATGTTGTCCTTCAGTTATCCATCCATGTAACCTTAACCTTACCTAAATGCTAACACGAAACCTCCCCTATAATCCTAACACTAACCTTCCCTGTAACCCTAACACTAGCCTTGCCTGAAACCTTCACATTAACGCTCCCTGTAACCCTAACACTAAACATATCTGTTACCCTAACACTAACCTTCTGAATAACCCTCACATTAACACTCCCTGTAACCCTAACACTAACCATCTCTGTAACCCTAACACTAGCCTTGCCTGAAACCTTCACATTAACACTCCCTGTAACCCTAACACTAACCATCTCTGTAACTCTAACACTAACCCTCCCTGTTGCCCCAACACTATCCATCCCTGCAACCCCAACACTAATCCTCCCTGTAACCCCAATAGTAATCTTCACTGTAACCCTAACACTAACCTTCCCTATAACCCCAACACTAACCCTCCCTGCAACCCGAAAACTACCCCCCCCCCATAACCCCAATACAAACCCTACCTGTAACCCTAACACTAGCCATCCCTGTAACCCCAACACTAACCCTCCCTGCAATTCTAACATTGACCCTCTCTGTAACCCCAACACTGACCCTTCCTGTAAGCCCAACACTGACCCTTCATGTAACCCTAGCACTAGCCATCCCTGTAACACCAACACTAACCCTCCCTGTAACCCCAACACTAACCCTCCCTATAACACTAACCCTCCCTGTAACCTCAACACTAACCACCCTTATAACCCCAACACTAACCCTCCCTGTAACCCTAACACTAACCACCCTTATAACCCCAACACTGACCCTCCCTGTAACCTTAACATTATTCCTCCCTCTAACCTTAACATTAACCCTTCCTTTAATCCTCCTAACCCCCGTAACCCCAACACTAACCCCTCTCTGTAACCCCAACACCTAAACCCTCCCTGTAATCCCCCCAGCACTAACCCTCCCTGTAACCCCAACACTAACCCTCCCTGTAACCCCCCAACCCTCCCTGTAACCCCAACCAATCCTCCCTATAACCTCAACACCAATCCTCTCTATAAGCTCAACACCAACCTTTGTAACCTTAACATTAACCCTCCTGTAACCCCAACACTAACCTTCCCTGTAACTCTTTCCTGCAAAAAAGATATAGAAGCCACAATGTTGTGTTGCTTGCCAGTATTTTTTTTTTTTTTAGATTGGCCATAGATAGGGCACATATTCCCACCATTTTCAAGAAATGACAATTTTTTTTTTCAATTTCAAAGAAAAAAAAAAAACAAAACCTGGGCAGAAAACTCTGGAGCAGATTGCGGAGATGACTTAAACATATTTACAAACTCCTACATGGAGCTGCAATCTTGCATGGGGCCTTTTTGTAGTCAGGCTGAGAAATTCCTGGGAGGTAACAGAATTACAAGTCTCCATCCAGTGCTCTTCCTCCGAGTCATAAACAAGGAATGTCATGGACAACATCAAAGCTCCTCTGTACCTGCTCTATGGGACTCCTTGGAAAAACCTTCCCTCTTCCTACCATGGGTGACTAACAGGTTTACTTTTTGTATTTGCTTTGAGAGAAAAATATAACCCACATAGAGTATAGAGTATAGGCATGGGGATTTGTATGATTGTGCCATTCCAATCCAAGTGGATGGTGGTCTTCAATGATGCCTGAACCTACGTAGATGGCGCCTTCCTTCTGAAGAGAAAAGCAGATGATGGCATTGCCAGAGACAGTACTGTGATCTCTGTGAGGGAGTAATTAACCACTTGCCTACCAGGCACTTATACCCCCTTCCTTACCAGGCCAATTTTCAGCTTTCAGCGCTGCCGCACTTTGAATGACAATTGCGCGGTCATGCAACATTGTACCCATATGAAATTTTGATCATTTTTTTCTCACAAATAGAGCTTTCTTTTGGTGGAATTTAATCGCCACTGGGCGCTTTACTTTTTGCGCTATAAATTTAAAAAAGTGCAAAAAATTTGAAAAAAAAAAAAAAAGTTTATTTGTTTCTTTTATAAAATTTTTCAAACAGGTATTTTTTCTCCTTCACTGATTTGCGTTGATGAGGCGGCACTGATGGGCACTGATAGGCGGCACTGATGGGCACTGATAGGCAGCACTAAAGGGCACTGATAGGCAGTACATAATGAGGTGGCACGGATAGGCGGCACTGATAGACAGCACTAATTAGGGGTCACGGATAGGCGGCACTGATATGCAGCACTGATAGGCGGCACTGATAGGTGACACTGATGATGGGTACTGATAGACGGCACTGACTGGCATCACTTCTGGGCACTGACTGGCGGCACTGGCTGGCACAACCCCTGGGCACTGACTGACTGGTGGCACTGGACTGGCAGCACTGCTGGGCTGCACTGGTGGGTGGCACTGGTGGGCAGCACTGGTGGGTGGGCACAGGTGGGTGGCACTGGTGGGCACAGGTGGGTGGCACTGGTGGGCACAGGTGGGTGGGCACAGGTGGGTGGCACTGCTGGGCACATGTAGGTGGCACTTCTGGGCACACAGGTAGTGTGGCACAGCAGACTGGGGCACAGTAGGGTGCACTGCCTGGCTGGGCACAGGGTGGGGCACTGCTGGGCACAGGTGGGGGGGTGGGCACTGCTGGGCACAGGTGGGGGCACTGCTGGGAACTGGGGGTGGGCGGGGCTAGTGGGCGCACTGCTGGGCGGAACTTGCGGGTGTCACTGCTGGGCACCGATCATCAGGGCACTGATCATCAGTGCCCTGATGAAATGATCGGTGCCGATCCCCGCTCTGACAACTGCCGGTTCTCGGCAGTACTTTTCCTCACGATCTGACAGCGTGAGGAAAGTGCAGCCGAGAACCGGCACTTGCATTTCCCTGTGATCAGCGTGTCATTGGACACCGCTGATCACGTGGTAAAAGGCCGGGGATCGGCCTTTCACCCACATCACGTGATCAGCTGTGTCCGTAGGACACAGCGATCACGGAGATCGAGGAGATCGCCGGGTGCGCGCCCCCTGGGGCGCGCAGGAGAGCGCGTTCTGGGAGGACGTCATATGACGTCCACTCAGAACTAGCCGGCCGCGGGTGAAGCCGTCATTCGGCTATGCGCGGTCGGCAAGAGGTTAATACCTGGAAGTGTTACATTGGCATATGACTTTGCTTCCATGCGTTTATCATGATAAAATAGATCTGATGACAAGCCCACTTTAAAGAACCAGGCAGATGGGTCTCCAACTTTGCATCGGCAGCCACAGTGTTAATTTTTGTAACATTTGCGCTCTCCTTTTCATCTGAACCCCTAGACACACTGAATGCTAATTATTTATTTACAACGGGAAAGTTGCTGAAGAATAAAAACCCCCAGACCTTCCGAGCTTATTAATGGTTGAAGCTTCCGTTATGTTCATTATCGTCCTATAAATCAGGCTATGTGGCTGTAAAGATGTCAGCACCCAGCAGACTGTAGACTCCAGGCTGTGGTTTTACAGACCCGCCATGGCCCCTGACGCCCCAGGGTTACTTGCCTGTCACTTTCTTTGTGATATATATGACAGTGGCTCCTGGGCCTTCTTGTTCCTCACAGAGCTTCTCTGTCATACTTAGAGAAGGATTGAAAATGGAGTCTCAAACGCACAATGGTGGCCAACAATGGTGACAGTCACCAGGCTCTGCTATAGAGGACCGTCTTCCCTTTGTAAGGTTGCCAAATTTCCAAATTTTGTGACAGCATTAGGGCAGGGGGGGTGTATTTACCACAAGGCAAACAAGGCATTTGCCTAGGGCAGCATTTATTAGGGGGGCAGCAATGCCCCCTGGAAAAAGGGACATATGCGGCATGGGGACAAGGTGGGATCCGAGAGAGGCTGCAGGCTGCTTGATGGTGTATGCAGAGCCCAACTGTCATTCCCAGGGATGTCCAGAGCTGTGAAGGTGAGCATCTTTCTCTCTGTCGCCATGGAGGGGTGTTAGTGGAAGGCTCTCTCGGGTGTGTGTGGGGAAGGGTGGGGGGTCTGGTGTTGGTCGGTGTCAGGCTTTCTCTCTGCCAGGTAGGGGGGGGCATCTGATTTTTGTGTTGCCTAGGGCAGCACAAAACCTAAATACACCACTGCATTAGGGTTCATTTTCCCATAACACTTTATTATGGGTAGCATGGAAGTGATACTATATGGATGTTATCTACAGAAGAATAAGGGTGTTGAACCATCACGGCTGATACATTCATAATCTATCTCATGATCCCTTGTTCCCACATCAGGAAGAACATGATAGCCAACATGTTTGGGAAGGCCAAGAGATCTTCCTTCATTAGGGCCTTCATGAATGAGCTCTGTGTAACAATCTCAATCTTACTTTCTTCAAATAAATGATGGTAGATCTTGATGGCTTGATTTTGGCTTCTTAAAGAAACAGAGGGTGGACACTCGAATCAAGAAGTCCAAGTGAAAAAAAAAACAGAGAACCAAACGATCCTCTGATGAATTAAATCTTTATAAATGATAGCAATGTGACATCTGGAAGATTAGAGTAGCCAACACATTTGGGGGGCCAAGAGAGATTCCCCTTCATCAAGGCTTGGGCAAAATGGCAAGTTTCCTAAATGGACTCTATATAACAATCTTTATTAGGAGAAGCATCCATCTCAAAGATCTAGTAATGAGAATCTTGGTTTCATAATCTTTTTATAGGAAGCATGGAACTGATACTCGGTGGTTAGGAAGAACATGATAGCCAACATGTTTGGGAGGGCCAAGAGATCTTCCTTCATTAGGGCCTTCATCAATGAGCTCTGTGTAACAATCTCAATCTTACTTTCTTCAAATAACAGATGGTAGATCTTGATGGCTTGATTTTGGCTTTTTTAAAGAAACAGGGTGAACCCTCGAATCAAGAAGTCCAAGTGAAAAAAAAAACAGAGAACCAAACGATCCTCTTATGAATTAAATCTTTTATAAATGATAGCAATGTGACATCTGGAAGATTAGAGTAGCCAACACATTTAGGGGACCAAGAGATTCCCCTTCATCAAGGCTTGGGAAAAATGGCAGGTTTCCTAAATGGACTCTATATAACAATCTTTATTAGGAGAAGCAACCATCTCAAAGATCTAGTAATGAGAATCTTGGTTTCATAATCTTTTTATAGGAAGCATAGAACTGATACTAGGTGGTTATGCCACTATCTACAGAAGGGTATTGGTGCTGTATCATCATGGCTGATACAGCTGCAATCCTTCTCATGATCCCTTGTTTGTAAGGAATTGTGTAGCCTGTGATGTGTATTGACTTGACTGTCCTGCAGGATGATAAAATGGTTGCGTTAAACCATCTTGGCTGCTATCCATACAAGTGGACAAGAACAGAACAAACACAAGGTGCTGGACATAGATTTTACTCTTAATCTTACTCTTGCCTAATAAAAGATGGTGGCAGAACTTGATGGCTTGACTTTAGATGACCAAAAGCACAAAAACAGGGGGTCCACCACAGATGGCGGCCATCTGAATCGAGATGTCTAAGTGAAACTTAAAAAAAAAAAAAAAACGAGCCCCAAAAGATCATCTCAACAGAACATGATTGTCTTTTGTTGATAGCTAGATGGAATCAGGAAGAAAATGGTAGCCAACATGTTTCAGGGTCAAAAGAGTCCCCTTCACCTGGGCAAATGGCAAGGTTTTTCTAAATGGTCTCTATAGGCAATCTCTACTGGAAGAAGTATTCGCTCACTCCTCTAGTAATGTGAATCTTGGTTCTATAATCCTCTATTATTGGAAGAATGTAATTAATACTAGATGATTATGCCACTATCTACAGAAGGATAATGGTGCTATATCATCATGGCTGACAAAGTTGCAACCCTTCTCATGATCCCTTGTTGTAGGAAATGTGGCATTGGTGATGTGCATTGACTTTACTGTCCTGCAGGAGGTTAAAACTGTTGTGTTAAACCATCTCTGCTATTTATATGAGTGGGCAAGAACAGAATAAATGTGAGGCACTAGACACAAATCTAAATTTTGTCAAATAGAAGATGGTGGTAGAACGTAATGGCTTGACTTCAGCCACTCAAAGCACACAAAAACAGAATGTCCCCCATAGAAAGAAGGCCGCTCAAACTGAGAAGTCTAAAGAGCATCAAACAATCATCTCAAGAGCCCATAATCCATTATTGTTGATAGCAATATACAGTTGCAAGAAAAAGTATGTGAACCCCTTGGGATTACGTGGAGTTTTGCATGAATTGGGCATAAAATGTGCTCTGAACGTCATCTAAGTCACAACAATAGAAGAACACAGTCTGCAGAACATAATACTACACAAACATTAGATGTTGCCATGGTTTAATTGCACATAACATGTAAACATTCACAGTGCAGGGAGGAAAAAGTATGTGAGGCCCTAGCTTAATGACTTCTCCCAGAGCTAATTGGAGCCAGGAGTGAGCCAACCTTGACTCCAATCAGTGTGATGATATTGAATGTGTTGCTGACAGCTGTCCTGCCCTTAAAAAACACACACCTGTTTTGGGTTTACTGGTTTCAAGAAGCACTGTCTGATGTGAACCATGCCTCGCAGAAAAGAGCTCTCAGAAGACCTATGATCAAGAATTGTTGACTTGCATGAAGCTGGAAAGGGTTACAAAAGTATCTCCAAAAGCCTTGATGTTCATGTGTCCACGGTAAGACAGACTGTCTACAAATGGGGAAAGCTTAGCACTGTTGCTACTCTCCCTAGGTGTGGTTGTCCTGTAAAAATTACTGCAAAAGCACAGCGCAGAATGCTGCATGAGGTAAAGAAGAATCCCAGAGTGTCAGCTAAAGACCTACAAAAATCTCTGGCACATGCTAACATTTTTGTTGACACATCTACAATAAGGAAAACATTAAACAAGAATGGAGTACATGGGAGGACACCACGGAGGAAGCCATTGCTGTCCAAAAAGAATATTGCAGCACGTTTGAAGTTTGCAAAAGAGCACCTGGATGTTCCACAGCACTACTGGCAAAATATACTGTGGACAGATGAAACCAAGATTGAGTTGTTTGGGAAGAACACACAACACTATGTGTGGAGAAAAAAAGGCACAGCACACCAACATCAAAACCTCATCCCCACTGTGAAACATGGCGGAGGGAGCATCATGGTTTGGGGCTGCTTTGCTGCCTCAGGGCCTGGACGGATTGTTGTCATTGATGGGAAAATGAATTCCAGAGTTTATCAAGACATTTTGCAGGAAAATGTACGACCATCTGTCTGCCAACTGAAGCTCCGCAGAGGATGGGTGATGCAACAGGACAATGACCCAAAGCATACAAGTAATTCAACAAAACAATGGCTGCAACAGCACAGAATACGCCTTCTGGAGTGGCCCAGTCAGAGTCCTGACCTCAACCCGATTGAAATGCTGTGGCATGACCTTAAGAGAGCGATTCACACCAGACATCCCAATAATATTGCTACACTGAAACAGTTTTGTGAAGAGGAGTGGTCCAAAATTACTCCAGATCGTTGTGCAGGTCTGATCTGCAACTACAGGAAACGTTTGGTTGAGGTTATTGCTGCCAAAGGAGGGTCAACCAGTTATTAAGTCCAAAGGTTCACATACTTTTTCCTCCCTGCACTGTGAATGTTTACATGTTATGTGCAATTAAACCATGGCAACAGCTAATGTTTGTGTAGTATTATGTTCAGCAGACTGTGTTCTTCTATTGTTGTGACTTAGATGACGTTCAGAGCACATTTTATGCCCAATTCATGCAAAACTCCACGTAATCCCAAGGGGTTCACATACTTTTTCTTGCAACTGTATGAACTGGAAGAATACAGTAGCTAAGAGATCCCCCTTCATCAGGGCTTGAGCAAAATAGCAAGGCTTCTTAAATGAACTTTATAGAACCTCCTGAGAGACTATCTATATTAGAAGAAACATTTGATCCATTTCAAACACCTAGTAATGAGAATCTTGGTTCCATAATCCTCTATTATTGGAAGCATGGAACTGATACTCTATGATTATATCACTGTGTATGGAAGAATGATGGTGTTGAAACATCATAGCTGATACCGTTGCAGTCCTCCTTATAATCTCATGTTATAGGAATTTCTGGTGATGTGTATTTACTTGAATGTCCTGCAGGAGGATAAAATTGTTGTGTCAAACCATCTTGGCAGATCCCTGTAATGTACAAGTAGAGACAGCAACACTTTGGTGGACCAATGAACTATGACCAACCTCAAGGCCAACATCCAAGCTAGCAAGTGTTCCTCTTTCTGCTGGATAGTCCAGGAGGATTGAAACTGTTGTGTTAATTCACCACAGCTGCTATATATTCTATAAAAGTAGAGACAGAGATGCTTTGGTATGGACCAATGAACTATGTCCAACCCCAAGACCAAAACCTAAGCTAGCAAATGTTCCTCTGTTTTATAGGTATTCCAGGAGGATAAAACTGTTGCGTTAAACCATCATGGCTACTATCTATCCTATGAACCATGGCTGCTATCTACTTTAAGAAAGTGGAGAAAGAATGCTTTGGTATGGACTGATGAAGTATGACCAACCTCAAGGCCAACAGTCCAGCTTACGAGTGTCCCTCTTTCTGCTGGACTGTCCAGGAGTAAAAAACTGTTGTGTTCTACCACCATAGTTGCTGTCTACTCCATAAAATTGAAGACAGTTGTGCTTTGGCATTGACCAATAAACTATGACCAACTCCAAGGCCAATATCCAGGATGATGGTGTCTCTCTTTATTCTGGGAAGTTTAGGAGGATAAAACTGTTGTGCTAAACCATCATGGCTGCTATCTATCCTATGTACCATGGCTGCTATCTAATTTATGAAAGTGGAGAAAGAAATGCTTTGGTATGCACCAAAGAAGAATGACCAACCTCAAGGCCAACTGTCAAGCTTACGAGTGTCCCTCTTTCTTCTGGACAGTCCAGGAGGAAAAAACTGTTGTGTTCTACCACCATAGTTGCTATCTACTCCATAAAATTGAAGACAGTCGTGCTTTGGCATTGACCAATAAACTATGACCAACTCCAAGGCCAAAATCCAAATTGACGGTGTCTCTCTTTCTTCTGGGAAGCTTAGGAGGATAAAACTGTTGTGCTAAACCATCATGGCTGCTATCTATCCTATGTACCATGGCTGCTGTCTAATTTATGAAAGTGGAGAAAGAAATGCTTTGGTATGCACCAAAGAAGAATGACCACTCAAGGCTACCGGTCAAGCTTACGAGTGTCCCTCGTTCTTCTGGACAGTCCAGGAGGAAAAAACTGTTGTGTTCTACCACCATAGTTGCTATCTACTCCATAAAATTGAAGACAGTCGTGCTTTGGCATTGACCAATAAACTATGACCAACTCCAAGGCCAAAATTCAAGTTGACAGTGTCTTGCTTTATTCTGGGAAGTTTAGGAGGATAAAACTGTTCTGCTAAACCATCATGGCTGCTATCTATTCTATGAACCATGGCTGCTGTCTAATTTATGAAAGTGGAGAAAGAAATGCTTTGGTATGCACCAAAGAAGAATGACCAACCTCAAGGCCAACGGTCAAGCTTACGAGTGTCCCTCGTTCTTCTGGACAGTCCAGGAGGAAAACACTGTTGTGTTCTACCAACATAGTTGCTATCTACTCCATAAAATTGAAGACAGTCGTGCTTTGGCATTGACTAATAAACTATGATCAACTCCAAGGCCAAAATCCAAGTTGACAGTGTCTTGCTTTATTCTGGGAAGTTTAGGAGGATAAAACTGTTGTGCTAAACCATCATGGCTACTATCTATCCTATGTACCATGGCTGCTATCTACTTTATGAAAGTGGAGAAAAAAATGCTTTGGTATGGACTGATGAAGTATGACCAACCTCAAGGCCAACAGTCCAGCTTACGAGTGTCCCTCTTTCTTCTGGACAGTCCAGGAGGAAAAAACTGTTGTGTTCTACCACCATAGTTGCTATCTACTCCATAAAATTGAAGACAGTCGTGCTTTGGCATTGACCAATAAACTATGACCAACTCCAAGGCCAAAATCCAAGATGAGTCTCACTTTATTCTGGGAAGTTTAGGAGGATAAAACTGTTGTGCTAAACAATCATGGCTTCTATCTATTCTATGAACCATGGCTGCTGTCTAATTTATGAAAGTGGAGAAAGAAATGCTCTGGTATGGACCGATGAAGAATGACCAACCTCAAGGCCAATGGTCAAGCTAGCAAGTGTTCCTTGGAGGATGAAACTGTTAAACCATCATGGCTGCTATCTATTCTATGAACCATGGCTGCTATCTATTTTATGAAATTGGAGAAAGAAATGCTTTGGTATGGACCAATGAACTATGACCCACCTCAAGGCCAACGGTCAAGCTAGCAAATGTTCCCCTTGGAGGATATCCAGGAGGATGAAACTGTTAAACCATCATGACTGCTATCTATTCTATGAATCATGGCTGCTATCTATTTTATAAAAGTGGATGAAGAAATGCTTTGGTATGGACCAATGAACTATGACCCTTCTCAAGGCCAACGGTCAAGCTAGCAAGTGTTCCTTGGAGGATATCCAGGAGGATGAAACTGTTAAACCATCATGACTGCTATCTATTCTATGAACCATGGCTGCTATCTATTTTATGAATGTGGAGAAAGAAATGCTTTGGTATGGACCAATGAACTATGACCAACCTCAAGGCCAATAGTCAGGCTAGCTGGCAGGTAAAGGAACACTTCTCTTCCTGCTGGATAGTCCAGAAGGATGAAACTGTTAAACCATCATGTCTACTATCTATTCTATAATTGTGGAGACAGAAGTGCTTTGATATTTACGTACAATATTTACTATGACTGACCTCAATCCAAAAGCCAATCTTTTTTTTGCCTATCCTGGAAAAGTGCCCTCACAATTCTTCCATCAACATCGTTAACGGCGTGGAAATAGCTGGCCACAGCAGATACTTTTTTTTTGGTCATTTAAAGGTCACTAGACTCCAGGAAATCAGAGTTTCCCCCCCCCCCCCCCCCACCCCCCTTCTTGAGCTGCCAAATCTCACAATGAAACTGTGATGGAATCGACCACTGAGCAAAATGGACGCATCTATTTGCTGAGCTCTCCAGAGGCCTACAATCCATGACACCGAATCGATGGAGCCAGCGTCATTTGATCTAATGTATCTGTGTCCATCTCCAGGGACGAATCGCTGGACACTGACACCAGCAATTAGCTTAATGGCCATAAACAGGACCACACACACAAACAGGAGTCGTTTTATTGCTTTTTCTTTGCGTGGAATTGAACTCGGGCACCTTTCACGACCGGAAGACATCTCTGCTGTCTGCAAGGAGCCCTACTCATCATAAGCTGGACTCCATGCAAACAGTTAAATACAAAGAATAAACACGTATAATGATGCTTGGAAAAATTCAGCCGCACTCCAATTAGCTCTTCTTGCAGTATTTTTATTAATCAGTGACATATCGGCATGGATGTCACTCCACTTCCTCAAACTCAATCTTTCCTAAACTGAGCTCTTAGTATTCCTTCCGGCCCGTGCCCCCTCCCCTGACTTCTCCATCAAGACCAATAATACAACCATCAGTCCCTCCCCTCATGCCAGGGTACTAGGTGTACTCCTAGACTCCCATCTGTCCTTTCACCCCCAAATCCAATCACTGTCCAAATCATGTAGACTTCACCTCCACAACATCTCCAACCTCCGCAACATTTCCAACCTCCAACATGTCCAAGATACGTCCGTTCCTAACCTCGGAAACCACTAAGCAACTTATTCCCTCCCTGGTTATCTCTCACCTTGACTATTGTAACTCCCTTCTCATTGGCCGACCTCATCGCAGGCTATCCCCTCTTCAGTCTATTATGAATGCGGCTGCCAGACTCATCCACCTTACTAACCTTTCCGTATCTGCCATCCCTCTCTGCCAATCCCTCCACTGTCCTCCACTTAGTATCCTCCACCCCTCTCTGCCAATCCCTCCACTGGCCTCCAATCAGTGTCCTCCACCACTCTCTGCCAATCCCTCCACTGTCCTCCACTCAGTGTCCTCCACCCCTCTCTGCCAATCCCTCCACTGGCCCCCACTCAGTGTCCTCTACTCCTTTCTGCCAGTCCCTCCACTAACCTCCACTCAGTGTCCTCCACCCCTCTCTGCCAATCCCTCCACTGGTCTCCACTCAGTGTCCTCCACTCCTCTCTGCCAATCCCACCACTGGCTTCCAGTCAGTGTCCTCCACCCCTCTCTGCCAATCCCTCCACTAACCTCCGCTCAGTGTCCTCCACTCCTCTCTGCCAATCCTTCCACTGGCTTCCACTCAGTGTCCTCCACCCCTCTCTGCCAATCCCTCCACTAACCTCCACTCAGTCTCCTCCATCCCTCTCTGCCAATCCCTCCACTAACCTCCACTCAGTGTCCTCCATCCCTCCACTAACCTCCACTCAGTGTCCTCCACTCCTCTCTGCCAATCCCTCCACTGGCCTCCACTCAGTGTCCTCCACTCCTCTCTGCCAGTCCCTCCACTAACCTCCAATCAGTGTGCTCCACCCCTCTCTGCCAATCCCACCACTGGCTTCCACTCAGTGTCCTCCAGCCCTCTCTTCCAATCCCTCCACTGGTCTCCACTCAGTGTCCTCCACCCCTCTCTGCCAATCCCTCCACTAACCTCCACTCAGTTTCCTCCATCCCTCCACTAACCTCCACTCAGTGTCCTCCATCCCTCCACTAACCTCCACTCAGTGTCCTCCACCCCTCTCTGCCAATCCCTCCATTGTCCTCCACTCAGCGTCCTCCACCCCTCTCTGTCAATCCCTCCACTGGCTTCCCATTGGCCAATGGATAAAATTCAAAACATTAACAATCACATAGAAAGCTATATATATAACTCAGCCCCCAATTACATCACCAATCTTGTCTCCAAATATCACCCAAACCGTCCTCTCCGTTTCTCCCATGACCTCCTGCTCTCTAGTTCCCTCGTCTCCTCTTCCCATGCTCATCTCCAGGACTTCTCCAGAGCTTTTCCCATCCTCTGGAACTCTCTACCCCAATTTATCAGATTATAGCCTACTCTGCTCACTTTTAGGTGATCTCTGAAAACCTCTTTCTTCAGGGAAGCCTATCCTGCCCTCAGCTAATAATGGAATCTTCTACTCCTCCTACCAGTTCTTCCCCCACAGTTATTACCTTTTGTAAAAGTAGCCCCTCCCTCTTAGATTGTAAGCTCCCAGGATCAGGGCCCTCCTATCCCTCTTGTATTGAACTGTATTGTTGCTGTTTTGTCCCCCGTTATATTGTAAAGTGCTGAGCAAACTATTGGCGCCATATAAATCCTGTATAATAATAATACTCAGTGAGTAGACTGTGCACGGTGGTGTCTCCAACCCAAAAACCAACCTTCCTCGACGCGTTTCACCGCTCCTGGATTGCTCACAAGGATAGTGGAAGTCCGTATAATTGGGCAGTTTTTCCTGCTAGAGGATTTGTATTGTGCATCCAGTCCTGATATTTACACAGCTCCACCCCCCCCCCCCCAGCACAGGTCCTTCTGTCAGGGTAGGAGACCCGATTTTGTCTCTGTTGCAGTTAATGAACGCTTACAGGTCTTGTCCCTCCCCCAGCATGTAATTGGACAATGAAAGGAGAAGCAGCAGGCTGGTGAGCTCACATCTCTGTCACTCCGCTCTCTCCTCCTATCAGCTTTCTCCTTGAATTGATTGGCTCCTTGTGCTGCTTCTCCGTCCCCAAGTCTAAGCTCTGCTCTCGGGGATTGCGAGAGGCGGAAACCAGGTGAAATTCAGGTATTTTCGCTGCTTGTATTAAAAAGTACATTATTCTCTTACCGACTGCCTGCAGTAGCATTACTGCTGTCAGGCGGCACAAACAGGAAATGCTGAGATATCAATCAGCACCCGGGGCAAAGAAGCTCAACTGCGCCCCCCTCCTTTTATTATGTATGAGCTTAGGGGATGCTACCCCCAGCAGCCATCCGCTTGTCAAAATGCCTTGTATCAGATTGAGCCCCCATCCATACAGTAAATCGCTGCTCCCAGGGCAGCCGCCCCTCCTGCCCACCCCTGGAAAGAGAGAGGGACTCTGATTGCGACATCTGATGTAAAGGGGACTCTGATGACGACATCTGATATAAGGGGGGCTCTGATGGGAACATAATGTAAAGGAGAATTCTAATGGGGACACCTGATGTAGGGAGCACTCTGATGGGGACATCTGATGTAGGGGGCACTCTGATGGGGACACCTGATGTAAGAGGGAACTCTAATGGGAATAGATGATGTAATGGGCCACTCTGATGGGGATACCTGATGTAAAGGGGGACTCTGATGGGGACACCTGATGTAAAGGGGGACTCTGGTGGGGGCCTGGATGTAAGGTGGGCTCAGATGGGGACACCTTATGTAAGGGGGCACTCTGATGGGGACACCTGATGTAAAGGGGGACTCTGATGGGGATCTGGATGTAAGGGGGCTCAGATGGGAACATCTGATGTAAGGGGGAACTCTGATGGGGACACCGATGTAAGGGGGCACTCTGATGGGGACACCTGATGTAAAGGGGGACTCAGATGGGGACCTGGATGTAAGGAGGGCTCAGATGGGGACAACTGATGTAAGGGGGCACTCTGATGGGAACACCTGATGTAAAGGGGGACTCTGGTGGGGACCTGGATGTAAGGTGGGCTCAGATGGGGACACCTGATGTAAGGGGGAACTCTGATGAGGACACCTGATGTAAGGGGGCACTCTGATGGGGACTTGGATGTAAATTGGGCTCAGACGGGGACACCCTATGTAAGAGGAAACTCTGATGGGGATGGGGACACCTGATGTAAGAAGGACTCTAATGGGGACAATTGTTATAAAGGGCCAATCTGATGGGGAAATCTAATGTAAAGGGCCAATCTGATGGGAACCTAATATAAAGGGGGACTCTGATGAGGACTCCTGATATAAAGGGGGACTCTAATAGGGCCATCTGATATAAAGAGGCACAGGGTTTTTTTTTTATTCACCCTAATCTAAAACAGCCTAATACATCCCAGTGTTTCCCAAGTTGTGACCCCATGTGACAGACTGTGACACACAGTGTTGAGATTGCGCACCCTGCCTTTTTTTTTAATGCACCCCCAGATCAGATCAAAAATAAAAAAAAACACCAAGAAAGCTCAATTTGTGTGGAAAAAAAAAAGATATACATTTTATTTGGATACAGAGTTGCATGACTGTGCAATTACCAATTAAAGTAGTGCAGTGCTGAATAGCAAAGAAAAATCCTGGTCATGAAGGGGTTCTACACCTTCCGTGGTTTATGACGTGTTGACGAATGCAGAAGTTCATTAATTCGGTCTTTTGTCGCCGTTTCCGCGGTCTGACGGGCTGACTTGAGCAACTCCCGATTGTCACCAGCGATGCCCTTTCATTTCACGCATTATTGGACAGCGGGAAGAGCAGCGGCTTTGATTTCGGCGCACGAAACAAAAATTCGCGGCTGGAGGTACAGCTAGAGGGTTAAAAAGATCTACAACGCCGCGGGCTGAATAGCAGATCATCTGCACGCTTTATGTGGCGGCCTCGTGCAGATTATAGACGCGGCGGGAGCTTTCATTTTGCCCGGCGCCATCCGCTCTTCTTTTTCGACGTCGCGGCGAAGGAAGGTGCAACAGACATAAAAGACGTATTAAGGACACAGAGGGATGCTGGACCTCATCTGCCACCCTTCTCCACCGCCTACCGTGGACGGTATTACAACCCGACACGGTCTTTTGGAAAACGACTTAAGTGGCCTTTTGGAGGCGCCGTTCCTTTATTGCCGTCACAGTGGGAGGAGAGAGACTAATCATGGGCCGTTTACCCCCAAGAACTTCAGATTCTGGATATGTCATCTAGGAGGGAAAACAAAGCCCTGTGCCGGAACGTTGGGTCTTGTGCTTTGGGTAGTGATAGCTTATCGGGTCTGAACCAGGGAAAAAAAAATCTACTGATGCAGCTCCATCCTCCTACTGTAATCAGTTGCTACGTGGAAGAAAAATATATTTTAAATATTAAAAAAAATATTCTTCCAAATATATTGACATCTATTTGAAATACCACAATTTTGGCCATATTCAATATATTTAAAAATAAATAAATATATATATAAATATATATATATATATATATATATAATATATATATATATAATATATATAAATATATATATATATATATATATATATATATATATATATATATATATATATATATATATAAATATATATATATATATATATATATAGATAGATATATATATATATATATATATATTATAATATATATATTTATAAAAATATATATAAATATATATATACAGTTGCAAGAAAAAGTATGTGAACCCCTTGGGATTACGTGGAGTTTTGCATGAATTGGGCATAAAATGTGCTCTGAACGTCATCTAAGTCATAACAATAGAAGAACACAGTCTGCTGAACATAATACTACACAAACATTAGATGTTGCCATGGTTTAATTGCACATAACATGTAAACATTCACAGTGCAGGGAGGAAAAAGTATGTGAGGCCCTAGCTTAATGACTTCTCCCAGAGCTAATTGGAGCCAGGAGTGAGCCAACCTTGACTCCAATCAGTGTGATGATATTGGATGTGTTGCTGACAGCTGTCCTGCCCTTAAAAAACACACACCTGTTTTGGGTTTACTGGTTTCAAGAAGCACTGTCTGATGTGAACCATGCCTCGCAGAAAAGACCTCTCAGAAGACCTACGATCAAGAATTGTTGACTTGCATGAAGCTGGAAAGGGTTCACATACTTTTTCTTGCAACTGTATATATATATAGTGAAGGAATTTCCCCTGCTGGTTTTGAATGTTCGCCCACTCGCAAAGAAATGATCGGTCTAAAAATCGAATGTTCGGTGTAACACTGAGAGACAGAATAGCAACAACAAATTCAGCAGAAATGCGTCTAACAAATGATGACTGATCTGCATGTTCATGAGAGAAAGAAGGATTTGATCCCCTTCACAAAACATGACTTAGTACTTGGTGGCAAATCCCTTGTTGGCCATCACAGAGGTCAGATGTTTCCTGGAGTTGGCCCCCAGGTTTGCACACATCTCAGGAGGGATTTTGGCCCACTCCTCTTGGCAGATCCTCTCCAAGTCATTAAGGTTTGGTGGCTGACGTTTGGCAACTCGAACTTTCAGCTCCCTCTACAGATTTTCAATCGGATTAAGGTCTGGAGACTGGCTAGGCCACTCCAGGACCTTAATGTGCTTCTTCTTGAGCCGCTCCTTTGTTGCCTTGGTCGTGTGTTTTGGGTCATTGTCATGCTGGGACACCCATCCACGACCCAATTTCAATGCCCTGGCTGAGGGAAGAAGGTTCTCACCCAAGATTTGACGGTACATTGCCCCATCCATTGTCCCTTTGATGCGGTGCAGTTGTCCTGTCCCCTTAGCAGAAAAACAACACCAAAGCAGAATGTTTCCACCACCATGTTTCACAGTTGGGATGGTGTCTTGGGGTCATAGGCAGCATTCCTCCTCCTCCAAAGTTGAGTTGATGCCAAAGAGCTGGATTTTTGTCTCATCTGACCACAACACATTCCACCAGTCCTCCTCTGCATCATTCAGATGTTCAGTGGCAGACTTCAGACGGGCTGGACATGTGCTTTCTTGAGCAGAGGGACCTTGCGGGCACTGCAGGATTTCAGTCCTTGTCGGCGTAGTGTGTTACCAATTGTTTTCTTGGTGACTGTGTCCCAGCTGCCTGGAGATCATTGACAAGATCCTCACGTGTAGTTCTGGGATGATTCCTCACTGTTCTCATGATCATTGACACTCCACGAGGTGAGATCTTGCATGGTGCACCAGACCTAGGGAGACTGACACTTGTTTTGTGTTTCTTCCATTTGTGAATGATTGCACCAACTGTTGTCACCTTCTCACCAAGCTGCTTGGCCATAGTTTGGTAGCCCAGTCCAGCCTTGTGTAGGTCTACCATCTTGTCCCTGACATCCTTGGACAGCTCTTTGGTCTTTGCCATGGTGAAGAGTTTGGAATCTGATGGTTTGATTGCTCCTGTGGACAGGTGTCTTTTATACAGGTAACACAATGAGATTAGCAGCACTCCCTTTAAGAGACTGCTTCTAATCTCAGCTTGTTACCTGTATGAAAGACACCTGGTAGCCAGAAATCCTGCTGAATGATAGGGGATCAAATCCTTCTTTCCCTCATGAACATGCAGATCAGTCATCATTTGTTAGACGCATTTCTGCTGAATTTGTTGTTGTATTCTGTCTCTCAGTGTTACAATACACCGAACATTCGATTTTTAGACCTATCATTTCTGTGTGAGGGGCGAACATTCAACATCAGCAGGGGAGCAAATACGCATTTCCTTCACTGTATATATACTGTATGTTGAAATACATTTTTTTATATATTAAAAAAATATATGAAAAATATTTTTTTAAATACCCCGAGACTGATCATTGAGGAGTGGCTGAGACTGTGTGTTGGGCTTCTGGAGCACCTGTTCGGGAAAGAACCTTGGAACCAAATCAGCCCGGCCATACACGGGTCGAATTCCGAACAAATGTTCTTTTGAAAATATTTTCTAAGAATTTTCCTTCGAATTTCGACCATTATTTCACGTCATCAAATTTGAATGAGCGGACATGTTGGAAATTTTTTTAAAAACGAACAAATTTCTAATCAACGATGGGAGAATCATGCGAGAAATATAATCGAAAAAGAAACGAGTGTGAGCCGTGACCTGGAAAGAAAAGAAAATTCTTGGCCAGGAAAATTCTTTTCTGTAGCAACATGGGGGGAAGTTGAAGGCTTGGTTGGTCGAATTTTGAAATCAATGGTGGCACCATCGGGTTACAAAATGTACGAAATTTCAGATTTTCTAAAGAAAATTCATTCAGAATTCGACCCGTGTATGGCCTGCATTAGTCGATGTGGTGTTAAAGTGACCCTAGCCCTGGTTAGAGTAGGGGGGTCTTTAGCACCATGTGCCCACCCAGAACTGTTCACTGAAGGTAGCCATAGACCGAGGAACGGACCGGACTGCATTCCTCTGAGAGCCCACATGACCACGACTTGCCGTCTACGTGGACGAAGGATTCTTTCACCGTCTAATCCGGGTCGAAAACTGGCCATTTTTTATTTAAAAAATGAAAAATCGGTCGTTCGATCGGCCGACGTTACCACCAACGGTAAAAAAAATCGGCCGATTTTCGTCCCGTCTACAGCCGGCATTTAATTACTTCTGTCCCTGCAGAGAGCTCCGCTATTATATTTGATATGAAAAAGTCTTGTGGTTGCAACAATGTATCCATTTCAGATAGAGATGGTTTTATTCGGATACAAATGGATACATTGTTGCAACCGCAAGACTTTTCATATAAAATATAATAGCGGACTGGAATTCTTCTTCATCTTCTTTTTCTCCTTTTTCTTTTCTTCTTCTTTTTCTTCTCCTTTTCTTCTTTTTCTCTTTTTCTTTGTCTTCTTTTTTTTCTTCTTTTTTTCTTTTTTTCTTCTTTTTCTTATTCTTTTTCTTTTCTTTTTTTTTTCTTCTTTTTCTTCTTCTTTTTCTTCTTATTTTTTCTTTTTTTCTTCTTTTTCTTTTTCTTATTTTGATTTTTCTTCTTTTTTTTTCTTCTTCTTTTTCTTTTTTTCTTTTCTTCTTTTTCTACTTATTTTCTCTTCCTCTTCTTTGTCTTCTTTTTTTCTTCTTCTTTTCTTCTTCTTCTGACTTCTTTTTCTTCTTCTTCCTCTTCTTTTTCTTCTTCTTTTTTCTTTTTTTTACTTTTTTTTTTCTACTTCTTTTTCTTCTTATTTTTTTCTTCTTTTTTCTTCTTCTTTTTTACTTCTTCATTTTCTTCTTTTTCTCTTCTTTTTCTGCTTCTTCTACTTCTTTTTTTCTTCTTATTTTTCTTTTTCTTCTTATTCTTTTTTTCTTCTTATTCTTCTTTTTCTTCTTCTTGCAGGTCACGGCTCATGCGCAGATTTTTTATTGGTAAAACGATCGCCCAATTTGCCCATCATTGCCGGGAAAATCGTCCGGTCATCAAAATTGGCCGCGAATTTTCCAACTTTACCAATAAAAAAAAATGTGCCAAAACCCTGAAAAACAGCAGACCAATTAACCCGGCAGATTTGTTTTATTCGGCCCAAACATCGGCAGATTTTTGACCCGTCTATGGCCTGCATAAGTCTTTCCACGCCGTCCCCTCTCTGCCCCAACCGGCACGCCGTGGTTCTATCCGTGGTTCCATTACATGAAGCAGCAGATATATTACTTGAAGTAGCAATTTTCAAGCAATTTCAGCCACTTTGAAACATCTTCTGTCTGCTAAGTGATTGCAAGTGAAGGCAATTAATACATTTGATCAACTAGCGAAAGCGGCAGTTTGAAAGCGATTGGATTTTCTGCTGGTCGATTATAAAAGTGGATTATTTATTTGATTCTTGATGAAAGATTGAGTCACAATGCGATGTTTATGGCCGGCGCTGCAAACAGCATGCATTCAGCCTCCCAATGGGCTTGGCATAGTCATCGCCGATGGTACGAGACCCTCTAGAGAACTGGTTTGCTGAATGGCAGCCCATGCGCTGGATGTGGCCCTATGTTGGCCTTTAAACTGTCACTTAGGGCACTTTTTAGTCCTACTGACACCAACGATGGAACATTATTCCTTCCAGTGACACCGACGATAGGGCACCATGGAGCCTACTGATGCCAATAACGGAGGACTTTTTCTTCCAATGATATCAATAGGGCACTATTGAACCTACTGACAGGAAGGAAGGGACACCATTACTCTCATGGATACCAACAATGGGGCACTGTTCCTTCCACTGACACCAGCAATGGGGCACTATTCCTTCCACTGACACCAGCGATCGGGCACTATTCCTTCCACTAACACCAACAATGGGGTGCTATTTCTTCCATTGATACCAATGATGGGGCACTATTCCTCCCACTGACACCAGCAATGGGGCCCCATTCCTGCCACTGACACCAACAATGGAGCACTATTCCTTAACCGAACGACAATGCCATCCATGGAGCACTGTTGATTCTTTTGACACCAATGATGGGGCATTATTTTTCTCACTGATACCAATGATGAAGCACTATTCCTTCCACTGATACCAATGATAAGGGCACTATTCCTCCCACTGACACCAATGATGGGGCACTATTCCTCCCACTGACACCAATGATGGGGCACTATTCCTCCCACTGATACCAATGATGGGGCACTATTCCTCCCACTGATACCAATGATGGGGCACTATTCTTTCCACTGATACCAATGATGGGGCACTATTCCTTCCACTGATACCAATGATGGGGCACTATTTCTCCCACTGACACCAGTGATGGGGCACTATTCCTCCCACTGACACCAATGATGGGGCACTATTCCTACCACTGATACCAATGATGGGGCACTATTCCTCCCACTGATACCAATGATGGGGCACTATTCTTTCCACTGATACCAATGATGGGGCACTATTCCTTCCACTGACACCAATGATGAGGCACCATTCCTCTCACTGACACCAATGATGGGGCACTATTCCTTCCACTGATACCAATGATGGGACACTATTCCTTCCACTGACACCAGTGATGGGGCACTATTCCTCCCAATGACACCAATGATGGGGCACTATTCCTCCCACTGACACCAAAGATGGGGCACTATTCCTCCCAATGACACCAATGATGGGGCACTATTCCTCCCACTGACACCAATGATGGGGCACTATTCCTCCCACTGATACCAACGATGGAGCAGCATTCCTTCCAACGACACCAGTACTGAAATATCACGAATCCTACTGACACCAACAATGGAGAACTTTTTCTTCCATTGCCATTGATTGAGGTTGACAAATGATCCATTTGCTGAACCTGGTGTGTCAGGGGAAGTGAGGTTGTTCTCGAGGCAGAAGAATCTTACCCATCAGCTCCTGGTGGGGGGTGAAGTGCTACACCTATCCTAACACTAACCCCATTCTTAATACTAACACTATCCCTATCCCTAACCCTACCCCTAAAACTAACCCTATCCCTAACACTAGCCCTATCCCTAACACTAGCCCTATCCCTAACACTAGCTCTATCCCTAACACTAACCCTATTCCTAACACTAGCCCTATCCCTAACACTAACCCTATTCCTAACACTAACCCTATCCCTAACACTAACCCTATTCCTAACACTAGCCCTATTCCTAACACTAACCCTATTCCTAACACTAACCCTATCCCTAACACTAACCCTATCCCTAACACTAGCCCTATCCCTAACACTAACCCTATCCCTAACACTAACCCTATTCCTAACACTAGCCCTATTCCTAACACTAACCCTATCCCTAACACTAACCCTATCCCTAACACTATCCCTATTCCTAACACTAACCCTATCCCTAACACTAACCCTATCCCTAACACTAGCCCTATTCCTAACACTATCCCTATTCCTAACACTAGCCCTATCCCTAACACTAGCCCTATCTCTAACACTAGCCCTATCTCTAACACTAGCCCTATCTCTAACACTAGCCCTATCCCTAACACTAGCCCTATCCCTAACACTAGCCCTAACACTAGCCCTATTCCTAACACTAGCCCTATTCCTAACACTAGCCCTATTCCTAACACTAGCCCTATTCCTAACACTAGCCCTATTCCTAACACTAGCTCTATCTCTAACACTAATCCTATCCCTAACACTAACCCTATCTCTAACACTAGCCCTATTCCTAACACTAACCCTATCCCTAACACTAACCCTATCCCTAACACTAACCCTATTCCTAACACTAGCCCTATTCCTAACACTAGCCCTATCCCTAACACTAACCCTATCCCTAACACTAGCCCTATCCCTAACACTAGCCCTATCCCTAACACTAGCCCTATCCCTAACACTAACCCTATCCCTAACACTAACCCTATCCCTAACACTAACCCTATCCCTAACACTAGCCCTATTCCTAACACTAGCCCTATTCCTAACACTAACCCTATCCCTAACACTAGCCCTATCCCTAACACTAGCCCTATTCCTAACACTAACCCTATCCCTAACACTAGCTCTATCCCTAACACTAACCCTATCCCTAACACTATCCCTATTCCTAACACTAGCCCTATCCCTAACACTAACCCTATTCCTAACACTATCCCTATCCCTAACACTAGCCCTATCCCTAACACTAGCCCTATCCCTAACACTAGCCCTATCCCTAACACTAGCCCTATCCCTAACACTAGCCCTATCCCTAACACTAGCCCTAACACTAGCCCTATCCCTAACACTAGCCCTATCCCTAACACTAGCTCTATCTCTAACACTAATCCTATCCCTAACACTAACCCTATCTCTAACACTAACCCTATCTCTAACACTAACCCTAACACTATCTCTAACACTAACCCTAACACTATCCCTAACACTAACCCTATCTCTAACACTAACCCTATCTCTAACACTAACCCTAGCCCTATCCCTAACACTAGCCCTATCCCTAACACTAGCCCTATCCCTAACACTAGCCCTAACACTAGCCCTATCCCTAACACTAGCCCTATCCCTAACACTAGCTCTATCTCTAACACTAATCCTATCCCTAACACTAACCCTATCCTAACACTAACCCTATCTCTAACACTAAACCCTATCCCTAACACTAACCCTAACACTAACCCTATCCCTAACACTATCCCTATCCCTAACCCTATCCCTAACACTAGCCCTATCCCAATGCTGACCTTGACCCGAACCCTAACACTTTCTTTATGGCCAAAGTAGGATCATCAACCCATCAAGACCCCCATCCGCCGACACGGTTCCCAATGGCGCTGGGATCTCTTGGCCATAGCTCTTGGCTGAATTAGAAGCAAACTTTCCCAACATTTTTGCAAAACCGAAGCTGGTAATCGTCCCTCAAAGTCAACAAAGATTATCAGCAACCGATTCCTCCTTCAAAAAACTTCTAAAAACTGAATTCTGATATAAAATCCACCGACCCGTATCCAGCCATTAATCAAACAGCGTCGGTCTCCCCGCCGTGTAACCGGCCGCCATGTCACGAACAAAAATACGACTTTCTACGACTTTCGTCAAAACCGAAGAAGTATCACGAGCCGATACTTCCCAGCGCTCTCCCTTTGTGGGTCGGCAGTTAATTCAATTTATATAACGCCAGGCGGAAAATAATTTTCTCGCTAATCTCGTGGAATAAAAAAAAGGATTTCGACTGCTTACACTTATATCTCGGGGAGCTTATCCCGGAATTGAATTTATGTTCGTTGGGAAATCAAAAAAAAAAACGGGGCCCGTAAGTTTAATTTCTCACGTCTGTGCGCGCCCGGCTGCGAGTTCCTGCATAATGATCAGCCAAAGATGGCAACGAGGCACGGCGGCGGGCCGGCGCGGGGGGTGGGGGAGCCGAGGACGCGTTTTAATCTGGTGGGAGGATTTGACGGTTTGTTTACTGTTTGCTGAAAGGGTCACCGAACGTAAACGAGGAGATGGGTTATGGAAAGGAGGTTTTAATAACATCCGAGGATAAATATTTGAACGTTTCGCAAGAACGTTAGGACTGAAGATGTCTAGAATGGAGGAGGGGGGGGAGCGATGTTTTCGCGAAAGCAAGTCCGGCTTTCTGGAGGGTAACCTACGTCCCCTCCCTGGGAATAACCTGCGTCTTCTCCCTGGGGGGTAACCTACGTCCCCTCCCTGGGGGTAACCTGCATCTCCTCTTTTGGGGAGTAACCTGCATCTCCTCTCTGGGGGTAACCTGCATCTCCTCTCTGGGGGTAACCTGCATCTCCTCTTTTGGGGAGTAACCTGTGTCAGCTCTCTGGGAGTAACCTGCGTCTTCTCTCTGGGGGTAACCTGCATCTCCTCCTTTGGGGAGTAACCTGCGTCTCCTCTCTGGGGGTAACCTGTGTCTCCTCCCTGGGGGTAACCTGCATCTCCTCTCTGGGGGTAACCTGCGTCTCCTCTCTGAGGGTAACCTGCGCCTCCTCTCTGGGGGTAACCTGTGTCAGCTCCCTGGGGGTAACCTGCGTCTCCTCTTTTGGGGGGTAACCTGCATCTCCTCTCTGGGGGTAACCTGCATCTCCTCTCTGGGGGTAACCTGCATCTTCTCTCTGGGGGTAACCTGCATCTTCTCTCTGGGGGATAACCTGCGTCTCCTCCCTGGGGGTAACCTGCGTCTCCTCCCTGGGGGTAACCTGCATCTCCTCCCTGGGGGTAACCTGCATCTCCTCTCTGGAGGTAACCTGCGTCTCCTCTCTGGGGGTAACCTGCGTCTCCTCTTTTGGGGGGTAACCTGTGTCTCCTCTCTGGGGGTAACCTGCATCTCCTCTCTGGGGGTAACCTGCATCTCCTCTCTGGGGGTAACCTGCATCTCCTCTCTGGGGGTAACCTGCATCTTCTCTCTGGGGGTAACCTGCATCTTCTCTCTGGGGAATAACCTGCGTCTCCTCCCTGGGGGTAACCTGCATCTCCTCCCTGGGGGTAACCTGCATCTCCTCTCTGGAGGTAACCTGCGTCTCCTCTCTGGGGGTAACCTGCGTCTCCTCTCTGGGGGTAACCTGCGTCTCCTCTCTGGGGGTAACCTGCGTCTCCTCTCTGGGGGTAACCTGCATCTCCTCTTTTGGGGGGTAACCTGCGTCTCCTCTCTGGGGGTAACCTACGTCTCCTCTCTGGGGGTAACCTGCGTCTCCTCTCTGGGGGTAACCTACGTCTCCTCTCTTGGGTGGTAACCTTCGTCTCCTCTCTGGGGGTAACCTACGTCTCCTCTCTGGGGGTAACCTACGTCTCCTCTCTGGGGGTAACCTGCGTCTCCTCTCTGGGGGTAACCTACGTCTCCTCTCTGGGGGTAACCTACGTCTCCTCTCTGGGGGTAACCTGCGTCTCCTCTCTGGGGGTAACCTGCATCTCCTCTTTTGGGGGGTAACCTGCGTCTCCTCTCTGGGGGTAACCTACGTCTCCTCTTTTAGTTTATGGAAAGGAGGTTTTAATAACATCCGCGGATAAATATTTGAACATTTCGCAAGAACGTTAGGACCGAAGATATGTAGAATGACGGAGGGGGGAGCGATGTTTTTGCGAATGCAAATCCGGCTTCCTGTCCCGTAATCCCCGACAGTAATACTACCAGATGTACTGTCTAAGCCCTGCGTCCCGTGATTACTGTCAGGCGTCACCGATTGGCAAGACGTTGGGTTCTCTGTCGCTTTCCAGCATTGAAAGGAAAGTCATCGGTATATGGAAGATGAGGAGGTGGGTGTCGGGGCAGACGGGCACTTTATACGACACCTAAACGCGCACAGACGTGGCGGACGCATGTCATTCTATCTGTGTGTGTGTGGGCTCAGGGGACCAATCCTTCCTCCTGTGAGGTTACCATTTGTAGAGTCGTTTTCCGCCTTCCAGCCTCAAATTGGAAGTCCAGCCGGGAGATGATTCTTAAAGTGGTTTATCGGTGAACATCAAAGAGGAGCTTCTTTCCGCTCGCCGTTCTGCGCATTCCTCCTCAGAGGGGACGTTCACGTTATTTATCGTCTTTCTTTTCCTCCGTCGCTCACCTTTTTTTGCCCTCAGGTGACGCAGAAGAATGCTTGATTGTGAAATCGCCGCGCAACGTGCGTCGCAGTACGATGGTAGCCTGAGAGTTGGCCCGCCCGTGTCTTGTCCTTGTCTGTGTTAGATGGATGGGGATGATTTATTTTGTTACCTGGGGGGGTAACCTGCGTCTCCTCCCTGGGGGTAACCTGCGTCTCCTCCCTGGGGGTAACCTGCGTCTCCTCCCTGGGGTAACCTGCGTCTCCTCCCTGGGGGTAACCTGTGTCTCCTCCCTGGGGGTAACCTGTGTCCCCTCCCTGGGGGTAACCTGCATCTCCTCCCTGGGGGGTAACCTATGTCCCCTCCCTGGGGGTAACCTGCGTCTCCTCCCTGGGGGGTAACCTACGTCCCCTCCCTGGGGGTAACCTACGTCCCCTCCCTGGGGCTAACCTGCGTCCCCTCCCTGGGGCTAACCTGCGTCTCCTCTCTTTAAGGGCCGGCATTTTCTTTCTTTCTTTCTTTCTTTCTTTCTTTCTTTTTTTTTCTCCTTTTTTCCTTTTTTTTTTTTTGTTTGTCTTTTTTTTCCTTTTTCTTGTCTTTTCATTTTTTTTCTTCTTCCTTTTATTTTCTTTTTTCTTTTATTGTTTTTTTCCTTTTTTTTTTTTTTTCTCCTTTTCTTTCCTTTTTCTTTTCTTTCTGCTTTTTCCTTTTTTTCTTTTCTTTTTCCCTTTTCTTTTTCATTTACCTTTTTCTTTCTCCTTTTTTTTTTCTTTTTCCTTTTTGCTTCTGTTTCCTTTTCTTTTTCCTTTTTTTCTTTTCTCTTTTCTTTTTCTTGTTTTTTTTTCTCTTATTCTATTTCCTTTTCTTTTTTCTGTTTACTTTTTTCTTTTCTTTTTCCTTTTTTTTTCTAATTTCTTTTCTTTTCCTTTTTTTCTTTTCCTTTTCTTTTTTCCTTTTTCTTTTCCTTTTCCTTTTTCTTTTCTTTTTCCTTTTTCTTGTCTTTTCCTTTCTTTTTCTTTCATTGTTTTTTTTCCTTTTCTTTTTTTCTCCTCTTTCCTTTTTGTTTTCTTTTGCCCTTTTTTTTTTCATTTTCTCCTTTTTCTTTTTCTATTTCCTTTTCTTTTTCCTTTTTTTTTTTTATTGTCTTTTTCTCTTTTTCTCTTTCCTTTTTTTTTTCCTTTTTCTTTTCTTTTCCTTTTCTATTTTCTTTTCTTTTTCTATTTTCTTTTCTTTTTCCTTTTCTTTTCCCTTTTTCTTTCCTTTTCTTTTTCCTTTTTCTTGCCTTTCCTATTTTTCCCCCTTTACCTGTACCTTTTCTTTTTCCTTTTATTGTCTTTTTCTCTTTTTCCTTTTCTATCTTTTTTTTTTTTCTTTTCTTTTCCTTTTCTATTTTCTTTTTTTTTTCCTTTTTCTTTTCTATTTTCTTTTCCCTTTTTTCCTTTCCTTTTCTTTTTCCTTTTTCCTTTTTCTTTTCCTTTCCTTTTCTGTTTCCTTTTTCTTGTCTTTCCTATTTTTTCCCCCTTTACCGGTACCTTTTCTTTTTCCTCTTTCTTTTCTTTTTCCTCTTTCTTTTCTTTTTCCTTTTTCTTTTCCTTTTCTTTTCTTTTCCTTTTTTCTTGTCTTTTCTATTTTTTCCCCCTTTACCGGTACCTTTTCTTTTTTCCTTTTCTTTTTCCTCTTTCTTTTATTTTTCCTTTTTCTTTTCCTTTTTCTTGTCTTTCCTATTGTTCCCTCCTTTACCTGTACTTTTTCCTTTTTCTTTTCTCTTCTCCTATGAGCAATATCAGGACACGTTTCTTCAGCAGCCAAGATGAGAAAGTTGTTGTGCAATGTGTGAGGAAGAGCTCACTGCGTTCCTCAGATGCTCTGGGCATGGTCAGCGGTTCTCATGTCCTCCATTCTGCGCAGGACGCTGCAGATCCCTCTCGATGGTCGTTTTCTGGCTGAGCTTCAACTAAGCCACCCTATGCCTACAGGAGTCTCATTTCTCTTCACTGAACAATGTTTTATTTTTTAAATCCCGGGGACACCTTATTGCCCTGTAAATTTTAATACAAAGGTGAAGTATCCTTCTAAGAGCTGAGATCGATCAGCAGCAAGGTCATACAAAGTGCTGCAGTTGTGGGCAATTAAGCCGGACTACCTACTTATCACGGAGCAGTCATTACTCGCTCTTAGGGCTCGATCATACATGTGGCCTTACTGCCGCCCCTCTCTGGAGAGCGATCCGCGGTGGATCGATATGTCACTTCCTCACCGTCTGCTTTAACTCTCAAAATGCTGAGCCAGCTATTCACTGGAAGGGGCCGCAGTCGTACTGCCTGCAAAATGTGACGTGCTGCTTAATTTTTGCTGCAACTTGGATCCAGCCCTGAGCATTTAGATGGGCAGTAAAACAGCAGCTCAACTGTTTGCTTTTACACCCAGCAGCTCAACTGTTTGCGTTTACACAGGATTACAGGGAGGGTTAGTGTTGGGGTTACAGGGAGGGTCAGTGTTGGGGTTACAGGGAGGGTTAGTGTTGGAGTTACAGGGAAGGTTAGTGTTGGGGTTACAGGGAGGGTTAGTGTTGGGGTTACAGGGAGGGTCAGTGTTGGGGTTACAGGGGGGGATAGTGTTGGGGTTACAGGGAGGGATTAGTGTTGGGGTTACAGGGAGGGTTAGTGTTGGGATTACAGGGGAAGGTTAGTGTTGGGATTACAGGGAAGGTTAGTGTTGGGGTTACAGGGAAGGTTAGTGTTGGGGTTACAGGGAGGGTTAGTGTGGGGTTACAGGGAGGGTTAGTGTTGGGATTACAGGGAGGTTAGTGTTGGGGTTACAGGGAGGGTTAGTGTTGGGGTTACAGGGAGGGTTAGTGTTGGGATTACAGGGAACGTTAGTGTTGGGGTTACAGGGAGGGTTAGTGTTGGGGTTACAGGGAGGGTTAGTGTTGGGGTTACAGGGAAGGTTAGTGTTGAGGGGTTACAGGGAGGGTTATAAAAAGAGCTAATGTTAGGGTGCTAGATAGGTGTAGTCTAGGAGCGGACTGACCATTTGGAAACTCAGGCACTGCACGAGGGCTCGGGGTCAGTAGGGGGCCCCATGAGATGCTCCTGGTACTTTTTCATAGACTTTTTTGAGTTTGGGCAAGGACACAGGGGCCCCATGATCCCCTATTGCCCAGGGGCCCCATGAGTTGTCAGTCTGCCCCTGATGGACAGTAAAACAGCCCATCTGCACCGGAAACTGACTGCACTAGTGTGAACCGGGGCCATAGGAATACATGGAAAACACTATGCATGCATTTTTGATGCAGAAAAAAAAGCGCACTGAACTGCATCTAGTGTGAACTAGCCCTTAAAAATGTCCCTGACCAGGGGTGGACTGACAACTCATGGGGCCCCCGAGCAATAGGAGATCATGGGGCCCCTGTGTCCTTGCCCAAACTCAAAAAAACCCTCTGAAAAAGGTACCAGGGGCATCTCATGGGGCCCCCTACTGACCCCGGGCCCTCGGGCAGTGCCCGAGTTTCCAAATGGTCAGTCTGCCCCTGTCCCTGACCCTTTCCAAAAACGCAGCAGCTCAAAAAAGCAGATGTGAATGTGTCCCATGGGAAACCATGCTAAATGGACTGTAGCGCGTTTCTGCAAAAAGCACTAAAAAAATGCATTGGTGTGAACGGAGCCTAACATCACGGTTCATCCCTTACCTTGTGCTGCTGACAGGAAGAAGCTGGGGGGCCGGGGACAAAGCTGTAAAGCAGAACATGCGGGGTCTGGAGGAGGACCAGAGGAGGGCTGGAATCTTCTGAATTCTGAGACCAGGGGTGGTGGAGATGAGGGGGGGCTGCGGCTGCACAGAGAGGTGCAGGGTCTGTAGGAGGAGTTCTGTTCGCCTCCTTGCTGCCGATGGCTGAGACAAGGTGAGGGTGGAGACGAGGGGGCTGCCTCAACTGCAGGAGAGGTGCGAGGGTCACATGAAATGGCCGAATTCGGCCCATGGGCCTTGTGTTTGGCACATGTGCTCTATAATGTGTACGTGTCTCAATCCTGAGCACTAAGTGTCTGCTTCCTCTGCTATCAGGACGAGTCTCTTCTGACAAGTTTTCCTGACACCAAGAGAAAAAATGGTGACAGGGGAGGGACCTCCTGCAAATTGAAAGCCTCTGCTCTGTTCCTGAGTGCTTTGTGATGGGGGGGTGTGTCCCTTCCCTCCAATCAGATCTCAGAGCTCTCCTCACTGATGTAACTACAGCTCCCCGCCCCCTGCTTTTCAGAGCTGAGAGATCCTGTGCATATTCTGCACTTTGAATGGATGCAGAGTAGAGAATACTGCAGATAAACAGGTACAACTTACATAGGAGGATTGCTTTCATCTCAAGCCGGTCACCTCACTGGGTATATGGAAGGGTTTACAGCCACTTTAAACCGTGTATTTGCTGGAAATGCATGGCGTTTTCCCTTTACATCTTGCTGGCAAGGGGTTAAGTCTCTCTCTGTAGAAGCAGAGCACATTCTCCAGTGAAATGATTTGGCAGCCCCGGTGAGCGTGCGTTGCCCAGACACTCGCTCAGCTCGGCGCGCTTAACCAGCCAGATACCGAGATGAGAAAATATCTGCATCTGTACCGAGCCGTTCCAATGGCCGCCATCATCGCTACCACCCCTTACTGTTTGTGCATACAACTCTTCCCTCCATCACTGTCCATTTGCGCCGGTCTTGGCGTGGATGCACTTCGCGGGGCCCATTCACACCAACGCGATTTATGTGCGCAGGATAAAAGATGCACCATGGCCTTGTGCACACACCACGTAAAAATGGGGCTTTTACAGGCGTTGGACTTTTTTTGTTTAGCCTGTAGACGCACGTCTTTTGTTAGCCTATGTGTCTACGCAAACGCAGGGCCGGTGCTAGACTGTTGTGTGCCCCGGGCAAGACCAGCTACTTACACCCCCAAAAACAAAACTTCCCCTGTAGTTCTACTTCACTCCTCCTAGCACAAATCCTCTTCCCCCTTATCCCCCCTCCTAGTATAAATCCCCCCAATTATACCTCCTAGCACAAATCCCCTCAATCCCCCCTCCTAGTATTAATTCTTCCAATCCCCCCCCTAGTATAAATCCCCTCCTAGTATAAATCCCCCCAATTATACCTCCTAGCACAAATCCCCCCAATCCCGCCTCCTGGTATAAATCCCCCCAATCCTGCCTCGTAGCACAAATCCCCCCCAATCCCCCCCTCCTAGTATAAATTCCTCCAATCCTCCCTCCTAGTATAAATCCCCCCCAATCCTGCCTCCTAGTATAAATCCCCCCAATCCCCCCTCCTAGTATAAATCCCCCCTAGTATAAATCCTCCCTCCTAGCACAATTCCCCCCAATCCCCTCCTAGTATAAATCCCCCCAATCCTGCCTCCTGGTATAAATCCCCCACAATCCCGCCTCCTAGCACAAATCCCCCCAATCCCCCCTCCTAGTATAAATCCCCCCAATCCCGCCTCCTAGCACAAATCCCCCCAATCCCCCCCAATCCCCCCAATCATACATCCTAGCACAAATCCCCCCAATCCCCCCTCCTAGTATAAATCCCCCCAATCATACCTCCTAGCCAAATCCCCCCAATCCTGCCTCCTAGTTTAAATCCCCCCAATCATACATCCTAGCACAAATCCCCCCAATCCCCCCTCCTAGTATAAATCCCTCCAATCACCCCTCCTAGTATAAATCCCCCCAATCCTGCCTCCTAGTATAAATCCCCCCTAAAGATCCAATAGATAAATATCTGTGTAGGTTCAAACCCCACTCCTGGTGGGACTGCAAAGTTTGGAATGATGTGACTAGACTGGTCCAGTGACAAAGGCAATCTTTTTTTATACTGGCTGTTCCCCCACTGGAGAGGTTTTTCCTCACTTGTCTTGGTGACCACATAGGAAGGGAGGGAGTATCTCCATAATAGTTAAATAGCCTCAAAAAAGAACCCAATGGTGGGTCCAACTCTTGAACTGAAGATCTAATTGATGACATATCTGTGTGGGTTCAAACCCCACTCCTGAAAGATCAGATATGTTGTGACCAGGATGACCAAGTGCTTAAAACTAGGGGGTTTTTTTTTTTATTACTATTTATGATTCCATTGGAGATAATTTCTTCCATTTCTGTCTTGGTGTCCACACAGGAAGGGGAAGAATGTCTTTCTAGTAGTTATAAGTGCTCCAGTAGGAACCCAATGGAGGTCCTAACTCTTCAACTCAAGATCCATAGATGAATAACCGCAAGGGTTCAAACCCTACCCCTGGCAGGACTCCAAAGCTTGGTATGATGTGACCCGTCTGGTCCAATGACAAAGGCAATATTTTTTTTTATACTGGCTGTGCCCCCTTTGGAGAGGTTTTCCTCACTTTTCTTGGTGACCACATAGGAAGGGAGGTAGTATCTCCATAATAGTTAAATGGCCTCAAAAAAGAACCCAATGGTGGTTCCAACACTTGAACTCAAGATCTAATTGATGAATAGCTGTGTGGGTTCAAACCCCACTCCTGGTAGATCAGAAATGCTGTGACCAGGATGACCAAGTGCTTAAAACTCTTTTTTATTACTTTTTATGATTCCATTGGACAGAATTTCTTCCATTTCTGATTTGGTTTCCACACAGGAAGGCGGAGAATATCTTTCTAATAGTTACAGGAGCTCCAGTAAGAACCCAGGGAGGTCCTAACTCTTCAACTCAAGGATCCATAGATGAATAACCGCATGGGTTCAAACCCTACTTCTGGTAGGATCGTAAAGGTTGGTATGATGTGATCAAGGTGGCCCGTTGATTAAGGGAAAATTCAATCACCACTTTTTTGAAGGGAAGCAATATATATCAAATGATTACAGGAACATTAAAAATAACTTTGTAGCGGTTCCAACTCTTGAACTCAAGATCCAATGGATAAATATCTGTCTGGAATCAAACCCCAATGTTGGTGGGACTACAAAGTTTGGCATGATATGATCAAGGTGGCCCAATGGTTAAGACAATGTTTACTGCTGTCTACGCCCCCATCGAAGAGGTTTTCTTCACTTCCTATCTCGGTGACCACATAGGAAGGGAGAGAATATATCCCCCAATAATTACAGAATCCCCAATAAGAGTCAATTGGAGGTTCCAACTCTTGATCTAAACAGAGCATACAATGGATGAATATCTATGTGGGTGGGTTCAAATCCCCTCTGGTAGGATTTCAAAACTTGGTATGATGTGATCAAGCTGGTTCAGTAGCACTTATTTATTACTGGCTGGAGAGAGCTTTTCTTCGCTTCCTGTCTCAGTGACCACATAGAAAGTGTGTGTGGTGGGGGGGGGGGGGATATGTCCCTAATAGTTACAAGAACTCCAATAAGGACCCAACTCTTCAACTCAAGATCTAATGGATATATATCTGTGTGGGTTCAAAACCCACTACTGGTAGGACTGGAAATGTTGGTATGGTGTGACCAGGATGGTTAAGGCAATTTTTTATTAACATCTGTGCTTCCATTGGAAATATTTTCTTCATTTCCTGTCATGGTGACCACACAGGAAGGAAGAGAATATCTCCCTAATAGGTACAGGGCCTACAGTAAGAACCTAACTCTTCAACTCCATTAGATGAATATCCACATGGGTTCAAACCCTACTCCTGGTAGGACAGGAAACAGTGGTCTAACGTGAGCAGGATGGCCCAGTGGTTAGGGGAACATTCTATTAGCATCTTGCAGAACTCAAGATCCAATGGAAGAATATCTGTATGGGTTCAAACTACACTTCTGGTAGAACTACAAGACTACCTAAGAGCTAATGGATGAATATCCGTATTGGTTCAAAACCCTACGCCTGGTAGGACTAGAAAAGTTGGTGATGATGTGACCAGGACGGCCAAGTTGTTAGGGCCATTTATATTACCATCTGTGCTTCCAGTGGAAAGACTCTCTTCCCTGCCAGGATCTCCAATAAGAACCCAATGGAAGTCCTAACTCTTCAACTCCATTAGATGAATATCCACATGGGTTCAAACCCTACTTCTGGTAGGACTGGGAAAGGTGGTCTAACGTGAGCAGGATGGCCCAGCGGTTAGGGGAACGTTCTATTAGCATCTTGCTGAACTCAAGATCCAGTGGAAAAATATCTCTATGGGTTCAAACCACACTCCTTGTAGGACTGGGAAGGGTGGTCTAACGTGAGCAGGATGGCCCAGTGGTTAGGAGAACATTCTATTAGCATCTTGCAGAACTCAAGATATAATGTAAAAATATCTGTATGGGTTCAAACCCTACTCCTGATAGGACTGGGAAGGGTGGTCTATCGTGAGCAGGACGGCCCAGTGGTTAGGAGAACATTCTATTAACATCTTGCAGAATTCAAGATCCGATGGAAAAATATCTGTTTGGGTTCAAACCCTACTCCTGATAGGACTGGAAAGGGTGTTCTACTGTGAGCAGGATGGTCCAGTGGTTAAGGTAACATTCTATTAGCATCTTGCTGAACTCAAGGTCCAGTGGAAAAATATCTCTATGGGTTCAAACCACACTTCTGGTAGGACTGGGAAGGGTGGTCTAATGTGAGCAGGATGGCCCAGTGGTTAGGGGAACATTCTATTAGCGTCTTGCAGAACTCAAAGTCCAATGGCAAAATATCTGTATAGGTTCAAACCCTACTCTTGGTAGGACTGGGAAGGGTGGTCTAACGTCAGCAGGATGGCCCAGTGGTTAGGGGAACGTTCTATTAGCATCTTGCAGAACTCAAAATCCAATGGAAGAATATCTCTATGGGTTCAAACCACACTTCTGGTAGGACTAAAAGACTACCTAAGAGCTAATGGATGAATATCCATATTGGTTCAAACCCTACTCCAGGTAGGACTGGGAAGGGTGGTCTAATGTGAGCAGGATGGCCCAGCGGTTAGGGGAATGTTCTATTAGCATCTTCCTGAACTCAAAATCCAATGGAAAAATATCTCTATGGGTTCAAACCACACTCCTGGTAGGACTAGGAAGGGTGGTCTACCGTGAGCAGGATGGCCCAGTGGTTAGGGGAAAATTCTATCAGTGTCTTGCAGAACTCAAGGTCCAATGGAAAAATATGTGTATGGGTTCAAACCCTACTCCTTGTAGGACTGGTAAGGGTGGTCTAACGTGAGCAGATGGCCCAGTGGTTAGGGGAACATTCTATTAGCATCTTCCTGAACTCAAAATCCAATGGAAGAATATCTGTATGGGTTCAAACCACACTTCTGGTAGGACTTCAAAGCTTGGCATGATATGACCAGGGTGGCCCAGTGGTCGAGGCAACATTTTATTTCTATCTGAGCCCCCATTTGAGGAACTTTCTTCACTTCCTGTCTCGTTGACCAGACAGCAAGGAAGAAATATCAGCCTGATAGTTAGAGGAAGGCCAATAGGAATCTATCGGAGGTTCAACCCTTCCCCAATCTGTCCAAAAAAAGTTTGGCAGGAGTTGTAGTTCTCTCCCTTTTGGTCTGTGTGATCGGCGGTGGATTTGGCGAGGGACGGGTTAACGCAGACAGGCTCGTTGACACGCGGCCCCCTTTGCAGTAAATTCATATATTGTTGCAGAGAGCAAACACTGAAGGGAATTGAGGGGAGAGCTGCAGTAATTGAACAGCTGTGTCACCGTGCAGCTCGCTCAGCTTCTCTCCAGGCCGGGAGATGGGAAGGATGGGGGGGGGGGGGGGTCAGGATTTCTTGTGTGAGGGGCAGGCTGGGAAGTGGCGACTGGTTACCAGCAAACAATGGATTTTACAGAACGCGGCGGGTGACACCTACACAGCACGGTGCCAACCCCAATACCCTACGAAGAGGCACCTTGTACAGCACTACGGAATATGTCAGAGCTATAACAATGTATAATAATAATAGTGTGTGACTGTGGGGGGAGGGGACATTAGAGTGTAAGCTCCTCTGTACAGAGACTGATGTGACTGTGGGGGGGGGGGGGCATTAGAGTGTAAGCTCCTCTGGTACAGAGACTGATGTGACTGTGGGGGAGGGGACATTAGAGTGTAAGCTCCTCTGTACAGAGACTGATGTGACTGTGGGGGGAGGGGACATTAGAGTGTAAGCTCCTCTGCACAGAGACTGATGTGACTGTGTAAGCTCCTCTGAGGAGGGAGACATTAGAGTGTAAGCTCCTCTGTACAGAGACTGATGTGACTGTGGGGGAGGGGACATTAGAGTGTAAGCTCCTCTGGTACAGAGACTGATGTGACTGTGGGGGAGGGGACATTAGAGTGTAAGCTCCTCTGTACAGAGACTGATGTGACTGTGGGGGAGGGACATTAGAGTACAGAGACTGATGGGACTGTAGGGGAGGAGACATTAGAAGTAAGCTCCTCTGGTACAGAGACTGATGTGACTGTGGGGGAGGGGACATTAGAGTGTAAGCTCCTTTGGTACAGAGACTGATGTGACTGTGGGGGGGGGACATTAGAGTGTAAGCTCCTCTGTACAGAGACTGATGTGACTGTGGGGGAGGGGACATTAGAGTGTAAGCTCCTCTGTACAGAGACTGATGTGACTGTGGGGGAGGGGACATTAGAGTGTAAGCTCCTTTGGTACAGAGACTGATGTGGCTGGGGGGGAGGGGACATTAGAGTGTAAGCTCCTCTGTACAGAGACTGATGGGACTGTAGGGGAGGGGGACATTAGAGTGTAAGCTCCTCTGGTACAGAGACTGATGTGACTGTGGGGGAGGGGACATTAGAGTGTAAGCTCCTCTGGTACAGAGACTGATGGGACTGTGGGGGAGGGGACATTAGAGTGTAAGCTCCTCTGGTACAGAGACTGATGTGACTGTGGGGGAGGGGGACATTAGAGTGTAAGCTCCTCTGGTACAGAGACTGATGTGACTGTGGGGGGGGGGACATTAGAGTGTAAGCTCCTCTGGTACAGAGACTGATGTGGACTGTGGGGGAGGGGACATTAGAGTGTAAGCTCCTCTGGTACAGAGACTGATGGGACTGTGGGGGGGGGACATTAGAGTGTAAGCTCCTCTGTACAGAGACTGATGGGACTGTGGGGGGGGGGACATTAGAGTGTAAGCTCCTCTGGTACAGAGACCCTGACTGTGGGGGAGGGCACATTAGAGTGTACAGCTCCACTACGGACTGATATGTGGGGGGAGGGGACATTAGAGCTCCTCTGGTACAAGTATACTGATGTGTGTGACTGTGGGGGAGGGGACATTAGAGTGTAAGCTCCTCTGGTACAGAGACTGATGTGACTGTGGGGGGACATTAGAGTGTAAGCTCCTCTGTACAGAGACTGATGGGACTGTAGGGGAGGGGACATTAGAGTGTAAGCTCCTCTGTACAGAGACTGATGTGACTGTGGGGGAGGGGACATTAGAGTGTAAGCTCCTCTGTACAGAGACTGATGGGACTGTGGGGGAGGGGACATTAGAGTGTAAGCTCCTCTGGTACAGAGACTGATGGGACTGTGGGGGGAGGGGACATTAGAGTGTAAGCTCCTCTGGTACAGAGACTGATGTGACTGTGGGGGAGGGGACATTAGAGTGTAAGCTCCTCTGGTACAGAGACTGATGGGACTGTGGGGGGAGGGGACATTAGAGTGTAAGCTCCTCTGGTACAGAGACTGATGGGACTGTGGGGGGGAGGGGACATTAGAGTGTAAGCTCCTCTGAACAGAGACTGATGTGACTGTAGGGGGGGGGACATTAGAGTGTAAGCTCCTCTGGTACAGAGACTGATGTGACTGTGGGGGAGGGGACATTAGAGTGTAAGCTCCTTTGGTACAGAGACTGATGTGGCTGCAGGGGAGGGGACACTAGAGTGTAAGCTCCTGGGGTGACTGGCTCAGTGTTCTCTGTACAGCGCTGTGGTATATGTCAGAGCTATATAAATGTATGATAATAGTGTGTGTTGGACTCCCGTCGTCTCATCCCTGCACCCATGGCGCGTAGTACTGAGCCCCACTCCGGGCCGCACGCACGACAGACCACCAGTGCTGCGGCCCGCGCCGATGACACGAGACGGAACACGGGAGCCACACAAACAGCCGTGTACATGTTACTGATACACACACGGAGGGAACACAATGCGGAATGGGATTTTGGTGGAATCTGGGGACGGCGGCCGCGCTCGTGGCTCGGTGCGGAGCGTGCGCGCAGATGTTTATTACTTTCTATTTATAGGACTTCTCCCTAAATCCACAAAGTAGAAATTACATTCAGGCATCGTTATTATGCTGCCAGTGATAGGAAAAAAAAAGAAAGTGATTGGGAAGGAGAGGAGAGACGGAAGATACATTGCTGTCTATGGCAGAGAGAAAGAGAACCTGTCACTAGAACTGCTCTATTGAAGTCAATGGGAATTTGCTGTACACCCGCTGTGCCCATTAAGAGGGGTTCCCACCATCCCTGCACCGATTTTCCCGGGTCTGTACACATTATGACCCGCGTGTGTGAGCCCAGGTCTTACCCGCTGTGATGAGGGGTTCCCCGCCATCCCTGTGCTGAGTTCCCGGGTCTGTACACCCGCCGCGCCCATTATGAGGGGTTCCCACCATCCCTGATGTAGGAAGATCTGGAACACACAAAGGTGGAAAAGGAACAAAGCTGGGGATTGAGATTTCACAACTTGGCAAGCAAAGCCGGTGTAGGACCACATTGGTCCCTTTGAAGTTCATGGAGAGGACAGGTACAAGGCTGCCATGGAGGTGCATTGCGCGTCCTACATAAATAATGCATGATGGCCGACCCAGCGAAAGTCACCCCCCCCCCCCCCCCCCCGGGAGCAGATTGCAATGTATAGAATATTTGATGATCCCTCCTGTATATCACAACTGCAATTATAGAGACCAACCACCCGTGTCATCCACTCCGGGGGAAGGGGGGGGGACACCGGGGGGGGGGTGACACCCAGGGGGGGAACATATCACCGAAATATTGACATATATGTTTAATATGAAGGCAAATGTAACAATTACTACAGAAGAGTGAGAGGTCCCTAATCTATAGGAAGAACCTCCATTATTCTGTATGTATGGACTCTGCACAGTCCCACTTCTCCTGTCCCGGATGCCGGGTGTCATTCTCGGTATCTGTCCCTTATTCTGTATGTATGGACTCTGCACAGTCCCACTTCTCCTGTCCTGGATGCCGGGTGTCATTCTCGGTATCTCCTCTTTTTCTGTATGTATGGACTCTGCACAGTCCCACTTCTCCTGTCCTGGATGCCGGGTGTCATTCTCAGTATCTCCTCTTTTTCTGTATGTATGGACTCTGCACAGTCCTACTTCTCCTGTCCTGGATGCCGGGTGTCATTCTCGGTATCTGTCCTTATTCTGTATGTATGGACTCTGCACAGTCCCACTTCTCCTGTCCTGGATGCCGGGTGTCATTCTCGGTATCTGTCCCTATTCTGTATGTATGGACTCTGCACAGTCCACACTTCTCCTGTCCTGGATGCCGGGTGCCATTCTCGGTATCTCCTCTTTTTCTGTATGTATGGACTCTGCACAGTCCCACTTCTCCTGTCCCGGATGCCGGGTGTCATTCTCAGTATCTCCTCTTATTCTGTATGTATGGACTCTGCACAGTCCCACTTCTCCTGTCCTGGATGCCGGGTGTCATTCTCGGTATCTCCTCTTTTTCTGTATGTATGGACTCTGCACAGTCCCACTTCTCCTGTCCTGGATGCCGGGTGTCATTCTCGGTATCTCCTCTTTTTCTGTATGTATGGACTCTCTTCCAGTAATTCCTTTCATGGAGATGTTCGTTCTGTTCCTGGCTGTTCAGTATCTGATATGACATTCGGTCATGTTTCCATTCTCTGGATAATGTCGCGGTTCTTTCATTCCTGTCCGGATTTTATTTCCGGAGTGTTTCTTTAGGTCCTCGAAATTCCGGACATTTCCCATCACAAGTCGTCCTTAAACATTCATACAAATCAGTGAACTGTCTGACAACCCTGTAAGGGAGACGACTACCGTCCGCATTTCAGTTATTTTCATGCTCCAAGCCACACGACATTCACCTTCCTTGAGCTGTACAGCTTGGTCACCTCCCTACCACCATCCTCCAACCTACAGACTCAATGAAGGGGTCACCTGCTCTCTCTCCTCCTCTCAGCAAGTTCCCATTGTTAAATTGGCAGCATCCAATCAGCTCCTATTGGTAGCTTTCCCTTTCTCAGGGGTTTATTTAAGGATAGCGAACGGCCCAGTAAAAGTGCATGTACATTTTCTTCTGCACAAAATATATATATATAAAAATAAAAAAAAATAAATGTTTTATATATATATATGTGTGTAATTTTTATATTTTTCAAAAGTGCACAAACTTTTTAAAATTTTTGAACAGCCCTCATAGGCAGCACAGTAGTAGTCTATATATAATAAAAATTTAAATAATAAAAAATAAAATTTTGTATTATGTATATATATATATATATATATATATATATATATATATACAATATATATATAATTTTATTTTTTTATTTTTTTATTATTATTATTTTACTTTTTGTATTTATATATTTATTTTTATTATTTTTTTTATTATTATTATTTTACTTTTTTTATTTTTTTTTTTTTAGAAATTTACCTGTTAAAAAAATTATAACTTATTTTAAATAGCGTATATATATATATATATATATATATATATATATATATATATATTTATATTTCTATATATATTTTTATATTATATATATATATATATATATTTTATATATATTATTTATTTATTTATTTATTTTTTTTAAAGTGCACAAACCTTTTACAATTTTTTACAGCCCTCATAGGCAGCACAGTAGTAGTCTATATATAATAAAATTTAAATAATAAAAAATAAAATTTGTATATATATATATATATATATATATATAATTTTATTTATTTTTTATTGTTTTTATTTTTTTACTATTATTAGTTTACTTTTTTTTATTTCTTTATTTATTATTATTTTTTGCACTACTAGAGATTTACCTGTTAAAAAATTCTAACTTATTTTAAATAGCATATATATATATATATAATATATATATATATATATATATATATAATTTTTTTATTTATTTTTTAAAAAGTGCACAAACTTTTTAACATTTTTGAACAGCCCTCATAGGCAGCACAGTAGTAGTATATATATATATATATATATATATAATGAAAAATTAAATAATAAAAAATTATATATATATATATATATATATATATATATATATATTATTATATTTTTATTTTTTTTTATTTTTTATTTTTTTTTATTATTATTACTATTTCATTATTTTTATTTCTATTTTTTTTTTTTTTTTTTGCACTACTAGAAATTTACCTGTTAAAAAATTTCTAACTTATTTAAATAGCATATTTCAATCTAAAATGAACCTTTCATTAACTATACAAATCGACATGAATACATTCCTGACGTGTCCTCATCATACACAGCAGCAGTACGACTTTCCAGAGAAGCTCCGCCTTTCTATCATTAAAAAAGCACGCTTTAAGTCAACCTTCAGTGACTTTGCCTTGGCTGAGATGATGTCATCATTCCGCTGTAGGCAAGAGGAAGCATTTCCTGTCCCACAATGATCACTCAGACTGTACATTGTAACCTTGTAAGGAGTCACAAGCCGAGAGAGGCTGCAGCCGGGGGCTGATCTGTGTCATGAACTGCATAGGCACCAGGTTTTTTCATAATTGTGTCACCTCTGTGCTAGCATCTAAGTCCAGTAAATAGATGGTGGTGGATGCCTGAACAAAGATGGTGCCGTCCTTCTGGCAAGAAATCAGGGGAAGACAATGTCGGGGGAAGGGGGGGTTCGGTGATCTGTGTAAGGTTATAAGGACCTGAAATTTGCACACTGACACCATAAGATGAATTTCATATATTTGATGATGTGTCCACTTTTTTTTCTTTTTTTAGATAATTCCCCAGTTTTATAGGTGCCCCACCCCTCGGAATGTTTCGTCTCTCAGTCCTCCGCAGTGTGTCCCCCTGTGGAATGTACAGGTGTGTGCAGACCTCTGGGCCCCGGACACGTCTGTGCACGACCGTGAACTTTCCATGGCGGTGGGGTGCGTGCCGCTGTGGATGGCGCTCAGATCTCTGCTGTGTTTGCTCAGTCCCGTCGTGCCGGTTCTTGTCTGGGTCTCCTCCATGGTGTCACACCTTTTATCAGCCCTGCTTACATACATTCATAGAGGTGGTGATGGGGTGGGGGGATGGGGGGCGGTGTATACCCAATCAGCCAATCACAAGAGAATTTAATGGCTTGTGCAAGCAACCCCTACAGGATTATTATTCGAGGTTCCCTCTGTGTGGGAGCACCCCACTTTGTATTAGAGCGCCCCTTCCCCCCATTATAGAGCACCTAATGTCCCTGTGATAGAGCACCCCGCTCTGTAATGAAGCACCAATGATGGGGCAATATTCCTCCCACTGACACCAATGATGGGGCAATATTCCTCCCAGTGACACCAATGATGGGGCACTATTCCTCCCAGTGACACCAATGATGGGGCACTATTCCTTCCACTGACACCAATGATGGGACACTATTCCTCCCCACTGACACCAATGATGGGGCATTATTCCTCCCACTGATACCAATGATGGAGCACTATTCCTCCCACTGACACCAATGATGGGGCACTATTTCTCTCCACTGACACCAATGATGGGGCACTATTTCTCCCACTGATACCAATGATGGAGCACTGTTCCTCCCACTGACACCAACAATGGGGCACTATTCCTCCCACTGACACCAATGATGGGGCACTATTCCTCCCACTGATACCAATGATGGGGCACTATTCCCCCCACTGACACCAATGATGGAGCACTATTCCTCCCCACTGATACCAATGATGGGGCACTATTCCCCCCACTGACACCAATGATGGGACACTATTCCTCCCACTGACACCAATGATGGGGCACTATTCCTTCCACTGACACAATGATGGGACACTATTCCTCCCCACTGACACCAATGATGGGCATTTTTCCTCCCACTGATACCAATGATGGAGCACTATTCCTCCCACTGACAGACCAATGATGGGGCACTATTTCTCCCACTGACACCAATGATGGGGCACTATTTCTCCCACTGATAACCAATGATGGAGCACTGTTCCTCCCACTGACACCAACAATGGGGCACTATTCCTCCCACTGACACCAATGATGGGGCACTATTCCTCCCACTGATACCAATGATGGGGCACTATTCCCCCCACTGACACCAATGATGGAGCACTATTCCTCCCACTGATACCAATGATGGGGCACTATTCCCCCCACTGACACCAATGATGGGACACTATTCCTCCCACTGACACCAATGATGGGGCACTATTCCTCCCACTGACACCAATGATGGGGCACTATTCCTCCCATTGATACCAATGATGGGGCACTATTCCTCCCACTGATACCAATGATGGAGCACTATTCCTCCCACTGACATCAATGATGGGGCACTATTCCTCCCACTGACACCAATGATGGGGCACTATTCCTCCCACTGACACCAATGATGGGGCACTATTCCTCCCACTGACACCAATGATGAGGCACTATTCCTCCCACTGATACCAATGATGGAGCACTATTCCTCCCACTGACACCAATGATGGGGCACTATTCCTCCCACTGACACCAATGATGTGGCATTATTCCTCCCACTGACACCAATGATTCCTCCCATCATTGGTATCAGTGGGAGGAATAGTGCCCCATCATTGGAGTTAGCGGAAGGAAAAGAACTCCATCACTGGTGTCAGTGGGAAGAACAGTATCCCATCATTGGTGTCAATGAGAGAAATAGCGCTCCATCATTGGTGTCAGTGGGAGGAATAGTGCCCCATCATTGGTGTCAGTGGGAGGAATAGTGCCCCATCATTGGTGTCAGGGGGAGGAATAGTGCCCCATCATTGGTGTCAGGGGGAGGAATAGTGCCCCATCATTGGTGTCAGTGGGAGGAATAGTGCCCCATCATTGGTGTCAGTGGGAGGAATAGTGCCCCATCATTGGTGTCAGTGGGAGGAATAGTGCCCCATCATTGGTGTCAGTGGGGGGAATAGTGCCCCATCATTGGTAATCAGTGGAAGGAATAGTGCCCCATCATTAGTGTCAGTGGGAGGAACAGTGCCCCATCATGGTGTCAGTGGGAGGAATAGTGCCCCATCATTGGTATCAGTGGGAGGAACAGTGCCCCATCATGGTGTCAGTGGGAGGAATAGTGCCCATCATTGGTGTCAGGGGAGGAATAGTGCCCCATCATTTGGTGTCAGGGTGAGAGGAATAGTGCCCCATCATTGGTGTCAGGGGGAGGAATAGTGCCCCATCATTGGTGTCAGTGGGAGGAATAGTGCCCCATCATTGGTATCAGTTGGTGTCAGGGGGAGGAATAGTGCCCCATCATTGGTGTCAGGGGGGGAGTGTCAAGGAATAGTGCCCCATCATTGGTGTCAGGGGAGGAATAGTGCCCCATCATTGGTGTCAGTGGGAGGAATAGTGGAAGAATAGTGCCCCATCATTGGTATCAGTGGGAGTGGGAAATAGTGCCCCATCATTGTATCAGTGGGAGGAATAGTGTCATTGGTGCCAGTGGGAGGAATAGTGCCCCATCATTGGTGTCAGTGGGAAGGAATAGTGCCCATCATCATTGGTATCAGTGGGAGGAATAGTGTCCCGTCATTGGTATCAGTGGGAGGAATAGTGCCCCATCATTGGTGTCAGTGGGAGGAATAGTGCCCCATCATTGGTGGTATCAGTGGGAGGAATAGTGCCCATCATTGGTGTCAGTGGGAGGAATAGTGCCCCATCATCAGTGGGAGGAATAGTGCCCCATCATTGGTGTCAGTGGGAGGAATAGTGCCCATCATTGGTGTCAGTGGGAGGAATAGTGCCCCGTCATTGGTGTCAGTGGGAGGAATAGTGCCCCATCATTGGTGTCAGTGCCAGTGGGAGGAATAGTGCCCCATCATTGGTGTCAGTCAGGGAGGAATAGTGCCCCATCATTGGTGTCAGTGGGAGGAATAGTGCCCCATCATTGGTGTCAGTGGGAGGAATAGTGCCCCATCATTGGGTGTCAGTGTGGAGGAATAGTGCCCATCATTGGTGTCAGTTGTGTCAGTGGGGAGGAATAGTGTGCCCATCATTGGTGTCAGTTGGAGGAATAGTCATTTGGTCCAGTGGGAGGAATAGTGCCCATCATTGGTGTCAGTGGGAGGAATAGTGCCCCATCATTGGTGTCAGTGGGAGGAATAGTGCAGTGGGAGGAATCAGTGGGAGGAATAGTGCCCCATCATTGGTGTCAGTGGGAGGAATAGTGCCCCATCATTGGTGTCAGTGGGAGGACCTGTGCCCCATTATTGGTGTCAGTGAATGAAATAGTGCCCCAAGGGCCGGGCAAAGGCAAACAAAGGGCCACATCCGGCCCCCAGTCAGCAATTTGGAGACCACTGGCCTAGGGTATGTTCTAACCCCCAAATGCGATAGTTATAGGCAGTAAGGGGACACAATGGTGGATGGCGGGCGTTCCGGGCATGACACCATACCCTCCTCTCCTGAACAGACTCCGGAAGACCTCTATAAAGTCATGTTGGCAGTCAGACAAAAATTCTGTCTATACAGAAGCAGATCCCCCATCCCCCCCCCCCCCCCCCCCCCCCTCTGGCTTCATGTAGGAAGACAGCAGCCCTTGTCATGTCAGTGACATGTTAATGACACCATCATGTCTCCGCACACGGCTGATGCCTACAGAAACCTCATTACACATTCCTGAAATGTGCCCGCCCACTCCCTCGAATTTATTACCCGGCTATCTTTGCGTCGTTCGATCCCTGATACACGCACGGGCGAATTCTTTAAAACTTTATTAAAGCGCCAGAAACATCTTAAACAATCGGAATGGCGTGAAATAAGCGTGTCATAAAATGCGCGAATGTGAAATCCTTCACCTACACAGAAATAGTTCACATTCACGGGAGGAGAACGGCGGCCTGGTGTTCTATGTTAGCTGCCCTTGTAGGCTAGAAGAGGAGAGGGGGAGGTGTTCTGTAGTCCCGTCCAGGGGTGGACTGACCATTTGGAAACTCTTGCACTGCCCGAGGGCCCGGAGTCAGTAGGGGGCCCCATGAGATGACCCTGGTACCTTTTTCATAGGCTTTTTTTGAGTTTGGGCAAGGACACAGGGGCCCCATGATCCCCTATTGCCCGGGGGCCCCATGAGTTGTCAGTCCACCCCTGGTGCCGTCCAAGGGTCACAACGCTCACAGTGCAGCAAGTGAACGTTGTCACTCTGGGACAGGAAGTGCATGATTGGCGGGATCCAAAAAGGCTGAGCTCAGCAAATTGTGATCAGGCGCGGGGAAGCGTTCGTCTTTTGTCTTCCGGGACCTGACTGGACTTGTCAGAAGACAAACAAAACCATTCAAAGGATTCTGAGAAATACGAACAATAGAAATGTGTTTATTCTTCACACAGGATTCCGCTCAGGTGTGGTGCTACAGGGAGGGTCAGTGTTGGGGTTACAGGGGTGGTCAGTGTTGGGGTTACAGGGAGGGTTAGTGTTGGGGTTACAGGGAGGGTTAGTGTTGGGGTTACAGGGTGGTTAGTGTTGGGGTTACAGGGAGGTGTTCAGTGTTGGGGTTACAGGGAGGGTCAGTGTTGGGGTTACAGGGGGTGGTCAGTGTTGGGGTTACAGGGAGGGTTAGTGTTGGGGTTACAGGGAGGTTCAGTGTTGGGGTTACAGGGAGGTCAGTGTTGGGGTTACAGGAAGGGTTAGTGTTGGGGTTACAGGAAGGGTCAGTGTTGGGGTTACAGGGAGGTTCAGTGTTGGGGTTACAGGGTGGTCAGTGTTGGGGTTACAGAGAGGGTCAGTGTTGGGGTTACAGGAAGGGTTAGTGTTGGGGTTACAGGGAGGGTCAGTGTTGGGGTTACAGGAGGTGGTTAATGTTGGGGTTACAGGAGGGTCAGTGTTGGGGTTACAGGGAGGGTCAGTGTTGGGGTTACAGAGGGTTAGTGTTGGGGTTACAGGGAGGGTTAGTGTTGGGGTTACAGGGAGGGTCAGTGTTGGGGTTACAGGGGTTCAGTGTTGGGTTACAGGGAGGGTCAGTGTTGGGGTTACAGGGAGGGTCAGTGTTGGGGTTACAGGGAGGGTCAGTGTTGGGGTTACAGGGAGGGTCAGTGTTGGGGTTACAGGGAGGTTAGTGTTGGGGTTACAGGGAGGGTCAGTGTTGGGGTTACAGGGAGGGTCAGTGTTGGGGTTACAGGGAGGGTCAGTGTTGGGGTTACAGGGAGGGTCAGTGTTGGGGTTACAGGGGAGGGTCAGTGTTGGGGTTACAGGAGGGTCAGTGTTGGGGTTACAGGGAGGGTCAGTGTTGGGGTTACAGAGAGGGTCAGTGTTGGGGTTACAGGAGGGTCAGTGTTGGGGTTACAGGGAGGGTCAGTGTTGGGGTTACAGGGGGTCAGTGTTGGGGTTACAGGAGGGTTAGTGTTGGGGTTACAGGGAGGGTGTGTTGGGGTTACAGGGAGGGTCAGTGTTGGGGTTACAGGGAGGGTCAGTGTTGGGGTTACAGGGAGGGTTAGTGTTGGGGTTACAGGGAGGGTCAGTGTTGGGGTTACAGGGAGAGGTTCAGTGTTGGGGTTACAGGGAGGGTTAGTGTTGGGGTTACAGGGAGGTTAGTGTTGGGGTTACAGGGAAGGTTAGTGTTGGGGTTACAGGGAAGGGTTAGTGTTGGGGTTACAGGGAGGGTTAGTGTTGGGGTTACAGGAAGGGTCAGTGTTGGGGTTACAGGGAGGGTTAGTGTTGGGGTTACAGGGAGGGTTAGTGTTGGGATTACAGGGAGGGTTAGTGTTGGGGTTACAGGGAAGGGTTAGTGTTGGGGTTACAGGGAGGGTTAGTGTTGGGGTTACAGGGAGGGTTATAGAAAGAGCTAATGTTAGGGTGCTAGATAGGTGTAGTCCAGGAGCGGACTGACCATTTGGAAACTCAGGCACTGCACGAGGGCCCGGGGTCAGTAGGGGGCCCCATGAGATGCCCCTGGTACCTTTTTCATAGGCTTTTTTAAGTTTGGGCAAGGACACAGGGGCCCCATGATCCCCTATTGCCCGGGGGCCCCATGAATTGTCAGTCCGCCCCTGCTCTGGTCTCTCCTCCACTCTGGCAGTGATGGATGCCGGTTGGCCTATCATCAAACACCGGAGGACAGGAGTGAGTCACATGATCCCAATTCCTAGCCGTATTGGCATTCAGGTAAATCTGCTTCACTTTCAGAGCAATGGTGACAACCTTTGAATTTATCGGCTTCTTATCGCAGGTCATCCCTCGGCCTTTGGCCACAAGCGCGCCGCGCAGCTACTAGAACGAATGTAACTTTTCTATAACTAAAAGTCGCCCTCAGCAGTCACGGTTTACCTTGGAACGATGAAACGTATAATTGATTTGCTGTTTATCGGAGGTCAACCGGCGGTCAGTCCACCGTGAGCGCGCCACGCAATGACTGAACCGCTAACCATGTTAATTTTTTAAATCTGAAAATCGGCCTCAGCAGTCACGGTTTTGTTAGGAAATAATAATCTTTTAATTATTCTGCTGTTGGCTACAAGTTAAAGAGTTTTAATTAAAATATAGAGGCCAAGGAAATTTAGCTCTTGTAGGGAAAAGTATTTGAATATTAATATTTGGGTTGTTAATTAGCAGCGCACAGAATTTTTCCCATAAGATTCGGTGGGGATTTTTTCTCTTTTTTGTTTCTTGACCCAGAGATTTGACAATCAGCTTTGCATCTTAAACAGAAGCTAGTGACCTGCAGACACTGGTGGAGCTCGAACCCTCTCTGTAGGTCCATCAAAGTCCTGACCATGCTTATGGCAAAAAGTCTGAACCCGTTCTGCTCTTGTCTTGTGCTGGTGACATCACTGCCAGCATCAACTTCCCAGAAGAGTCTCCGGTTGGGGTCATGTCTAAGGCCATCCTTGGCCATGGTTCTATAGGTAGAAAATGTGGCTACGGACCATGAAGGAGAATTTGAAGTAACAGAGGACCTAATGGGGAAAGCTGAAGATCAGTCAGACTCAAGATGAGCACCAGAGGAACCCAAAAGGAAGATGTGTCAGTAGAATAATCCATCGCGGAATGAGATTCCTCTTGAAACAGTTTGGTCAGGGTCATATTCCAGGAGACATTGCTCTGGATGTGCTTGGCCATGGCCCAACAGGTTGAAAACACACTTGAGGGTAGAAATGAAATGCTAAAGCAGGGGTGGGCAAACTTTTTGACTTGAGGGCCGCAATGGGTTCATATATTGGACCGGGGGCCGGACCAAGAGTAGATGAATGATGTGTATGTGTCATCCATAGTAAGTATAGTAATATTCCCCCATAGTAAGCATAGTAATTAATCCCCCATATAGTAATTCATCCCCCATAGTAGTAATTCATCCCCCATATAGTAATTCATCCCCCATAGTAATTCTTCCCCCATAGTAATTATCCCCCATAGTAATCCCCCATAGTAATTCATCCCCCATAGTAATTAATCCCCCATATAGTAATTCATCCCCCATAGTAATTAATCCCCCATATATTAATTCATCCCCCATATAGTAATTCATCCCCCATAGTAATTAATCCCCCATGTAGTAATTCATCCCCCATAGTAATTCATCCCCCATAGTAATTTATCCCCCCTATAGTAATTCATCCCCCCTATAGTAATTCATTCCCCATATTAATTCATCCCCCATATTAAGTCCCCAAGTCCCCCCTGTGTCAATTTACTTACCTTTGCTCCGCGCGTTCCTCTCGCCGTGTTCCCGCTCCGTTCCGGTCTTCAGGGTGGACTGTGAGAGGAGCCTAGCTCCCCTCACGTTCGTCACGCTGCCCCGCCTACACACATCCTAACAGCCATCCTGACAGTATCACGCTCCACGGGCCGGATTAAAAGGTCCGCCGGGCCGTATACGCCCGCGGGCCGTAGTTTGCCCATTGCTGTGCTAAAGCATACGCCTATGAATCATGAAGAAGAATCTGGAACTAAGAAGGACCTCATGGGAAAAACTGAAGATTAGTTAGCCTCAAGATGAGCACCAGAGGAACCCAAAAGGAATTTGGAAAGATGTGTCAGTAGAATAATCCATCGAGGAATGAGATTCCTCTTGAAACAGTTTGGTCAGGGTCAGGGTCATATCCAGGAGGAGACATTGCTCTGGATGTTCTTGGCCATGGCCCAACAGGTAGAAAACGCACTTGAGGGTAGAAATAGAATGCTAAAGCATACGCCTATGAATCATGAAGCAGAATCTGGAACAAAGGAGGACCTCATGGGAAAAACTGAAGATTAGTTAGCCTCAAGATGAGCACCAGAGGAACCCGAAAGGAATTGGGAAAGATGTGTCAGTAGAACAATCCATCGAGGAATGAGATTCCTCTTGAAACAGTTTGGTCAGGGTCAGGAGAAGTAATTGCTCTGAATGTGTTTCGCCATGGCCCAACAGGTAGAAAACACACCTGAGTGTAGAAATGGAATGCTGGAGCACCTGCTCAGTGAAAGAGAATCTGAAGTAAAGGAAGACCTAACATGGAAAGCAAAAGAGCAGTTAGACTCAAGATGAGCAGCAGAGGAACCCAAACAGAATTGAGCGAAATATGTCAGTAGGATAAGCCATCAAGGAATGAGATTCTTCTTGAAAGAGATTAGTTAGGGTCAGGCCTAAGTTCATATCCAGGAGGAGACATTGCTCTGAATGTGCTTGGCCACAGGTAGAAAATACGCTTGAGGCTAGAAATAGAATGCTAAAACACGTACCTATGAATCATGAAGGAGAATCCGGAGCAAAGGAGGACCTCATGGGGAAAACTGAAGATCAGTTAGCCTCAAAATGAGCACCAGAGGAACCTGAAAGGAATTGGGGAAGGTGAGTTAGTAGAATAATCCATCAAGGAATGAGATTCCTCTTGAAACAGTTTGGTCAGGGTCAGGCCTAAGGTCATATCTTGGACGAGATAGTGCTCTGGATGTGCTTGGTCATGCCCTTACAGGTAGAAAACATACTTGAGGGTAGAAATGGAATGCTGGAGCACCTGATCCATGAAGGAGAATCTGAAGTAAAGGAGGACCTAACAGGGAAATCTGAAAAGCAGTTAGACTTAAGATGAGCACCAGAGGATTCCAAACAGAATTGAGGGAGCCATGTCAGTTGAACAAGCCATCAAGGAATGAGATTCATCTTGAAAGAGTTTGGTCAGGGTCAGGCCTAAGGTCATATCCAGGAGGAAACATTGCTCCGGATGTACTTGGCCATGGCCCAACAGGTAGAAAACACAGCTGAGGGTAGAAATGGATAGTTAAAACACGTGCCTGTGAACCATGGAGAATCTGGAACAAAGAAGGATGTAGCAGGGGGAGCAGAAGAGCAGTTAAATTCAAGATGAGTACCAGAGGAACCTGGACAAAATTCAGGGATATGTGTCAGTAGAACAAGCTATCAAGGAATGAGTTTGGTCAGGGTCAAGCAGCCTAAAGTCATATCAAGGAGGAGACAGTGCTGAACAGTAAGGGCAGGTGGGGTTCAAGATAGGTTAGGAGAGACAAGGTCAGCAATTTAGGTCTACACCCACTCATGAGCCACCAAAACTCTGTGAAAAGTTTTATGGTGGTATGCCAAATTTCCCGTTAAAAAGGAAGCTGAATAATTAGGGCATGTGCTGGATGTGCTTTACCATGGCCTTACAGGTAGGAAACACACATGAGGGTGGAAATTGAATGCTGGAGCACATGAGCCTTTGAACCATGAAGGAGAATGTGGAGTGAAAGAGGTCCAAGCGGAGGAAGCTGAAGAGTAGTTAGACTCAAGATGAGCACCAGAGAAACCCAAAGGAAATTGAGGGAGGTATGTCAGTAGGACAAGTCATCGAGGATCAAGACTCCTCTTGGAAAAGTTTGGGCTTACCTTAGGGTCATATCCTGGAGGAGACAGTGCCGAACAGTGAGACAGAAATGAAGTTAGGAAGTGTAGCCCAAGTTCAATGCCACAGGTAAAACAGGAAGCAATGCATAGGGGAAAAAAAGGGCCAGGGCAGGTGGGGTTCAAGCAAGGTTTGGACAAGTGAGGTCAGAAACTTTGGTCTTTCACTCATGAGCTACTAAAACTCTTAAGGGAATTCTGATATTGTCACAAGTTGCTAAATAAAAGGGAAGCTGAATCAATTGGGGCATCTTCCACATGTGCTTGGCCTTTGCCCTACAGGTAGAAAACACACTTGAGGGTATAAATGAAACTCTGGAGCAATAACTGGTGAACCATGAAGGATAATCCACAGTAAGGTAAGACCTAGCAGGGAGAACTGAAGAGCAAAAAGACTCAAGATGAGCACCAGAGAAACCCAAAGGGAATTGAGGGAGGCAGGTCAGTAGGATAAGCCATCGAGGAACGAGACTCCTCTGGGAGTCAGGTTTTGGTCAAGGTCAACCCTAGGGATATATCTAGGAGGAGACAATGCTGAAGTGGGACAAAAATATAGTTAGGGGAGTGTAGCCCAAATTCAATGCCAGAAGCAGAATAAGAAGCAATGCATAGGGGTTCAAGCAAGGTTTGGACAAGTGAGGTTAGCAACTTCAGTCCTTCACTCATGACCTACCAAAAATCTTTTAAGGGAATTCTGATATTGTCACAAATTGCTAAATAAAAGGGAAGCTAAATCAATTAGGGCATCTTCCAGATATGTTTGGAACACATCTGAGGGTATAAATGAAACTCTGAAACAAGAACCAGTGAACTATGAAGGATAATCCACAGTAAGGTAAGACCTAGCAGGGAGAACTGAAGAGCAAAAAGACTCAAGATGACCACCAGAGAAAGGCAGGTCAGTAGGTTAAGCCATCAAGGAACGAGACTCCTCTTGGAGTCAGGTTTTGGTCAGGGTCAACCCTAGGGATATATCTAGGAGGAGACAATGCTGAAGTGGGACAGAAATATAGTTAGGGAGTGTAGGCCAAATTCAATGCCAGAAGTAGAACAGGAAGCAATGCATAGGGGGTTCAAGCAAGGTTTGGACAAGTGAGGTTAGCAACTTCAGTCCTTCACTCATGACCTACCAGAAATCTTTTAAGGGAATTCTGATATTGTCACAAGTTGCTAAATAAAAGGAAAGCTAAATCAATTAGGACATCTTCCAGATGTGTTTGGAACACATCTGAGGGTATAAATGAAACTCTGAAACAAGAACCGGTGAACCATGAAGGATAATCCACAGTAAGGTAAGACCTAGCAGGGAGAACTGAAGAGCAGAAAGACTCAAGATGAGCACCATAGAAACCCAAAGGGAAATGAGGGAGGTAGATTAGTAGAATAAGCCATCGAGGAACGAGACTCCTCTCGGAGTCAGGTTTTGGTCAGGGTCAACCCTAGGGACATATCTAGGAGGAGATAATGCTGAAATGGGACAGAAATATAGTCAGGGAGTGTAGCTCAAGTTCAATACCAAAAGTAGAACAGGAAGCAATGCATAGGGGAAAAAAAGGGCCAGGACAGTTGGGTTTAAGCAAGGTTTGGACAAGTGAGGTCCTTCACGCATGAGCTACCAAAAATCTTTTAAGGGAATTCTGATATTGTCACAAGTTGCTAAATAAAAGGGAAGCTGAATCAATTAGGACATGTTCCAGATGTGCTTGGAACACATCTGAGGGTAATAATGAAACTCTGTAGCAAGAACTGGTGAACCATGAAGGATAACCTGCAGTAAGGTAAAACCTAGCAGGGAGAACTGAAGAGCAAAAAGACTCAAGATGTGCACCAAAGAAACCCAAAGGGAATTGAGGGAGGCAGGTCAGTAGGATAAGCCATTGAGAAACGAGACTCCTCTCGGAGTTAGGTTTTGGTCAGGGTCAACCCTAGGGACATATCTAGGAGGAGACAATGCTGAAGTGGGACAGAAATATAATTAGGGAGTGTAGCCCAAGTTCAATGCCAGAAATAAAACAGGAAGGAATTCCTTAAACGGGTCAGAGCAGGTGGGGTTCAAACTAGGATCGGACAAGTGAGGTCAGCAACTTTAGTCAACCTCCACTCATGAGCTATCAAAACTGAATGAAGGGAATTTTGATAGCGCCAAAGATTTCTTATATAAAGGAAGCTGAACCAATAAGGGATTGCGCTGGATGTGCTTGGACATGGCCATACAGGTAGAAAACACACTTGAGGGTAGAAATGGAATGCTGGAGCACATGAGCCTGTGAACCATGAAGAAGAATGTGGAGTAAAGGAGGACCTAGCAGGGAAAGCTGAGGAGCACTTAGACTCAAGATGAGCACCAGAGGAACCCAAATGGAATTGAGTGAGCCATGCCAGTAAGATAATCCATCGAGGAGCGGAACTCCTTTTGGAAGAGTTTGCTCTCCCACGTTTTTCCCATGGTTTCCCATGTGGGTTTTTTTATGGTTTTTTTTGGAAAAACCTGGAGCTTCTGGTCCTCAAGTCTGTCCATGAATCAGCGTAAAGGAAGACATAGCAGGGGAAGCTGAGGAGCACCGAGACTGAAGATGAGCACCAGAAGACCCAAATGGAATTGAGTGAGCCATGCCAGTAGGATAATCCATCGAGGAGCGAGACTCCTTTTGGAAAAGTTTGCTCTCCCACATTTTTCCCATGGTTTCCCATGTGGGTTTTTTTTTTGTGTTTTTTGGAAAAACCTGGAGCTTTTGGTCCTCAAGCCTGTCCATGAATCACAGTAAAGGAGGACCTAGCAGGGGGAACTGAGGAGCACTTAGACTCAAGATGAGCATCAGAGGAACCCAAATGGAATTGAGTGAGCCTGGCCAGTAGGTTAATCCATCAAGGAGCAAGACTCCTTTTGTAAGAGTTTGCTCTCCCACGTTTTTCCCATGGTTTCCCATGTGGGGTTTTTGTTTTTTTTTTAAAAAACCTGGAGCTTCTGGTCCTCAAGAATGAATCAGAGTAAAGGAGGACCTAGCAGGGGAAGCTGAGGAGCACTTAGACTCAAGATGAGCACCAGAGGAACCAAAATGGAATTGAGTGAGCCATGCCAGTAGGATAATCCATCAAGGAGCAAGACTCCTTTTGGAAGAGTTTGCTCTCTCACGTTTTTCCCATGGTTTCCCATGTGGGGTTTTTTTTTTTTTTCAATTTTTTGGGAAAAACCTGGAGCTTCTGGTCCTCAAGTCTGTCCATGAATCAGAGTAAAGGAGGACCTAGCAGGGGAAGCTGAAGAGCACTTAGACTCAAGATGAGCACCAGAGGAACCCAAATGGAATTGAGTGAGCCATGCCAGTAGGATAATCAATCGAGGAGCGAGACTCCTCTTGGAAGAGTTTGCTCTCCCATGTTTTTCCCATGTGGGTTTTTTTTTTGTTCATTTTTTTGGAAAAAACCTGGAGCTTCTGGTCCTCAAGTATGAATCAGAGTAAAGGAGGACCTAGCAGGGGAAGCTGAGAAGCACTTAGACTCAAGATGAGCACCCGAGGAACCCAAATGGAATTGAGTGAGCCATACCAGTAGGATAATCCATCGAGGAGCGAGACTCATTTTGGAAGAGTTTGCTGTCCCGCATTTTTCCCATGGTTTCCCATGTGGGGTTTTCTGTGTTTTTTGGAAAAACCTGGAGTTTCTGGTCCTCAAGTATGAATCAGAGTAAAGGAAGACCTAGCAGGGGAAACTGAGGAGCACTTAGACTCAAGATGAGCACCAGAGGAACCCAAATGGAATCGACTGAGCCATGCCAGTAGGATAATCCATCGAGGAGCGAGACTCGTTTTGGAAGAGTTTGCTCTCCCATGTTTTTCCCATGTGGGGGTTTTTTATTCTCGTTTTTTTGGAAAAACCTGGAGCTTCTGGTCCTCGAGTCTATCCATGAATCAGAGCTTGGCCTGTAATATTCAGCAGCTTTTGGAAAGCTGAGCTCTCTCTTATTATAATATTTTCTGCTGCCTTTATGCTGATTCTATTACTTGATAAGCGGCGAGGAGGGCGGCTGGATCAATGAACTGAGAAACGCCATTTCAGCGCGGCATCCATGCTCATCGCCGTCCTTTGATGGAGGGGGGAGCGGCCTCTCTCGGCAGCCAGCCATCGGTACTCGGGTCGCGTTTTATGACACAAACAAAAACTATTTACTAACTCGAAAAATAGATTTACAGTGGTGAGGCACAGAGTGACCCTACAATCCGATCGTTCGATCCCTTCAATCGATAGATAATCAATCTAGATGTTCTGATGAAGATTGAACCATGATTCTTTCCCTTTTTATTTCCTTTTTATTCAAGGTCAAAATAGAAAAGAAGAAATGAGGCAAATGCATGTCTAAGGCCCGGTTCACGCTGTCACCTCCAGGGGCGGACTGACCATTTGGAAACTCGGGCACTGCCCGAGGGCCCGGGGTCAGCAGGGGGCCCCATGAGATGCCCCTAGTACCTTTTTCATAGGCTTTTTTGAGTGTGGGCAAGGACACAGGGGCCCCATGATCCCCTACTGCCCAGGAGCCCCATGAGTTTTCAATCCGCATAATTTTGAACTGAGCCTGAAGCAGGTCCCCATCAGAGTCTCCCCCTTACATTGGTGTCCCTATCAGTGTACATCTTATGTCAGAACCCCCCCTTACATCAGGTGTCCCCATCAGAGTCCCCCTTACATAAGGTACCCCATCACAGTCCCCCTTACATCAGGTGTCCCCATCAGAGTCCACTTTACATCAGGTGTCCCCATCAGAGCTACGCTTACATCAGGTGTCCCCATCAGAGTCCCCCCCCCCCCCCCTTACATCTGGTGTCCCCATCAAAGTCCCCCTTACATCAGGTGTCCCCATCCGAGTCCTCCTTCCGTTGGTGCCCCTATCAGAATTCCTCTAACATCAGCTGCCCCACTGGAGTCCAGCTTACATCAGGTGCCCCCTAGGAGTCTTCCTAAGATTGGGTGTCACAATCAGAGTCCCCCTTTACATTGGTGCCACTTTCAGAATCCCTCTAACATCAGGTGTCCCCATCAGAGTGTTCCTTATATCAGTTGTCCCCATCAGAGTCTCCCCTTATGTTGATGATCCTATCAGAATTCCTCTAACATCAGCTTCCCCATCACAGCCAGCCTTACATCAGGTGCCCCCCTAAGAGTCTTCCTAAGATTGGGTGTCTCCATAACTGTCCCCCCTTACATTGCTGCCCCTTTCAGAATCCCTCTAACATCAGATGTCCTCATCAGAGTCCCCCCTTACATCAGGTGTCCCCATCAGAGTGCTCCTTACATCAGGTGTCCCCATCAGTTCCCCCTTACATCAGGTGTCCCCATCAGAGTGCTCCTTACATCAGGTGTCCCCATCAGTTCCCCCTTACATCAGGTGTCCCCATCAGAGTGCTCCTTACGTCAGGTGTCCCCATCAGAGTGCTCCTTACATCAGGTGTCACCATCAGAGTTCCCCCTTACATCAGGTGTCCCCATCAGAGTTCCCCCTTACATCAGGTGTCCCCATCAGAATGCTCCTTACATCAGGTGTCCCCATCAGAGTTCCCCCTTACATCAGGTGTCCCCATCAGAGTTCCCCCTTACATCAGGTGTCCCCATCAGAGTCTCTCCCTACGTTGGTGCCCCTATCAGAATTCCTTTAACATCAGCTGCCCCATCAGAGTCCGCCTTACATCAGGTGCCCACTAAGAGTCCTCCTATATCAGGTGTCCCTATCACAGGGACCCCTTACAGTGCTGGGACATCCAGTGCTCAGATCAAAGATGGAGAATTGCCCAACCTGCCAACTCCAAACCAACAATGGTGAAGAAAAAAAGGTCTCTGTATTAGTGGTATCACTGGAAGGAACAATTTCCCTGTATTGGTGGTGTCACTGGAAGGAAAAATATTCCTGTATTGGTGGTGTCACTAGAAGGAAAAATATTCCTGTATTGGTGGTGTCACTGGAAGGAAAAAATGTTCCTGTGTCAGTGGTCTCGCTGGAAGGAAACATCCCTGTATTGATGGTGTCACTGGAAGGGAAAATGTCCCTGTATTGGTGGTGTCACTGGAAGGAAAAATGTCCCTGCATCAGTGGTGTCACTGGAAGGAAAAATGCCCCTGTACTGGTGGTGTCAATGGAAGGAAAAAATGTTCCTGCGTCGGTGGTCTCGCTGGAAGGAAAAATGTCCTTTCATCAGCGGTGTCACTGGAATGAAAAATGCTCCTGTATAAGTGGTATCACGTGAAGGAACAATTTCCCTGTATTGGTGGTGTCACTGGAAGGAAAATGTCCCTGCACTGGTGGTGTCATTGGAAGGAAAAAATGGCCCGGGGTCGGTAGCGTCACTGAAAGGAAAAAATGGCCCGGGGTCGGTAGTGTCACTGGAAGGAAAAAACATACCTGTGTTGGTGGTGTCACTGGAAGGAAAAAATGGCCCGGGGTCGGTAGTGTCACTGGAAGGAAAAACATACCTGTGTTGGTGGTGTCACTGGAAGGAAAAAATGGCCCGGGGTCGGTACTGAAAGGAAAAAAATGGCCCGGGGTCGGTAGCGTCACTGAAAGGAAAAAATGGCCCGGGGTCGGTAGCGTCACTGAAAGGAAAAAAATGGCCCGGGGTCGGTAGTGTCACTGGAAGGAAAAAACATACCTGTGTTGGTGGTGTCACTGGAAGGAAAAATGTCCCTGCATTGGTGGTGTCATTGGAAGGTCACTGGTGCAGCGGTAAGTACAACAGAGAGCGGTTGCTGCAGGGACGGGCTGACCATTTGGAAATGCGGGCACTGCCCAAGGGCCCGGGGTCAGTAGGGGGCCCCATGAGATGCCCCTGGTACCTTTTCATAGGCTTTTTTGAGTTTGGGCAAGGACACAGGGGCCCCATGATTCCCTATTGCCCGGGGGCCCCATGAGTTGTCAGTCCACCCCTGGGTTGGTGGGTCATGCAGGTCAATCGCTGACACACACTGCGATTGGCAGTCTAATCCCCCGGCCACTCCTCACCCCCCCCCCCCCCCCCAGCTGTTTTTATCACAATTTTCATCCCGCACAGGTAATGCGCATATTTAATTCGCTCGACTCTAACCGCCGTTCCTCCGACGTGTCTTCATTGCTCTCTGAAGCGCCGTTCTATTTCTGGCGTGGGAGCGCGGCGTCTCTCATAATAAGTGAGAGCAATTAAAATGGAGGCACACTGTGCCGTACGGGACGCTCAGCGCTCCATAATTGATCTCCTAGTAGAGAATATTAGGCCGGTAATAGAAATTGCTTTCTTATGACTCTCCGACAGTCAGCGAAAGTTTCACGTGTTTCCTCCCCGCGGCCACCGCAGGCGCTACGTCCCCAAAGTTTCCATAATCGCCCTAATGGCTCCTCCCAAACGGGTCCTGCGCTGACTAATGACGACCCATTGCGCTTCGCCGCTCCGCGGTAACAGCGCCGCTCCCCGGCTGTCACTGTCATTCCATTCTTCATATAGGTTACACATTCGCCATCTAGAGGCCAACTGTATGTCAGTCAGTAAAACCAGCATCGTGCTTAACAACTGCCACGGATACGTGGTCTGTCAGAGATTGTGCGTTACCCGTTCATGAGTGGCCTCTCCGCTTTATACCAGGGGGTGTGCGGTCTTTCATCCACTGATGCGTCGACTTTTGCTTTTATACCAGGATGTATGTTCTTTATCCCACTAATTTGTGGTCTTTTTGCATCTATTTCGGGGTCTACGGTCTTCATTCCTCTGATTTGGGGTCTCTTTTGTGTCTATATCCAGGTCTATGGTCTTTAATCTACTGATTTGTGATCTTTTTGCATCTATTTTGGGGTCTATGGTCTTTAATCCACTGATTTGTGGTCTTTTTGCGTCTATTTCAGGGTCTATGGTCTTCAATCCACTGATTTGTGGTCTTTTTCAGGGTTTATGGTCTTCAATCCACTGACTTGTGGTCTTTTTGCGTCTATTTCAGGGTCTATATTGTTTAATCCACTGATTTGTGGTTTTTTTTGCGTCTATTTTCGGGGGTCTACGGTCTTTAATCCATTGATTTGTGGTCTTTTCGCATCTATTTCAGTGTCTACTGTCTTTAATCCACTGATTTGTGGTCTTTTTGCTTCTATTTCAGGGTCTACGGTCTTTAATCCATTGATTTGTGGTCTTTTTGCGTCTATTTCAGTGTCTACGGTCTTTAATCCACTGATTTGTGGTCTTTTGTGTCTATTTCAGGGCTAGGGGGTCTTTAATCCATTGATTTGTGGTCTTTTGTTTTTATACCAGGGTGTATGGTCTTCATACCAGGCCGTGTGGTCTTTATTCCACTGATTTGTGGTCTTTTTGCTTCTATTTCAGTGTCTACGGTCTTTAATCCACTGATTTGTGGTCTTTTGTGTCTATTTCAGGGCTAGGGGTCTTTAATCCATTGATTTGTGGTCTTTTGGTTTTATCCCAGGGTGTATGGTCTTCATACCAGGCCGTGTGGTCTTTATTCCACTGATTTGTGGTCTTTTGCATCTATTTCAGGGTTAGGGGTATTTAATCCATTGATTTGTGGTCTTTTAGTTTTGTACCAGGATGTGTGGTCTTTATTGTGGTCTTTTGTGTCTATTTCAGGTGTGTACGGTCTTCATTTTCCACTGATTTGTGGTCTTTTTTGCGTCTATTTCAGGGTGTTTTCATTCCATTGATTTGTGGTCTTTTTGCGTCTATTTCAGTGTCTACGGTCTTTAATCCACTGATTTGTGGTCTTTTTGCATCTATTTCAGTGTCTACGGTCTTTAATCCACTAATTTGTGGTCTTTTGTGTTTTATACCAGGGTTCAGTCTTCTACCAGGGTGGTCTTTATTCCACTGATTTGTGGTCTTTTGCATCTATTTCAGGGTTAGAGGTCTTTAATCCATTGATTTGTGGTCTTTTAGTTTTGTACCAGGATGTGTGGTCTTTTGTGTCTATTTCAGGGTGTTGTACGGTCTTCATTTCACTGATTTGTGATCTTTTTGCGTCTATTTCAGTGTCTACGGTCTTTAATCCACTGATTTGTGGTCTTTTTGCATCTATTTCAGTGTTTACGGTCTTTAATCCACTAATTTGTGGCTTTTTGTGTCTATTTCAGTGTCTATGGTCCTTACTCCACTGATTTGTGGTCTTTTGCGTCTATTTCAGGGCTAGGGGTCTTTAATCCACTGATTTGTGGTCTTTTGCATCTATTTTATGGCTAGGGGTCTTTATTCCATTGATTTGTGGTCTTTTGGTTTTATACCAGGGTGTATGGTCTTCATACCAGGCCGTGTGGTCTTTATTCCACTGATTTGTGGCCTTTTGCGTCTATTTCAGGGTTAGGGGTCTTTAATCCATTGATTTGTGGTCTTTTGGTTTTGTACCAGGATGTGTGGTCTTTATTGTGGTCTTTTGTGTCTATTTTAGGGTGTACGGTCTTCATTCCACTGATTTGTGGTCTTTTGCGTCTATTTCAGGGTCTACGGCCTTTAATCCACTAATTTGTGGTCTTTTTGTGTCTATTTCAGTGTCTATGGTCCTTAATCCATTGATTTGTGGTCTTTTTGCGTCTATTTCAGTGTCTACGGTCTTTATCCACTGATTTGTGGTCTTTTTGCATCTATTTCAGTGTCTACGGTCTTTAATCCACTAATTTGTGGTCTTTTTGTGCCTATTTCAGTGTCTATGGTCTTTAATCCACTGATTTGTGGTCTTTTGCATCTATTTCAGGGCTAAGGGTCTTTAATCCATTGATTTGTGGTCTTTTGGTTTTATACCAGGGTGTTTGGTCTTCATTTCACTGATTTGTGGTCTTTTGCATTTATTTCAGGGCTAGGGGTCTTTAATCCACTAATTTGTGGTCTTTTTAGTTTTATACTAAGGTATGTGGTCCTCATACCAGTCTGTGTGGTCTTCATTCCACTGATTTGTGGTCTTTTGGTTTTATACCAAGATATGTGGTCCTCATACCAGGCGGTGTGGTATTTCTTCCACTGATTTGTGGTCTTTTGGTTTTTATACCAAGATATGGGGTCCTCATACCAGGCTGTGTGGTCTTCATTCCACTGATTTGTGGTCTTTTGTGTCTATTTCAGGGCGTGCGATCTTTAATCCTCTGACATTCACGCTTCCTGCTGCAGAATTTGAATCGCCCTCCAAGTTGCGGTCACAACAGGCGAGTTCTGCGCCAAATCTTATTACCGTCCATCCGCCACATCTGGGCGTAGCGAATGGCTCCTAATTCCCCCGCCAATCACAGCTGAGGGATTCCCCAGCCCACCACCAGAGCCATGTGCGTTCCGCCGCACTTCAATCCCCAGAGTGCCCCCCCCCACCACCGGCTCAGCTGGGAGGAGGTCACGCTCCACACAGGATTTATGTCATAATTAATGGGCCAAATTCAGAAAGGTCAAAGTCGAAATTTCTTTGCATTTTTTCCACTTATGAAATGTCCGTCTTCGGAAAGCTGCTCGGAATTTATATCTGGAGCCTCCGTGTGATTTGTATTCTGTTGAGTCCCTCATTTCCTGTGTTGTCACCAGGACAGGAAGTACATAAAAAAGGGGAGGGAGGGTCACAGGCACACTGTGGGGAGAAATGGGAACCTCTGCTGTGTGGTCACCAGAACAGGAAGTGAAGGACGATTTCCCCAATGGGGACACCAATGCTAAGAAAATTCGGACACAATTTTTATTCCTTTCCCACTTCAACCAAAACAGAAAAAAAGGAATTTTCTCAAATCTGTGAAATCCATCGGCGACCTTTATAAACGCAGAATGTTGATGAATAATTAGCGGCTGTCAAATCCGGAAAATGTGAATAATGACTTCTTCATCTGTGACATCTTTGTCTGTTCTCACCCACCGATCCCGATGATGGAGCGCTGTACAATTGATGAAAACGCGCGTTCAGTCATGGGGGAGGGGCTAGTCTTACCTTAGGCAGAGCCATGGAAGCTCATCGCAGAAGAAGCATCACATAGAAAGATCGCATAGACGCAGGGAACGAATCGCATGGAAGTAGAGGAAGGGGAAGGAAGGGAAGGGAGGAAGGGAAGGAGGGAAAGGGGGGGGGGGAGGGGAAAAGGGAGGGGAGGGAAGGTGAGGAAAGGAAGGGAAGGGGAGGGAAAGGAAGGAGAGGGAAGGGAAGGGAAGGGGAGGGAAAGGAAGGGAGGGAAAGGGAAGGGAGGAAGGGAAGGGAAGGGGAAGGGGAGGGGAGGGAAAGGGAAGGGGAGGGAAGGTGATGAAGGGAAGGGGGGAGGAAGGGAAGGAAGGGAAGGGAAGGAGAGGGAAGGGAAGGTGAGGGGAGCGAAGGGAAGGGAAGGTGAGGAAGGGAGGGAGGGGAGGGAAGAGAAGAAGGGAAGGGGAGGGAGAGGGGAAGGGGAGGGAAGAGTGAGGAAGGGAAGGGAAGGTGAGGAAGGGAAGGGAGGGAGGGGGAGGGGGAGGGAAGAGAAGAAGGTGGGAAGGGGAGGGAAGGGGAGGGGAGCGAAGAGAAGGGAAGGTGAGGGAAGGGAAGGGAGGGAGGGGAGGGAAGAGAAGAAGGGAAGGGGAAGGGAAGAAAAGGGTAAGGGGGAAGGGAAGGGAAGGGGAGGGAGGGTGAGGAAAGGGAGGGAGGGGAGGGGGAAGAGAAGAAGGGAAGGGGAGGGGAAGGGGAGGGGAAGGCGAAGGGAAAAGGGGAAGGTGGGGAAGGGAAGGGGAGGGAGGGGAGGGGAGGGAAGAGAAGAAGGGGAAGGGGAGGGAAGGGAAGGGGGAGGGGAGCGAAGAGAAGGGAAGGTGAGGAAGGGGAGGGAAGGTGAGGAAGGGAAGGGGGGGGAGGGAAGAAGAAAGGGAAGGGAAGGGAAGGTGGGGAGGGAAGGGAAGGGAAGGTGAAGGAAGGGGAGGGAAGGAAGGGAAGGGGGAAAGGGAAGGGGAGGGGAAGGAAGGGAAGGGGGGGGGGGATGAAAGGGAAGGGAAGGGAAGGGAGGGGAGGGAGCGAAGAGAAGAAGGTGAGGAGGGAAGGGAAGGGAAGGGGGGGAAGAGAGGGGAAGGGGGAAGTGAAGGTAAGGGGGGCAGTGAGGGAGGGAGGGGATGGGAAGAGAAGAAGGGAAGGGGGAGGGAAGGGGGCGAGGGAAGGGAAGGGAGGGGAAGAAGGGGAGGGAGGGTGAGGAAGGGGTGGGGAAGGAAGGGAAGGTGAAGGGGAAGGGAGGGAGGGAAGGAGAGAAGGAAGGTAAGGGGAGGGAAGGGGAGGGAAGGGGAGAAGGGAAGGGAAGGTGAGTAAGGGACTGGAAGGGGAGGGGAGAGAAGAGAAGAAGTAAAAGGGGAAGGAGGGGAAGGGAAGGGGAGGAAGGGAGGGGGAGGGAAGAGAAGAAGTGAATGAGGGGAGGGCGAAAGATTAAAGGGGAAGGAAGGAAGGGAAGGGGAGGAAGGGAAAAGGGTGTTGGGGGGGGAAGGCAGGGAGGGAAGGGAATGGAAGGGAAGGATTAAAGGATGCAAGGAAAGGGAGAGAGGGAGCAAAGGAAATAAAAGTTAAGACTGTGAAGGGGATGGAAAGATGGAACAGTAAAAAAGAGGGGAGGAAGGGAGGAAGAAGAAATGAAGAAAGATTAAAGGAATTTGGAAAGGGAAAAGAAAGGAAAGAAAGGAGAAAGGTGAAGAGAGAGGTCTAATTTTCTGGTCACTCCTCGCGCGCTTTCCTAAACTAAAAGTAAGGGACCTGTGAAGGGAATAGAAGGATGTTGAGGTGAGAGGAAGGAAAGAAGGAATTAAGTTAGGAATGAAGGAGAATTGTGTTGATTTCCTGTTTCAGAGACAATGGTCACAGGACAGGAAGTGAGGGTAAAATCTCCCTGTTGGGGACACAGTGCAGGGAATTATTAGCTGCATTCATCTAAAATAATGAGAACTGTCATCTGCAGTCCCACTTTCTATCGTCCTCCTGACATTTACTCACAGTAGAATTTTGATTAAAATGCGAACAATCGATTCAGAAAACTGCAGGAATGTCAGCTGGGGGTCGTCCTGTGGAAATATGATGATGCGGGGACGCGGAATGAATGGGGCTCTCATTGGATGGTGTGCACATTGCGGGAACAATGGAGGGGCCATACTGGGGCCCCTCGGTGGGAGTGGGCGCTGGGCCCTCTGATCTGAGCCCTCCTTTGTTGGGCAGAAATCTGCAGAAGGTAGGCACATTACTCTGGCTGTAGGCTGACCAGATATATTTCTATTCAAGGTGGTGCAGAGGAATGCAGAATGTTCTGGAATTTCTGAATGTTACATTGTTGATGAGGCCGAGTTGCCTACAGCTTTCATCCTCTCCCAGACCCAACCATGGCCGCTATCCCTTCACAGAGGAAAGAATCCTTCCAGACCCTGCATAGGAGGACGGATCAAATCCTCAGAACCAAAAATTCCCTCCCGGTCCTTAGAGATTGTATGATTTGTGAGGAAATTGTCCGGTCCGACCTCAATTCTGCCATCGATTTTGTTGTACCAATTGATTTTGTAATAATATCATAAATCCACCAAGAACTTCACAGATTACTGCTCTTACTGTAAAGAACCTCTCCTGGTAAAAGTCATTTTTTTTGCTACGTATCTATAACTGATACCTCCCGCTCTTATATGGATGCTAACTTTACCAGATGTGCCATGTCAGTCCCGTGTTTTGCACATTAATGTGTCCCGGGCCCTGTCCTGGGATTACAGTGTCACATGTGCAATACATCAACAAGACCTTGTGCACATGGGAGTGAAAAACGCTCAGCGCAGGGATGGTGGGAACCCCTTATAATGGTTCAACAGGTGTACAGACCCGAGAACTCAGCACAAGGATGGTGACAAACCCTCATAATGGTCACAGCGGGTGTACAGACCCGGGAACTCAGCACAGGGATGGTGACAACCCCTCATAATGGTCCAGCGGGTGTACAGACCCGGGAATGGGCACAGGGATGGTGACAACCCCTCTTAATGGGCCCAGCGGGTGTACAGACCCGGGAACTCAGCACAGGGATGGTGGGAACCTCTCATAATGGGCACAGCGGGTGTACAGACCCGGGAACTCAGCACAGGGATGGTGACAACCCCTCATAATGGTCACAGCGGGTTTACAGACCCGGGAACTCAGCACAGGGATGGTGACAACCCCTCTTAATGGGCACAGCGGGTGTACAGACCCGGGAACTCAGCACAGGGACGGTGGGAACCCCTCATAATGGGAACAGCGGGCGTACAGACCCGGGAACTCAGCACAGGGATGGTGAGAACCCCTCATAATGGGCCCAGCAGGTGAACAGACTCAAGAACTCAGCACAGGGATGGTGGAAACCCCTCATAATGGGAACTGCGGGTGTACAGACCCGGGAACGCAGCACAGGGATGGTGGGAACCCCTCATAATGGGCACAGCAGGACATACAGACCCGGGAACTTAGCTCAGGGTTTGCGGGAACCCCTCATAATGGGCACAGCAAGTGTACAGACCCGGGAACTCAGCATAGGGATGGTGGGAACCCCTCATAATGGGCACAGGGGGGGTACAGACCCGGGAACTCAGCACAGGGATGGGTGGGAACCCCTCATAATAGGCACAGCGGGTGTACAGACCCGGGAACTCAGCACAGGGATGGTGGGAACCCCTCATAATGGGCACAGCGGGTGTACAGACTCGGGAACTCAGGACAGGGATGGTGGGAACCCCTCATAATGAGCACAGTGGGCGTACAGACCCGGGAACTCAGCACAGGGATGGTGGGAACCCCTCATAATGGGCACAGAGGGTGTACAGACCCGGGAACTCAGCACAGGGATGGTGGGAACCCCTCATAATGGGCACAGCGGATGTACAGACCCGGGATCACTGACCCATCTATTTGGGTGGACTGACCCTTTAATCCATCTTTTTTCTTTTCTCCGACCTTCTCATCCACATTGACTTCAGAGTGTTTGTATTTCTGGTCCTCGATGTTCATCTATACGGTCCCCCCCATCCCCCCCCCCGTCCCCCCCTCCAGTAATAAGGATGAGTTGTGCCAAGATCGAACCTGAGACACCATCCTGGGTCGTCCCGGCACTGGAAGACGGAGAGCGGAGCATGCTGGGTGATTGCGCTGTCCCGTGGTGAAGTCTCTCGTCTTCGGCTGTCGGACGTAACATGCCGGGGCACTGAAGTGTTTAATGCAGCAGCTTGCCAGGGAAAGGCACCTTGAGGAGCAGAGCCGCGTCGTTGGTGTTTGGAGCGCCGCAGTTACACGTTCAGTGGCAGGACGCAGAGCGCCGGGGGGGAGATGTAAAAGGGTCTTGGAGGTGTACCTCCGGTGCTCAGCATTAATGAGGACACCCCTTTTGAAAAGTCAGATTTGAATCGATATCTCCATGAACACAAGAACGATCTCCACCGAGGGGACAGATCGGACATTCGTTCGGCTCGTTACAGGAAAGTCAGGTCAATAATAGAAATTCGATGAGAAAATCTTCAGTTTTATTCCAATGAGTCGATGCAAAAACGAATCCGCCCCACAAAAAGAACTCCTCCATCGAGTATTCTGGACAACCTCCATGATTTGGACGGACGGCACCGAGTCTTCTAGGCGTGGAAGGAACAAGTTGGCGACATATTGCAACATCGATCTTTTTCCATTCTTCAAGAACGACCTCTTCTAGAGCCTGGATGCTGGATGGAGAGTGATGGTCAACTTGTCTCTTCAGAATTCCCCATAGGTGTTCGATTGGGTTCAGATCAGGAGACAGACTTGGCCACCGAATCCCTTCCACCCGGTTCTTCTTCAGAGAAGCAACAGTGGCCTTAGATGTGCGTTTTGGATCGTTGTCATGTTGGAAAAGTGCACAACGATCGAGGGTACGGAGTGATGGCAGCAGCTTCTCTGTCAATGTAAAGCAGTAAATCTGTCAATTCATGACACCATCAATGAAATGCAGCTCCCCGACACCAGCAGCACTCATGCAGCCCCACAGAAGGACACTGCCACCACCATGTTTCACAGTAGGTACCATGCATTTTTCTTTGTACTCCTTACCTTTGCGATTCCATACAGTTTTGAAGACATCAGTTCCAAAAACCTTTATCGTGGTCTCATCACTCCAGAGTACAGAGTCCCAGTAGTCTTCTTCTTTTTTCAGCATGGGCCCTGGCAAATTCTAGGGCTTCCTTCGTGGACGACACCCGTGCGTGCCATTCCTCTATAGCACGTCACGGGAACAGGGGCGGACTGATCATTTGGAAACTCAGGCACTGCCCGAGGGCCCGGGGTCAGTAGGGGGCCCCATGAGATGCCCCTGGTACCTTATTCATAGGCTTTTTTGAGTTTGGGCAAGGACACAGGGGCCCCATGATCCCGTATTGCCCGGGGGCCCCGTGAGTTGTCAGTCCGCCCCTGCACGGGAAACAATCACCCCAGTTTGGCTTCCTGCTTCTTTAGCTGCAGTGAACTTGCACAGCGATATTCTTCAACCCTTCTCATCAGAAGATGCTCCTGTCGAGGTGCTAACGTCCGTGGACGGCCTGGACGTCTCTGTGAGATGGTTGCAGTTCCATCTTTGTTACATTTTTGTATGTATTCTGTATTCTGACTGATAAGTAAAGCTTTTGCTGATCTTCCTGTAGTCTTCACCTTTCTTGCGTAAAGAAATTTTCTTCCTCAGGCCTTGTGACAGTTTTCTTCCATGGGGTGTCATCGCTGACAGCATGAAATGGGAGGGGCTTTCTGTGTTAAGTAACGCCTTTTATAATCACCTGTCTGCTGGACACCTGTTTACTGAATAATTAGACTCACCTGGAGTTGGATTCTTGTTCATTAGGATTTTATTGTCTCAAATTTAGCTTTGTTCCCAAGGCCCCTTTCACACGGATGTTCTGTTTTTTTTATCAGTTCAGCAAAAACGGTTTTTACATCCATTTTTTCTCCATTTCCATCCCTTTTGTCCGTTTACATCCATTTTTGTCCACTTACATCCATTTTTGTCTGTTTACATCTCTTTTTGTCAGTTTACAGCCATTTTAATCCGTTTACATCTGTATGTTGTCCTTTTACATCCGTTTAGATCAGTTATTTGTCCATTTTCATCCATTTTCCATTCATTTACATCCATTTTTGTCCGTTTACATCTGTTTACATCCGTTTTTTGTCCCTTTACATCCGTTTTCATCCCTTTTTTTGTCCGTTTACCTCCATTTTTGTCCGCTTACATCCGTTTTTGTCTGTTTGCATCCATTTTTGTCCATTTACATCCGTTTTTGTCAGTTTTACATCCATTTTAATCCGTTTACATCTGTATGTTGTCCATTTTCATATGTTTACATCCGTTTTTTGTCTGTTTTCATCCGTTTTCCATTTTACATCCATTTTTGCCCATTTACATCTGTTTACATCCGTTTTTTTTTTTGTCCATTTACATCCGTTTTCATCTATTTTTGTCCGTTTACATCCATTTTTTGTCTGCTTACATCCATTTTTGTCCATTTGCAACCATTTTTGTCAGTTTACATCCGTTTTTTTGTCAGTTTACATCAATTTTAGTCCATTTACATCTGTATGTTGTCCATTTACATATGTTTACATCAGTTTGTTGTCCGTTTTCCTCTGTTTTTCATCCATTTACATCATTTACATCCATTTTTTGTCCATATACATCCATTTTTCATCCGTTGACATCTTTTTTTGTCCGTTTACAGCCATTTTTTTGTCCATTTCCATCTGTTTATCATCCATTTCCATCTGTTTTTGTACATTTACATCCATTTTCCATCCATTTAAAACCATTTTTGTCTGTTTACAACCATTTATGTCTGCTTACATCCGTTTTTCATCCTTTTACATCTGCTTTTGTCTGTTTACATCTGTTTGTCATCTATTTACATCTGTTTTTGTCCGTTTACATCCATTTTTCATCCATTTACATCTATTTGTGTCCGTTTACATGCGTTTACATCTTTTTTTTTTTGTCTGTTTACATCCATTTTTGTCCGCTTACATCCATTATTGTCAGTTTTCATCTGTTTTTTTCGTCTGTTTACATCTGTTATTGCCTGTTTACATCCATTTTAATGTGTTTACATCCTTTTTTGTCCAGTTACATCCATTTTTGTCTGTTTACATCTGTTCACATCTGTTTTTTGTCAATTTATATCCCTTTATATCCCTTTTTTGTCTGTTTACATCCATTTTTGTCTGTTTACATCCATGTACATAGTTTTTGTCTGTTTGCATCCCTTTTTTGTTCGTTTGCATCCATTTTTGCCCAATTACATCTTTTTTTGTTCGTTTACATCCGTTTACATCTGTTTTTGTCCATTTACATCCCTTTTTTGTCCATTTACATCCATTTACATCTGTTTTTTTTTGCCCATTTACATCCCTTTTTTTGCCCATTTACATCTGATTACATCTGTTTTTCGTTCCGTTTTTTTATGGAAGAAAAATGGTGTTCTTTCACACGGACATTCCGATCGGCTAACATACCGCATTATGGCCATTAGATGGCGCTGAGGAGCATAGGAAATACGTCTTTGTAACAAGAGATGCAAGGTAATGATCCTAGAGGGCGCTAGAGGGACTTGGCAAAAGCTTTGTTCACAGTTTGAGCGTATCGTTCAAAATCAACAAACAGCAGATGCATGAAGGTGTCATTAATCCTGAATGCTTCTGCTAATGCACGCTCAAAGGCGCGCCATGTGATTCGGTGAGGAACGATTCTACAAAAGGGTCGCGGGCACAACGGGCTGCCCTGCGCACGACGCACAGAAAACGTGCGTGCGCTCCGTCGCATCTGCGTGAAGTGGACGGAGAAGAAGCCACAGCTACGTGTATTTCGCTAATTCCCTCTAGCGTTCTCTACAATTGTTACATTGTATTTCCTTGTTACAAAGACGTATTTCCTATGCTCCCCAGCGCCACCTAATGGCCATAATACATAATGAAAAAATATTTGGAGTATATCTCCTTGAGGATAAAAAGTCGGCCTGCTTCAGCATTTTTATCAGAACTAAAATTCCCCGGCCTATAGAAGTTTTCCCATCTGCCGGAATGCTTCTTTAACTTTGCGCGCCCGCCTGCGTCCTTCTGCTGACGGTCCGTCGGATGGCGCCCCCCGGGGGGGACAAAAGTCTGTCCGCTGATATTGTTTAATGGTCGCCGCCAGCTGCGGCATCATCCATTATCACCCTGTCCAGCCTTCCTAGCGCTCCGTATGTCGGATTACATCGGTTCGGATGGATGCCAGCTCGTCACCGTGCTCCCGCGTCTCTCCGGATTCGCCCAGATTCAAGATGAATTAATTACCCTCGGCAGCTGGAAGGAAGAGGGATCACCTTGAAGGGATGGCGGCGCCCCCCCGACACTTGTGGCCACTCATGGCGTTGCAGGTAGTGGCGGTCGATACAGGTCGGGTCATGAGATAGACAGGGTGTGCCGGGGCTCTGGGAAATCTCCGGACGTGCCGGCTCACCGGTAATTGATGGAAGCCAATAGCAGAGCGTACATAGAGACTGCGCGCGCGCGCCGAACGTGATAGACCGCGCGTCGTGCTTAACGTAATAGACCGTGCGTCGTGCCAAACGTGATAGACCACGCGCTGTGCCGAACGTGATAGACTGCGCGTCGTGCTTAGACCGCACGTCGTGCCGAACGTGACAGACCACGCGCTGCTGTGCCGAACGTGATAGACTGCACGTCGTGCCGAACGTGATAGACCGTGCGCGTCGTGCCGAACGTGATAGACCGCACGTCGTGCCGAATGTGATAGACCACGCGCTGTGCCGAACGTGATAGACCGCACGTCGTGCCGAATGTGATAGACCACTCGCTGTGCCGAACGTGATAGACCGTGCGTCGTGCCGAACGTGATAGACCGCACGTCGTTCCGAACGTGATAGACCGCGCGTCGTGCCGAACGTGATAGACCGCGCGTCGTTCCAAACGTGATAGACCACGCGTCGTGCCAAACGTGATAGACCGCACGTCGTGCCGAACGTAATAGACCGTGCGTCGTGCCGAACATGATAGATCGCGCATCGTGCCGAACGTAATAGACCGCGCGTGCCGTGCCGAACATGATAGACCGCGCATCGTGCCGAACGTGATAGACCGCGCATCGTGCCGAACGTGATAGACCGCGCATCGTGCCGAACGTGATAGACCGCGCGTCGTGCCGAACATGATAGACCGCGCATCGTGCCGAACGTGATAGACCGCGCATCGTGCCGAACGTGATAGACCGCGCATCGTGCCGAACGTGATAGACCGCGCATCATGCCGAACGTAATAGACCGCGCGTCGTGCCGAACATGATAGACCGCGCGTCGTGCCGAACATGATAGACCGCTCGTCGTGCCGAACATGATAGACCGCTCGTCGTGCCGATTGTGATAGACCGCGCGTCGTGCTGAACGTGATAGACCGCGAGTCACGCCAAACGTGATAGACCGCACGTCGTGCCGAACGTGATAGACCGTGAGTCGTGCCAACTGTGATAGACCGTGTGCCATGCCGAACGTGATAGACCGCGCGTCGTGCCGGAACTTTTCTCCAAAGAGACAACGCCACCCCACCAGCGAGAGCACAGGAAGTCATCGACCTAAGATGCTTCCTTGCTGCGCTTTCCAGCCCATCACCTCTGAAACTCGACTTATCCAGGAAGAGTTCATTCCACAGCACAGCCCCCCCTTTACTGGGAATGTCTATTTACTGTCCGTGCTGGACCAGCTCCTCAGCCCCTCACCTCCATACATAACCTTTCATTGAGCTGCCGGGGGGAGGAGTGAAGGGGAATACTATAGAGTGCCACTTGAGTGACAGTTCTGAGTCTGCCGGGGTGGCTGACGTCACATCCAAGATGGCGGCACCCAGCAACGGTTTTAGGGATTCGGGGTGAGGAGGAGATGAGCGGGCTGGTGACAGAGTCTTTCCAACTATCATATTATTGATCCATTATCTATTGATTATCTGTCTATTGACCAGTTATCTATATCTATCTATCTATCTATCTATCATCCATCCATCCCAATTATTCTATTCTCTTCTCTCTCTCTCTCTTTCTTTCTTTCTTTCTCTCTTCTCTTTCTCCCCCCCTCTCCCTCTCCCCCCCCCCCCCCCTCTCTCTCTCTCTCTCTCTCTCTTTCTCTCTCTTCTCTCTCTCTTCTTTCTTTCTCTCCCCCCCTCTCTCTCTCTCTCTCTTTCTTTCTTTCTTTCTCTTTTCTTTCTCTCTCTCTTTCTCTCTTTTCTTTCTTTCTTTCTCTCTCTCTCCTTCTCTCTTTCTTTCTTTCTTTCTCTTTCTTCTTTCTTTCTTTTTTTTTCTCTCTCTTTCTCTCTTCCTTTCTTTCTTTTTTTCTCTCTCTCTTTCATTCTTTCTCTTCTCTCTTTCTTTCTTCCCCCCCCCCTCTCTCTCTCTCCCCCCCTCTCCCCCTCTCTCTCTCTCTCTTCTCTTTCTTTCTTTTTATCTCTCTCTCTCTCTCTCTCTCTCTCTCTCTCTCTCTCTCTCTCTCTCTCTCTCTCTCTTTCTTTCTTTCTTTCTTTCTTTTTTCTCTCTCTCTCTTTCTTTCTCTCTTTTCTTTCTTCTTTCTTTCTCTTTCTTTCTTTCTCTTTCTCTCTTTTCTTTCTTTCTTTCTCTTCTCTTTCTTTTCTTTCTTTCTCTCTCTCTTTCTCTTTCTCCGTGTATGGCTGGGTTCTGTCTCTCTCCGACATTAAGGGGCCCTCCGCCTCTGTGCCTCCCCTGGATTGTTCCTCTCGGGGTGATGAAGTCGGAGGAGTTCAGACATCACACATGTCCCTCGTCTCGGTTGGATCATCCTCCTATATCTTCTTCATGGATCTCTTCTCTCCTCCGTCAGCAATCTCTCATCGTCTCCATCTCCGGCGCGGCGTCCTGGCGGTCCGGTGTGACAGGTGACACTTCGCCATCACACTCGGCGTGCGGCAATCACAGTGATAAGTGGAAGGAGACGGGTGACAGCGACACCTGGGACTGGACGCAGAGAACTCGTTATCACAATCCAAATATTAGATCAGCCGACGCTCGGAGTGTCAGGCAGCAGCTGCAAAGACAAATAAAGACGGGAAATGTACAAGACGAGAGAAAGAAACACTAAATCCAAAGTCAGCGTTGTATAGAATCACACCCAGCATCATCTAGCCCTCTCCTCCCCAGCCTGACTGTCCCTGGCCCCACCCATTTCAATCATCAGAGCTGCGCCTCATTTCATGGCTGGAGGGTGTCCAGCATCATCTAGCTCTCTCCTCCCCAGCCTGACTGTCCCTGGCCCTGCCCATTTCAATCATTAGAGCTCCGCCTCATTTCCCGGCTGGAGGGCATCCAGCATCATCTAGCACTTCCTCCCCAAACAGACTGTCCCTAACCCTGCCCATTTCAATCATTAGAGCTCCACCTCGGGGGCGGACTGAGGGCCCGGGGTCAGTAGGGGGCCCCATGAGATGCCCCTGGTACCTTTTTCATAGGCTTTCATGACTTTGGACAAGGACACAGGGGCCCCATGATCCCCTACTGCCCATGAGTTGTCAGTCCACCCCTGCTCCGCCTCATATCCTAGCTGGAGGGTGTCCAGCATCATCTAGTACTTTCCTTCCCAGCCTGTCGCTGGCCCCACCCCTTTCATTCACTGGATTTCCGTTCCTCCAATCATGGACGTTCAGGATCCCAAGTGGGTGTTACCTATGCAAATACAGCCCTCCTAGGAACGCCCGCTCCCCAAAACTGACACCCACCCATCAAGGCATTTTGATATTTGCATAACTCCTCCCACTGAGTGCACAAGGGCTGAGGGCTCTTGAGAGGAGTACTGAGGCAGGGCGTTGTGATGTTTTCAGGAAGCTATGCTGGCCCCTCCCACTGGCCATGATCTGCCTGCATTGCATAGAGAAGCACAGCGACCCAGTGATGACATCACAGGGTCTAAAATACGGTGTGTAATGAAAATAGGTTTTATTTAAGGGGAGGAGCCAGCAAAACAATGGGGCTAACAGAAGCTCCCGACCTCTACTTGCGATTGGGAGTTTTCCGATCATGTGACTGCTGCAACAGCCAATCACAGCAGTCACATAATTTAAAAAAAAAACCCTGTGCAGTGTGTGTCAGCGAGGCAGCTTACAGCCTCCACCTGGGGTGACAACGCAGAAGAACAATTGGGAGACAGTTGTCTCCCTTAGGGCCAGTTCACACTACATGCGTTTCAGTTGCTACCAGGGGCGGACTGACCATTTGGAAACTCGGGCACTGCCCGAGGGCCCGGGGTCAGTAGGGGGCCCCATGAGATGCCCCTGGTACCTTTTTCATAGGCTTTTTTGAGTTTGGGCAAGGACACAGGGGCCCCATGATCCCCTATTGCCCGGGGGCCCCATGAGTTGTCAGTCCGCCCCTCGTTGCTACAGAACCTACAGAAAGTAGGTGATATGGTGGTCAGTGTCATAGTTCACATCAGCGCTCGCAGTTCCGGTGCGTTCTGGATGCAGAAAAAAAAGTAGAACAGGCGGCATTTTTTTCTGCACAGAACTGTACTGGAACGTGGTAAAACGCATCAAAAATGCACCAGAATGCTCCAAAACGCATCAAAAAATGCACCGGAATGCACCAAAACGCACCACAAACGCACTGGAATGCACATGTCCCTATTTAATTAGCAAAAAAGAGAAGAGAAAAATTAACTGGAATACATAAAAAACACATTGGAAACGCATCAAAAACACACATGCAAAAACGCACCCAGAACGCATCTGGACTGCGTTTCTATCATGTGATCCATCCCTTACCCTAGGTTCACACCTGTGCATTTTTTCTGCGTTTTGCACAAGCGCAGTACAGTCCATGTAACATGATTGCCTATAGGACAGGTTCACATCTCCGCGTTTTCACCCCGTGCGTTTTTTGGAAAGGGTCGGGGACATTTTTCAAACGCAAAAAAGTTGCGTTTTTTGGTTCTAGATACTTCAATAGAAATGTTGCAGAAAAGCATGTAGTGCGTTTTTGCTGTGTTTTTGCCGTGGTTTTGATGTGTTTTGTGTTTTAAATCTGCCTAGCAACAAGATTTTTTTTTTTTTTAAACGCGGCAAAAAATGCAAAACGCAACATAAAACGCAAAATGCACCTTAAAACGCAATGCAGAAACGGCTCGACCTGCATAAGTGCGAACCCAGGGCGGACTGATAACTCATGGGGCCCCCGGGCAATAGGAAATCATGGGGCCCCTGTGTCCTCACCCACACTCAAACTACACCCAAAAAAGCCTATGAAAGGTACCAGGGGCATCTCATGGGGCCCCCTACTGACCCCGGGCACTCGGGCAGTGCCCAAGTGGCTAAATGGTCAGTCCGCCCCTGTGTGAACCTAGCCTAAAGGGCCATGAGCAGGGGCGGACTGACCATTTGGAAACTCGGGCACTGCCCGAAGGCCCGGGGTCAGTAGGGGGCCCCATGAGATGCCCCTGGTACCTTTTTCATAGGCTTTTTTGAGTTTGGGCAAGGACACAGGGGCCCCATTATCCCCTATTGCCCGGGGGCCCCATCAGTTGTCAGTCCGCCCCTGGCCATGAGGCACCAGTTAAAAGGTGACAACCGTCTCCCAACTGTTCTTCTGAGTTGTCACCCCCGGTGGAGACTACAAGCAGTCTCGCGGATACACACTGCGCGGGGGTTTTCGATTATCTGACCTCTGTGATTGGCTGTCACAGCAGTCACATGATCGGAAGTAGAGATCGGGAGCTTTCCGTTAGCCGCCGATAACCGTGCCGGGAGCGCGCAGCTGTGTTTACATTCTGGTACGCATATATGCGGTTTGTCGCCGTTAAGGCCCACCCGCCGAGAGGTCGCATATACGCGTACTGTTGGCGCAAACGGGGTAACAGGAGCAGGGGCGGACTGACAACTCATCGGGCCCCCCGGGCAATAGGGGATCATGGGGCCCCTGTGTCCTTGCCCAAACTCAAAAAAGCCTATGAAAAAGGTACCAGGGGCATCTCATGGGGCCCCCTACTGACCCCGGGCCCTCGGGCAGTGCCCGAGTTTCCAAATGGTCAGTCCGCCGCTGAACAGGAGGTGCCTGAACAAAAACCTTTATGGCAGGATCGACAGATATTACTTTACCGAAAGCTGAAAGTTTCAAAGGATTGTTTGAACTACGTTACTTATTTTCCACTGCTGACTACTCAGAGATGCTGGTGAGTAGTCAGCAGTGGAAAATCAGCGATTTTTCTGCTACCTTTTTATTTTTTTTAAGTAGTCCAACAGCCTGGAGATCAGGGCGATGCTGGAGGTCGCAGATCTGTAGTTTCTAATATAAAAGAACATAGCCTAGCGGTGCTCTCATGAACCATACAGTCCTAGATATGGAGAGACTCGTCAGTCGAGGATTATGTCCTTCTGACTTTTATTAGGGGGGGAATGACAGGTTCCCTTTGATGGGACAGAAGGCTCCCCTCGCTCAGCGTTTCATCTTCCTGCGTAGACAATTCAGGCCGTCACCTGCCAAGAGGACGTTCGGTCTGCCAGAGCGAGCCGGACGCGCGCTGGCAGGGAGCAGCGACGCAAGGTGCGCAGTTTACGGCCTCGGTGTCAGCCACCATCAGGAAACCGGACGCAGCAGGAAGCGACGGCGCGGCGTGGATTTTATGCTGAGTCGGCTTCTCGCTGTCTTGCTGCGGCCCCAGAAATACAGACGAGTAACCCCTTCAGGCCCAGAGCAACGCTCACCGCTGAACAGGGGCGGGCTGACCATTTGGAAACTTGGGCACTGCCCGAGGGCCCGGGGTCAGTAGGGGGGCCCATGAGATGCCCCTGGTACCTTTTTCATAGGCTTTTTTGAGTTTGGGCAAGGACACAGGGGCCCCATGATCCCCTATTGCCCGGGGGCCCCATGAGTTGTCAGTCCCCCCTCTGGTGAACGATCAACCCTTAGATTTGACAGTAACTATTTCTTGGCTTCCTGTAGATATGAAAGGGGCGGAATGATCATTTGGAACACTTGGGCACTGCCCGAGGGCCCGGGGTCAGTAGGGGGCCCTATGAGATGCCCCTGGTACCTTTTTCATAGGCTTTTTTGAGTTTGGGCAAGGACACAGGGGCCCATGATCCCCTATTGCCCCGGGGGCCCCATGAGTTGTCAGTCCACCCTCTGGTGATACAGTATATATATATATATACACACTGCGCAAAAAATGAAAGAGACTTTGTAATCACATTTACACACGGGTGTCAAACTGGCGGCCCTCCAGCTGTTGCCGAACTACAAGTCCCATGAGGCATTGCAAGATTGACAGTTACAAGCATGACTCTCAAAGGCCGAGGCATGATGGGACTTGTAGTTTCACAACAGATGGAGGGCCACCAGTTTGACACCCCTGACTCTAACATCAAGTCCATGACACTCCCGGGATTTGGATCTGGTCAGGTAAGTAGCAGAGGGGTTTGGTCATCAGTTTCAGCTGCTTTAGTGTTCATGACATTACCAGCAGGTGCACTAGATGGGCAACAATGAGACAACCCCCAAAACAGGAATGGTTTTACAGGTGACATTCTTTTCCCTACTCATCTTTTCTGACTGTTTTTCACTAGTTTTGCATTTGGCTCGGGTCAGTGTCACTACTGGTAGCATGAGGCCATACCTGGACCCTACAGAGGTTGCACAGGCAGTCCGACTCCTCCAGGAAGGGACATCAATATGTGCCATTGCCAGAAGGTTTGCTGTGTCTCCCAGCACAGTCTCAAGAGCATGGAGGAGATTCCAGGAGACAAGAGCACGGAGGAGATTCCAGGAGACAAGAGCATGGAGGAGATTCCAGGAGACAAGAGCATGGAGGAGATTCCAGGAGACGAGAGCATGGAGGAGATTCCAGGAGACAAGAGCATGGAAGAGATTCCAGGAGACAAGAGCATGGAGGAGATTCCAGGAGACAGGACCACGGAGGAGATTCCAGGAGACAAGAGCACGGAGGAGATTCCAGGAGACAAGAGCACGGAGGAGATTCCAGGAGACAAGAGCATGGAGGAGATTCCAGGAGACGAGCATGGAAGAGATTCCAGGAGACAAGAGCATGGAGGAGATTCCAGGAGACAGGCAGTTCCTCTAGGAGAGCTGACCAGGGCCGTAGAAGGTCCTTAACCCATCAGCAGGACCGGTATCTGCTCCTTTGTGCAAGGAGGAACAGGAGGAGCCCTGCCAGAGCCCTACAAAATGACCTCCAGCAGGCCACTGGTGGGAATGTCTCTGACCAATCAGAAACAGACTTCATGAGGGTGGCCTGAGGGCCCGACGTCCTCTAGTGGGCCCTGTGCTCACTGCCCGGCACCATAGAGCTGGATTGGCATTTGCCATTGAACCCCAGAATTGGCAGGTCCACTACCGGCACCCTGTGCTTTTCACAGATGAGAGCAGGTTCACCCTGAGCACATGTGACAGACGTGAAAGGGTCTGGAGAAGCCGTGGAGAACGTTCTGCTGCCTGTAACATGGTTCAGTATGACCGTTTTGGTGGTGGGTCAGTGATGGTCTGGGGGGGCATATCCATGGAGGGACACACAGACCTCTACAGGCTAGACAATGGCACCCTGACTGCCATTAGGTATGGGGATGAAATCCTTGGACCCATTGTCAGACCCTACGCTGGTGCAGGGGGGTCCTGGGTTCCTCCTGGTGCAGTGGCTCCTGGGTTCCTCCTGGTGCAGTGGCTCTGGGTTCCTCCTGGTTCAGTGGCTCCTGGGTTCCTCCTGGTGCAGTGGGTCCTGGGTTCCTCCTGGTGCAGTGGGTCCTGGGTTCCCTGTGGTTCCTCATGGTGCGGTGGGTCCAGTGGGTCCTGGGTTCCTCCTGGTGCAGTGGGTCCTGGGTTCCTCCTGGTACGGTGGCAGTGGGTCCTCCTGGTGTTCCTCCTGGGTTCATGTGCTCCTGGGTTTCCTCCTGGGTGCGGTGGCTCCTGGGTTCCTCCTGGTCAGTGGTGGGTCCTGGTTCTCCTGGTCCTCTGGTACAGTGGGTCCTGGGTTTCTCCTGGTGCAGTGGGCACTGGGGTCCTCCTGGTGCAGGTGGGTCCAGTGGGTCCTGGTGCGGTGGTCCTGGGTTCCTCCTGGTGCAGACAATGCCTGGCCTCATGTGGGGAGAGTATGCAGGCAGTTCCTGGAGGATGAAGGAATTGATACCATTTATTGGCCCCCACACTCGCCTGACCTAAATCCAATAGAACCCCTCTGGGATGTCATGTTTCGGTCCATCCGACGCCACCAGGTTGCCCCTCAGACTGTCCAGGAGCTCAGTGGATGCCCTGGTCCAGATCTGGGAGGAAATCCCCCAGGACACCATCCGTGGTCTCATTAGGACCCTCCCCCGACGTTGTCAGGCATGTATACAAGCATGTGGGGGCCACACAAACTACTGAGGACCATTCTGAGTTGCTGCAATGACATTTCACCAACATGGACTCGCCGGCTGCGTCATTTCTTTCACTTTGATTTTCGGGGTGTCTGTGAATTCAGTCCTCTGTAGGTCGATCATTTCCATCAAATGATGGGGCGTCCTTATGTTCCTCACCCATCCCCCGTCCATGTCAGTATAGAGATCCAGCAGGAGATTCCTTCCCAATGAGATCCTGATGAGTTTTCAGAGTCTTCCTTTCATTTTTTGGAGCCGTGTATACAGGGGCGGACTGACAACTCATGGGGCCCCCGAGCAATAGGGGATCATGGGGCCCCTGTGTCCTTACCCACACTCAAACCACACCTAAAAAAGGCTATGAAAGGTACCAGGGGCATCTCATGGAGCCCCCCTACTGACCCCGGGCCCTTGGGCAGTGCCCGAGTTCCCAAATGGTCAGTCCACCCCTGCGTGTATACATTATATATATATAATGATCATGTGACCAGTGGTCATGTGATCGGGAAGTCCATTCCACCCCCAGGTATAACATGCTGCATGGCTTTTGGCTACTAAGAGCATTGTGGGTATTTCGCATCATTAGAGACTGTGATTTGGCAGCACGGATCTCATTTGAGGTGAGATAAGAGGATCAGCAAGGCACCGCCATTGTGCAGCCCTACCCCCTCCAGCAACGAGCAGACATGGCCGCACCCGTAGGCACAAGTGCCGAATCGTTTTGAATGAAGTTTTGGATTCCCGGCACTGCAGGGTTAAAAAAAAAAAAAAAAAAAAGGCCTGAAGAAATGCGTCGTTCCGCGCCATTCCAGAGCCCGCCCTTTCCGCTCCACGAAGACGCAGCTTTCCATTAGAAGCGGGACGAGATCCCGGCATTGGCGGGGGAGAGGAACGGCCCGACACTTCCTGATGAAGTCAAACACCCGCTTGATGCGCCGGGCCTCAGAGAAGCCGGGTCTGGACAGCGCGGCCGATGCGGGGATATTAGCCCGGAGGGGAAGTGGATTAGTCAGGATGAGAGCGGGCGGGCGGTCGCAGCGAGGATCAGCGCTGATACGGGGAGACAGAAATTCACAATTTGTTCCGTCGAGGTGAAAAAAAAAATCCGAAGTCCGCCGGCGCCTCGCAAAACCCATTACTCTCGGCTCGGGAAAACGACAGCCCGGCGGGGACAGCGCAGCTCAGATATTGAGTCAGGGGCTGTGCTCACCGCAGAGAACTTCACTTGAATTCGGATGGCAGTGCGACTTGGAAGAGATCTGTGCAACTTCATCCATGCAGATCGCACCCCAAATCGCCAAAAGCGGCGCAGGGTCTACTTTCAAAATTATTCTTCGGTCACACTGAATCCAACTTTGGAATCACTTGAATTTGCACGATTTCAAAAGTCGCATGTCAATGCGACTTCAGGTGCGACTTGTAAGACACCTGTGTGACTTCATCTATAAAAGTTGCGCGCGAAATCGCCAAAAGCGACGCAGGATCTACTTTCAAAATGATTCTTCGGTCACAGCAAATCCAACTTTGAAATCATTGCGAATTCACTTGAATTTGCACGATTTCAAAAGTCGCATGTCAATGCAACTTCAGGGGTAACTTGTAGGACATCTGTGTGACGTCATCTATGCAAGATGCACTCGGAAGCACCAAAAGCGGTGCAGGGTCTACTTTCAAAATTATTCTTCGGTCACAGCGAATCTGACTTTGAAATCGTGCGACTTCACTTGAATTTGCATGGTTTAAATGTGCGTGTCAGTGCGACTTGTTGGACATCTGTGCAACTTTATGCACAGATATTTCAGGAGAGGAGTTATAGAGGAAGGAGAGGAGTCCTCCAGCAGTGCAGAGTATTTCAGGAGAGGAGAGTTATAGAGGAAGGAGCGGAGTCCTCCAGCAGTGCAGAGTATTTCAGGAGAGGAGAGTTACAGAGGAAGGAGCGGAGTCCTCCAGCAGCGCAGAGTATTTCAGGAGAGGAGAGCTATAGAGGAAGGAGAGGAGTCCTCCAGCAGCGCAGAGTATTTCAGGAGAGGAGAGTTATAGAGGAAGGAGCGGAGTCCTCCAGCAGTGCAGAGTATTTCAGGAGAGGAGGAGAGTAGAGGAAGGAGCGGAGTCCTCCAGCAGGAGTATTTCAGGAGAGTTATAGAGGAAGGTCCTCCAGCAGCGCAGAGTATTTCAGGAGAGGAGAGTTATAGAGGAAGGAGCGGAGTCCAGCCTCCAGCAGAGCAGAGTATTTCAGGAGAGGCAGAGTTATTTAGGAGAGGAAGAGGAAGGGAGTCCTCCAGCAGCGCAGAGTATTTCAGGAGAGGAGAGTTATAGAGGAAGGAGGAGTCCTCCAGCAGAGCAGAGTATTTCAGGAGAGGAGAGTTATAGAGGAAGGAGCGGAGTCCTCCAGCAGCGCAGAGTATTTCAGGAGAGGAGTTATAGAGGAAGGAGCGGAGTCCTCCAGCAGCGCAGAGTATTTCAGGAGAGGAGTTATAGAGGAAGGAGCGGAGTCCTCCAGCAGTGCAGAGTATTTCAGGGAGAGTTATAGAGGAAGGAGCGGAGTCCTCCAGCAGCGCAGAGTATTTCAGGAGAGGAGTTATAGAGGAAGGAGCGGAGTCCTCCAGCAGTGCAGAGTATTTCAGGAGAGGAGTTATAGAGGAAGGAGCGGAGTCCTCCAGCAGTGCAGAGTATTTCAGGAGAGAGGAGTTATAGAGGAAGGAGCGGAGTCCTCCAGCAGCGCAGAGTATTTCAGGAGAGGAGTTATAGAGGAAGGAGAGGAGTCCTCCAGCAGTGCAGAGTATTTCAGGAGAGGAGTTATAGAGGAAGGAGAGGAGTCCTCCAGCAGAGCAGAGTATTTCAGGAGAGGAGTTATAGAGGAAGGAGCGGAGTCCTCCAGCAGCAGAGTATTTCAGGAGAGGAGTTATAGAGGAAGGGCGGAGTCCTCCAGCAGTGCAGAGTATTTCAGGAGAGGAGAGCTATAGAGGAAGGAGCGGAGTCCTCCAGCAGCGCAGAGTATTTCAGGAGAGGAGTTATAGAGGAAGGAGAGGAGTCCTCCAGCAGTGCAGAGTATTTCAGGAGAGAGCAGAGTTATAGAGGAGAGGAAGGAGAGGAGTCCTCCAGCCAGCAGAGCAGAGTATTTCAGGAGGAGGAGTTATAGAGGAAGGAGCAGAGTCCTCCAGCAGCGCAGAGTATTTCAGGAGAGAGAGTTATAGAGGAAGGAGCGGAGTCCTCCAGCAGTGCAGAGTATTTCAGAAGGAGAGGAGCAGTTATTTCAGGAGAGGGTTATAAGGAGCGGAGTCCTCCGGCAGAGAAGTTTTGATCCTCCTCCCCTCCTATATGGAGAGATGTTCTGCGTCTGGCTGCGGCGGGTGTGTGCGTTGTGCAGCGATATTTGGGATGGGAAGGAACATTTTGGTTGCAGCGCTGAGTCATTCCTCCCACACAGAGACAGCTGTGTGCACACGACTCCATGTCACAGGCAGGTCCTCCTCTCCCATCATGTTGTCATATGTACCAGACAGAGAGCGTGTCGGGCAGCCTGACCCTGCTGGGACCTGTAGTTCTCCAAGAGCAGAATTATTGAGGCACGTACAGCGGCACAGTCAGGACACGCCGACGGCTGCAGTTTATCGATTCATTGGAGATGTCGGCTGTGACTTTGGCTTCCACCAAACGATTATATTTTGGATGGAAAACCGGAAACCGGCTGTGCCCATTATCAGGGGTTCCCACCATCCCTGTGCTGAGTTCCAGGGTCTGTACACCCGCTGTGCCCATTATGAGGGGTTCCCGCCATCCCTGTACTGAGTTCCAGGGTCTGTACACCCGCTGTGCCCATTATGAGGGGTTCCCGCCATCCCTGTGCTGAGTTCCCGGGTCTGTACACCGGCTGTGCCCATTATGAGGGGTTCCCACCATCCCTCCTGGATTTTGAATCGATTGTATGCAGGGCAGCGTGCGGCGGGAGGAGGGAGAACACCTAATGATGAGCAGCTATAGAGCCGGGAGCTGTGACATGATTGCGCTCTCCCATGATTCCCGGCGCTGCATATCTATAAGGTGCTCCGCTCTCCTCACCCCACCGGAACCGAGGATTATGGGACATGGGTTGTATAGTGTGACAATGAAGCCGCACTCCTCCTGGGGGCACCGGGGTGGCGCTCCGCTCACTGATAACGCACACTGTGAGCTCTCTGATGTGAACAATTACATTTTCATTTCCCTCCATGGGCCGGGTTATTAGAAGTGCGGTTTGGGGGGTTTTTTTTCTCATTATATTATCAGTTTTTTGCGCTCGAGTTATTACGTGTTTTTCATCCTTTTATATTTCACTGGAGAGCCGAGGAGAAGCAGACACCAGAGAGAGCGAAATATTATTCACATTGTTATGGCATGTCAAGGGTTCATATGTGGATCCTTCTTGTGATATATAACAAACATTATCAGGGTGTCATTGTTCTGGACCCCCAGGTGTCAGTGTGTCATTGTTCTAGGATCCCCAAGTGTCAGGGTGTCATTGTTCTGGGACCCCCAAGTGTCAGGGTGTCATTGTTCTGGGATCCCCAAGTGTCAGGGTGTCATTGTTCTCGGATCTCCAAGTGTCAGGGTGTCATTGTTCTGGGACCCCCAAGTGTCACGGTGTCATTGTTCTGGGACCCCCAAGTGTCATTGTGTCATTGTTCTGGGATCCCCAAGTGTCAGTGTGTCATTGTTCTGGGATCCCCAAGTGTCAGGGTATCATTGTTCTAGGACCCCAAGTGTCAGCGTGTCATTGTTCTGGGATCCCCAAGTGTCAGCGTGTCATTGTTCTAGGACCCCCAAGTGTCAGCGTGTCATTGTTCTGGGATCCCCAAGTGTCAGCGTGTCATTGTTCTAGGACCCCCAAGTGTCAGCGTGTCATTGTTCTGGGATCCCCAAGTGTCAGCGTGTCATTGTTCTAGGACCCCCAAGTGTCAGCGTGTCATTGTTCTGGGATCCCCAAGTGTCAGCGTGTCATTGTTCTGGGATCCCCAAGTGTCAGGGTGTCATTGTTCTGGGATCCCCAAGTGTCAGGGTATCATTGTTCTAGGACCCCAAGTGTCAGCGTGTCATTGTTCTGGGATCCCCAAGTGTCAGCGTGTCATTGTTCTAGGACCCCCAAGTGTCAGCGTGTCATTGTTCTGGGATCCCCAAGTGTCAGCGTGTCATTGTTCTGGGACCCGCAAGTGTCAGCGTGTGTCATTGTTCTGGGATCCCCAAGTGTCAGCGTGTCATTGTTCTAGGACCCCCAAGTGTCAGCGTGTCATTGTTCTGGGATCCCCAAGTGTCAGGGTGTCATTGTTCTGGGATCCCCAAGTGTCAGCGTGTCATTGTTCTGGGATCCCCAAGTGTCAGGGTGTCATTGTTCTGGGATCCCCAGGATTCAGTGTGTCATTGTTCTGGGATCCCCAAGTGTCAGTGTGTCAATATTCTGGGATCCCAGGTGTCATTGTGTCATTGTTCTGGACCCTCCAGTGTCAGGGTGTCATTGTTCTGGACCCTCGAGTGTCAATGTGTCATTGTTCTGAACCCCCAAGTGTCAGTGTGTCAATCTTCTGGACCCCTAAATGTCAGTGTGTCTTTGTTCTGGGATCCCAGGTGTCATTGTTCTGGACCATCCAGTGTCAGTGTGTCAATGTTCTGGACCCCCAGGTGTCAGTGTGTCATTGTTCTGGACCCCCAAGTGTCAGTGTGTCAATGTTCTGGACCCCCAGGTGGTGTCAGTGTGTCAATGTTCTGGACCCCAAGTGTCAGTGTGTCATTGTTCTGCACCCCCAGGTATCATCATGCGTTGTGTTGCAGTCCCCCCCGGAGACATAATAATGGTGTTCTGGTTAAATCTTCCATTCACATTTCTCACGCCCTCTGTGAACCTGCCCGGTGGTGAACACACAGGACGCTGCGTTACCTCGGAATGGATTTTACGGGAGATGAATGAGAGGACAGCTGCGATCTGTGAGCAGCCAACATGGCGCCCATGCGTCCTTTCACTCAGTGCCAAGTGCACAGCTTCCACCCATCCCTGACCCATTTAAAGGGACATCCCCACAGACTCCTTGCCAACATCGGCTACATTCGTTTTCGGTCCAACTGACTTCAGCGCCAAATACAAATAGAGATGAGACGTCCCCAAAATGTAACCCATTCCTAAGTCCCCGCCCCACCCCCAACATTCACCTTGAAATGAAAATGTAATACCGAATATTCTGATTGCTGCGTGAACTCATTCCCTTATTCATCGAATCACTTTGCAGGCCTGTTTATGCCGTTGTCTTGGAATGTGCGCACAGCAGCGGTGCGGTGCGGTGCGGTGCGTTGCAGCTCGCTGTGCTAAAGAATTAGAATCTTGCTTTCAGTGCAGACCGGTGGGTGTGAACCACACTCAAGGCAAATGGCTCAATCTGTGCGTTGGGGCCACCTTGGGCAAAGCTCAATGCATATTGTATGTACGGGCCCTTAGCCCTGATCATTCTCCTGCTGCGTTTTGGGTGACAAGCTTCGAGCATTTTGCTGCGACTGAGTCACACTCCTGTCACGCAACAATCGCGGCAGAATTGCATTGCATCGAATGGGCTGTTCTCGTAGCACAAAAATACGCACAAAACGCACATAAATGCAGCATGTGGCTGGTTTAGTGCGCAACAATACCTAAACAACTAAGCCCACTAGGAGGCGAAACCTGTCTGAGGGACCTCTCCTGCAGATACTGTCCAACATCCCTGTTGTATTTATTGTAGATGGTGGAGAATGCGGGCAATACAGTAACTTTTTGGTTAGTACTATGCCTTGCAGCACTGGGGTCCTCAGTTTGAATCCTGGTCGGGACCTTTGCTGTGCCCATTATGAGGGGTTCCCACCTGGGGCGGACTGACAACTCCTGGGCCCCCTTGGCAATAGGGGATCATGGGGCCCCTGTGTCCTTGCTCACACTCAAAACCACACCCAAAAAAGCCTATGAAAGGTACCAGGGGCGTCTCATGGGGCCCCCTTCTGACCCCGGGCCCTCGGACAGTGCCGGGTTCCCAAATGGTCAGTCCGCCCCTGGTTCCCACCATCCCTGTGCTGAGTTCCCGGGGTCTGTACAAGCGCTGTGCTCATTATGAGGGGTTCCCGCCATCCCTGTTCTGAGTGTCCATGTCTGTACACCTGTTGTGCCTATTATGAGGGGTTCCCACCATCCCTGTGCTGAGTTCCCGGGTCTGTACGCCCGCTGTGCCCATTATGAGGGGTTCCCGCCATCCCTGTGCTGAGTTCCCGGGTCTGTACGCCCGCTGTGCCCATTATGAGGGGTTCCCACCATCCCTGTGCTCAGTTCCCGGGTCTGTACGCCCACTGTGCCCATTATGAGGGGTTCCCCGCCATCCCTGTGCTGAGTTCCCGGATTCGTACGCCCGCTGTGCCCATTATGAGGGGTTCCCGCCATCCCTGTGCTGAGCTCCCGGGTCTGTACACCCGCTGTGCCCATTATGAGGGGTTCCCGCCATCCCTGTGCTCAGTTCCCGGGTCTGTACACCCGCTGTGCCCATTATGAGGGATTCCCATCATCCCTGTGCTGAGTTCCCGGGTCTGTACACCCGCTGTGCCCATTATAAGGGGTTCCCACCACCCCTGCTGCATTTATTTTATATGATGGAGTATGCGGGCAACACAGTAGCCTTTGGTTAGTACACTGGGGAAAGTAGGCGGAGCCGTGGCACCATTTTTTACATAGACTCTGCTGGGCTCTCTGCAAAGGTTTTAAAGACTTTTGTGTCAAACTCAGAACAAGGGCATTAAAAGCTTCTGCTGGAGATCACAAGAAACAGACAAAAGACACCGAGGGAAGCTCAAGGGGAAGCCACAGATTTAGGAAAAGTTTCAAGAGAGCGTGTAAGGGCCCTCTGATTAAAGGCGGGAGCCCTCCTCGAGGCCACTTGTGCCGGTGCGGTAATTGATCCCCTCGTTCTTTTTGTTTGCTGACATCTCTCAGACCACTTGTTCCCGGCTCGATGAAGAGGCGCTCTCCAGCTCTCCGTCAGCCAAATGTTACACGCATTCGATTCCGGAGCCAGAACAGATGGTGTTTATTCACCCCGGCCAGCTCCGCGGGCCCCGCGCTCGTGCTCGGCCTCAATCTCTCCCACCTCTGAAACCGACTCGAGGCCGGAGAGGTCTCCCAACCTCCGCCGCCCTTCTGGAGAACGTGGACTCCACACTTCAAAGACGTCAAGCCGAGATCAGACGTGAACCGGAGGTCGGCCTCGGCTGTTCCAGATGCCTGCCTTGCTGGTTGCGTCTTGCTGCGGGGCTCCTAATTACCCCATCTGGACTAATTAATTTACAGATTGTTATTTAAGGAAGAGCTCCGCTAAGCGCAGAGAATTAGACAGAAGCCCGGCGGAATTTGGCAAAAAAGCAGAAAGCCTACTTCAGAAATAAACGCAATTATGGTTTGTGGGATCTCCGTGTCTCCAGCAGGGGTTGATATAAAAAAGGAAGCTCTGCAGTGCAAATTGGGGGCTCGTCCGGGATGTGGAGGCGGGACCAAAGACTGACATTTTTTTAAGGGTGTGGTTTCATAGTGACAAGCCTGTAGGCAATGCTTAAATATCCAAATAAATTTTGTAATAATTCCTGTGCAATTTTGTAATAATTCGTGTGCAATTTTGTAATAATTTGTATGCAAATTGGGGGCTCATCCGGGATGTGGAGGCGGGGCCAAAGACTAACATTTTTTTAAGGGTGTGGTTTCATAGTGACAAGCCTGTAGGCAATGCTTAAACATCCAAATAAATTTTGTAATAATTCGTGTGCAATTTTGTAATAATTCGTGTGCAATTTTGTAATAATTTGTATGCAAATTGGGGGCTCATCCGGGATGTGGAGGCGGGGCCAAAGACTGACTTTTTTTAAGGGTGTGGTTTGATAGTGACAAGCCTGCAGGCAATGCTTAAATATCCTAATAAATTGTGTAATAATTCGTATGCTATTTTGTAATGATTCGCATGCAAATTGGGGGCTCGTCCGGGATGTGGAGGCGGGGCCAAAGACTAACATTTTTTTAAGGGTGTGGTTTCATAGTGACAAAGGCAATGCTTAAACATCCAAATAAATTTTGTAATAATTCGTGTGCAATTTTGTAATAAGTGTGCAATTTTGTAATAATTTGTATGCAAATTGGGGGCTCATCCGGGATGTGGAGGCGGGGCCAAAGACTGACTTTTTTTTAAGGGTGTGGTTTGATAGTGACAAGCCTGCAGGCAATGCTTAAATATCCTAATAAATTGTGTAATAAATTCGTATGCCATTTTGTAAATTCGCATGCAAATTGGGGGCTCGTCCGGGATGTGGAGGCGGGGCCAAAGACTGAATTTTTTTTAATTGTGGTTTCAAGTGACAAGCCTGTAGGCAATGCTTAAATATCCTAATAAATTTTGTAATAATTCGTGTGCAATTTCGTGTAATTTTAATTCGTATGCAAATTGGGGGCTCGTCCGAGATGTGGAGGCGGGGCCAAAGACTGACTTTTTTTAAGGGTGTGGTTTGATAGCCACAAGCCTGCAGGCAATGCATAAATATCCTAATAAATTTTCTAATAATTCGTATGCAATTTTGTAATAATTCGTATGCAATTTTGTAATAATTCGTATGCAAATTGGGGGCTCATCCGGAATGTGGAGGCGGGGCCAAAGACTAACTTTTTTTAAGGGTGTGGTTTGATAGCCACAAGCCTGCAGGCAATGCTTAAATATCCTAATAAATTTTTTAATAATTCGTATGCAATTTTGTAATAATTCGTGTGCAATTTTGTAATAATTCGTATGCAAATTGGGGGCTCGTCCGGGATGTGGAGGCGGGGTCAAAGACCACCATTTTTTTAAGGGTGTGGTTTGATAGCAACAGGCCTGCAGGCAATGCTTAAATATCCTAATAAATTTTGTAAGAATTCATATGCAATTTTGTAATAATTCATATGCAAATTAGGGGCTCGTCCGGGATGTGGAGGCGGGGCCAAAGACTGACTTTTTTTCAGGGTGTGGTTTGATAGTGACAAGCCTGCAGGCAACGCTTAAATATCCTCATAAATTTTGTAATAATTCGTGTGCAATTTTGTAATAATTCGTATGCAATTTTGTAATAATTCGTATGCAAATTTGTAATAATTCATATGCAAATTGGGGGCTCATCCGGGATGTGGAGGCGGGGCCAAAGACTGCCATGTTTTTTAAAGGGTGTGGTTTGATAGCGAGAAGCCTGCAGGCAATGCTTAAATATCCTAAAAAAATTTGTAATAATTCGTATACAATTTTGTAATAATTTGTATGCAAATTGGGGCTCATCCGGGATGTGGAGGCGGGGCCAAAGACTGACTTTTTTTTATAAGGGTGTGGTTTGATAGTGACAAGCCTGCAGGCAATGCTTAAATATCCTAATAAATTTTGTAATAATTTGTGTGCAATTTTGTAATAATTCGTATGCAATTTTGTAATAATTCGTATGCAAATTAGGGGCTCATTCGGGATGTGGAGGCGGGGCCAAATACTGACATTTTTTTAAGGGTGTGGTTTGATAGCCACAAGCCAGCAGGCAATGCTTAAATATCCTAATAAATTTTGTTTTCGTATGCAAATTGGGGGCTCATCCGGGATGTGGAGGCGGGGCCAAAGACTGACTTTTTTTAAGGGTGTGGTTTGATAGTGACAAGCCTGCAGGCAATGCTTAAATATCCTAATAAATTTTGTAATAATTCGTGTGCAATTTTAAGGAAGAGCTCCGCTAAGCGCAGAGAATTAGACAGAAGCCCGGCGGAATTTGGCAAAAAAGCAGAAAGCCTACTTCAGAAATAAACACAATGATGGTTTGTGGGATCTCCGTGTCTCCAGCAGGGGTTTATATAAAAAAGGAAGCTCTGCAGTGCAAATTGGGGGCTCGTCCGGGATGTGGAGGCCAAAGACTGACTTTTTTTAAGGGTGTGGTTTGATAGCGACAAGCCTGCAGACAATGCTTGTTCTTCAAAAGTACTTCAAAATTGAAATTTTTCGCTTAACATTCGATTTTGGAACAAACGTCATTTCCCCCAAAACAAAAAAACAACATACGACGTTGGAAATTCATTTGAGAAAAAATTTCTGTCCCGCTCCTTTGAAATTTCTTGTTACTGTAGTTGTCTAAGCGGGGATTTGGGGGTGAGGGGGTGGAATTTATGCTAGGAGGGGAGATTTTGGAGGATGGGGGGATTCGTGCTGGGAGTAGGAATTCTGAGGGGGAGGGGAAGATTTGTGTTAAGAGGGGGGATTTTGGAGAGGGAGATTTGTGTTAGGAGGGGGGATTTGTGTTAGGAGGGGGACTTTGGAGAGGGGGATTTGTGTTAGGAGGGGGGATTTGTGTTAGGAGGGGGTTTTTTGGAGAGGGGGATTTGTGTTAGGAGGGGGGTTTTTGGATAGGGGGATTTGTGGGAGGAGGGGGGATTTGTGTTAGGGGGGGGGGGTTTTGGAGAAGGGGGTTTGTGTATGGAGGGGGATTTGTGTTAGGAGGGGGGTTTTTGGATTTGTGTTAGGAGGGGGTTTTGTGTTAGGAGGGTGGATTTGTGTTAGGAGAGGGGATTTGTGTTAGGAGGGGGGATTTTGGAGAGGGATATTTGCGTTAGGAGGGGGGATTTGTGTTAGGAGGGGGATTTTGGAGAGGGGAATTTGTGTTAGGAGGGGGGATTTGTTTTAGGAGGGGGGTTTTTGGGGAGGGGGACTTGTGTTAGGAGGGGGGATTTTGGAGAGGGAAATTTGATTAGGAGGGGAGGTTTGTGTTAGGAGGGGGAATTTGGAGAGGGAGATTTGTGTTAGGAGGGGGGATTTTGGAGAGGAAGATTTGTGTTAGGAGGGGGATTTTGGAGAGGGAGATTTGTGTTAGGAGGGGGGATTTTGGAGAGGGAAATTTGATTAGGAGGGGAGGTTTGTGTTAGGAGGGGGATTTTGGAGAGGAAGATTTGTGTTAGGAGGGGGGATTTTGGAGAGGAAGATTTGTGTTAGGAGGGGGGATTTTGGAGAGCGATATTTGTGCTAGGAGGAAGGATTATAGGAGGAATTTATGTTAGGGGGGGATTTGCGCTAGAAGTGGGTAATAGGGGGATCTGTGCCAGGAGGGGTCATTTTGAAGGAATATTTGTGCTAGAAACTGAGATTTTGGGGTCTGGACAATTTGTGCTGGGGGGGTGACTCTTGCTAAGAGCAGAGATTTGGGGGGAGACATTTGAGTTAGGTGGGGGGATTTTGGAGGGGGTGATTTGTGCTAGAAATAGGGAAGGGGGATGAATTTTTTTGGGGGGAGGGGGGATTTGTGTTAGGAGGGGTCATTTTGGGGGAAGATTTGTGCTAGAAACAGGGATTTGGGGGTTTGGACAGTTTGTGATTTTGCGCAGAAGCCGCCCCGCGTTCTCCAGTTTAGTTCCTCCATCTAATAATAACGTAACGCCGTTTTATTCCGGGTTTCCTCCAGAGTCTGATTGCCGCCGTCGCACCGTCCCATTTAATGAGTTCTTCTGCTTCATTAAACCGCCATTGCTCAGGACGATCCTCTCACATCTTAGTGATCGATAAGCTTTGGCAGCCATTTTGAATTTCCTCCAAGACTCATTTCTGCTTGTTGGGGAAACGTTTGGCAAAAATTGAACCTAGAATATTCCATTGCGACAGATTTGACGTTTCGTACCAGCGATCGTTCTATAAACACGAACACAACAGTTTTTTAAAATTTGAACACAAAAATTAATTAGATAAACTAGAAAAGAATAAGATAGAAAAGAAAATAAAGGACTAGAATGGAAAAGAATAGAGTAAAACAGAACAGGATAGAATAGAAAATAAAGGACTAGAATGGAAAAGACTAGAGTAAAACAGAACAGAAAAGAATAGAAAATAATGCTATAGAATGGAAAAGAATAAAGTAAAACAGAACAGGATAGAATAGAAAATAAAGCTATAGAATGGAAAAAATAAATAAAACAGAAAGGACAGAATAGAAAATAAAAAAATAGAAAAAAATAAAATAGAAAAAAAATAAAATAGACAATAAAATAATAATAGAATAGAAAAGAGTAGAGTAAAATAGAACAGAATAGAAAAGAACTGAATAAATTAGAATAGAATAGTATAGAAAATAAAAGAATAGAATAGAAAAGATTACAATAGATGGAAAAGAAATAGAATAGAAGAGAATAAAATAAAACAGAATATGGGCGCCTTACAAAATTCAAATTTCAAAAAGAATAGAGTAAAACAGAACAGAATAGAATAGAAAATCAAAGAATAGAATAAATTAGAATAGAATAGTATAGAAAATAAAAGAATAAAATAGAAAATAATACAACAGATAGAAAAGATATAGAATAGAAGAGAATAAAATAAAACAGAATGTAGTCGCTTTATGAAATTCAAATTTAGAAAAAAATAGAATACAATAAAACAGAAAAAAAAAGAATAGAAAAGAATAGAGTAAAACAGAATAGAATAGAAAATAAAAGAATAGAATAAAATAGAATAGAAAATAAAGGAATAGAATGGAAAAGAATAGAGTAGAACAGAACAGGATACAATAGAAAATAAAAGAATAGAAAAGAATACAATAGAACATAAAATAATAATGTCTTCGACTGCAATTGCACTTTGTATTGAAAGTCGGCCAGATGGTTCAGTGCGAAGCACATTGCAGCTCACATTGAAAATGCACGATGATGCAAGCAGACGTGCATATTGATGCGTTACACTGTAAGGGGGAACCCTGTGGACTGTGATGTAAAGGGGACCTCTGTGGAGTTTGATGTAAAGGAGAACTCTGTGGAATGTGATGTAAAGGGGAACTAGGTGGTTTGGGATGTAAAGGGGAACTCTGTGGAGTCTGATGTAAAGGGGACCTCTATTGACTGTGAAGTAAAGGGGACCTCTGTGGACTGTGATATAAAGGGGAACTCTGTGGATTGGGATGTAAAGGGGAACTCTGTGGAGTCTGATGTAAGGGGGAACTCTGTGGACTGTGATATAAAAGGAGCCTCTGTGGACTGTGATGTAAGGGGGAACTCTGTGGACTGTGATGCAAAAGGGACGTCTGTGGAATCTGATGTAAGGGGAACTCTGTGGACTGTGATGTAAAAGGGGAACTCTGTGGAGTCTGATGTAAGGGGGAACTCTGTGGACTGCGATGTAAAGGGAACCTCTGTGGACTGTGATGTAAGGGGGAACTCTGTGGACTGTGATGCAAAAGGGACGTCTGTGGAATCTGATGTAAGGGGAACTCTGTGGACTGTGATGTAAAAGGGGACCTCTGTGGAGTCTGATGTAAGGGGGAACTCTGACTCTGTAGACTGTGAAGTAAAGGGGAACTCTGTGGACTGTGATGTAAGGGGGAACTCTGTGGACTGTGAAGTAAAGGGGAACTCTGTGGACTGTGATGTAAGGGGGAACTCTGTGGACTGTGAAGGAAACTCTGTGGACTGTGATGTAAGGGGAACTCTGTGGACTGGACTGGCTGTGTGGTGACCAGAGACCCCCTTACATCAGCGTTCCTCTTTATGCTGCAGACGTGCGTTTTGACGCGTTTCTGATGATCCCAATAGGGGAAGGCGAGATTGATGCGAATGCAGCCGAAGTGTATCATTGTATCCTATCCTGTATATAAAGCGATATGTATTACATTGTTACATTGTTACGAATATCTGGCGATTTCTCTGTAGCTCAGATGATCGCAGGGAAGCAGAATGGAGGCGTGGCTTTCCTCCGACAACGTATTACAGTCGCGTGTCATGTGGCCGATTCACACCTCCCCTTCCTTCCCTCGGCAGCTGACAGCAGCTTCGGGCGACGTGTTGCGCGGACAATTTCATTAATGAAAAGTGTGGCGCTGAGATCGCAGATCGACGCACATCCTGAGCAATTCCCCAACCGCCCGCATCTGTGTGATTCTGCCTGCTGGAGGGGGGTTGATTGCGCTGCTAGCACTCTCTGCGGGGGGCCGGAGAGATCTGGCGGCCCAGCTGGGGGGGGGGGGGGTTTGTTGGCGCTCCTGGGAGATGATTCGTGCTCAGAGGTTTCGTGGAGATTTTAACCCCTCCTCGCCGGTCTCGCTGACCCGTGGTAGCGCCACTGCTTGATGGGGTACCTGACCCATGGCAGCTCCACTGCTTGATGGAGTAACTGACGCATGGTGGCGCCACCGCTTGATGGGGCACCTGACCCGTGTCAGCTCCACCACTTGTTGGGGTGCCTCACCCATGGTGGCGCCACTGCTTGATGGGGTACCTGACCCACGGTGGCTCCACCACTTGATGAGGTACCTGACCCGTGTCAGCTCCACCGCTTGATTGGGTACCTGATGCGTGGCAGCTCCACTGCTTGATGGGGTACTTGACGCGTGGTGGCGCCACCGTTTGATTGGGTACCTGACCCATGGCGGCGGCACACGCTTGATGGGGTACCTGACCCATGGCAGCGCTACCGCTTGATGGTGTATCTGTCGCATGGCAGCGCTACCGCTTGATGGGGTACCTGACGCATGACGGCGCCACCGCTTGATGTGGTATCAGATGCATGGCAGCGCTACCGCTTGATGGGGTACCTGACGCATGACGGCGCCACCGCTTGATGGGGTACCTGACGCATGACGGCGCCACCGCTTGATGGGGTACCTGACGCATGACGGCGCCACCACTTTATGGTGTACCTGACACGTGGTGGCGCCAGAGCTTGATGGTAGCAGGATGGATGATTTGCAGCAGAACTCCAACCTTCCTTTGAGTCTTGGCTCGTCCTCTGCACCGAAATGGCTTCTTCTCCATGTGCATTAGAAGCTGCAGCCAGTCAGATAGAGCTCCTCTTCATTCCTTGGCTGGAGGACACCTAGCGTCATCTAGCACTTTTTTCCCCAGCCTGCACTGGAAAGCGGTAAAACGCATCAAAAATGCACCGGAATGCACTGGAATGCACCAAAAAATGCACATGTCCCTATTTAAATTGAAGAAAAAGAGCAGGGAACAAATGAACTGAAATGCATAAAAAACGCATTGGAACGAGTCACAAACGCACCAAAAACGCCTCAAAAACGTGCATGGAAAAACGCATCCGGAATGCCAGAAAATGGCATCACGTGGGTGAGAACATCCATGCGGTGCGATCTGAAAAATGCCCCTGCACCTTTTTGGTGCAGATGCGCCAATGGATAGCTCAAATCGCACCGCGCAGACACGTGTAGGTGCCTGATTTTACTCACACTCCATGCGTTTCAGTTGCTTTTTTCTGCAAAAACGCACAGAAAGTAGATGATCTGGTTGCCAGTGTCGTAGTTCACATCAAAGCTTGCAGTTCCGGTGCGTTCCGGTTGCAGAAAAAAAGTAGAACAGGCTGAAATTTCATGCACAGAACTGTAGTGGAACGCGGTAAAACGCATCAAAAACGCACCGGAAAGCACATGTCCCTATTAAGGGCCGGTTCACACTCCATGCGTTTCAGTTGCTTTTCTTCTGCATCCAAAACGCACAGAAAGTCGGTGATATGGTGGTCAGTGTCGTAGTTTACATCAGTGCTTGCAGTTCCGGCGCGTTCCGGTTGCAGAAAAAAAAGTAGAACAGGCGGCATTTTTCCCGCGTTCCAAAATGCGCCAAACATGCGTCAAAAACGCGCATCCAAAAAACGCATTCGGAACGCATTCGGACTGCGTTTCTATAGCGTGAACTGGCCCTTACAAAAAAAAACTTGCGTATTTAATGCGACTTTTAAAACGCCCGTCGTTCATGAGGCCTCAGATGCGAATGAGCCCCGTATGAATTTAATCCGCGTATTTAATAGCGTCAGCAGCGACACCTACAGGCAACCAAAAAACCCCGACCTACCTAAACTACAAAAGGCGCGAACGATCATAAAATATTGGTTCGTGGAGAAAAGCGCTTTCTTTTTTGGCGAGGAATGCGCCGCGGGGATGCGTTGTATCTCTTTTTTAACAACATATTAAAATTTGAAGGGGGATGACAGCTCCCCTTTAAACGCGCTGTGCCCCCCCCAGGCTCGCCGAGTTAGTCTAGAAAAGGCGCGGCGGTGCGCGGTGGGCTCCCCTCAGCCCTTGAATTAGCGCAGTTGTACGGCGCCGGCGGCTCGCTCGGCAGCGGCTCTCATGCACTTTTAATGTGAGTGCGGCGATGTGTGGAATGAAGGCGGAGCCATTATCCGGTCCTTCTTCGCTCATTGCCACCCTGGGATTGGAGACGAGACTTCACAGCGACTTCTTTTTCTCCAGTCACTTTTAATGAGCTGCCTGCGTGGCGCAGGTCTGCGGGGGGCCTCATCTCCACTTATCCCCCATCCCCCCACACCGCCGCATCCCTTCGCCAAAATTAACTCCTGCCTGCTCCCGCCGCCAGCTAGCGGCGCGCCAATGGCTGCGCGGCGTTCCCTTTTCCACACCTTTTTAGAGTTTTTTTTTTAAATCGAGTTTTTTTAATCGGGTTTTTTTTTTATCCAATTTTTTTTATTGAGTTTTTTTTTTTTTAATCGATTTTTTTTATCGAGTTTTTTTTTAATCGAGTTTTTTTTAATCAAGTTTTTTTTTTATCAAGTTTTTTTTTTAATCAAGTTTTTTTGGGGGATATCTGTACTGTCCTGACATTTGGGGGATATCTGTACTGTTCTGACATTTGGGGGATATCTGTACTGTTCTGACATTTGGGGGATATCTGTCCTGTCCTGATATTTGGGGGATATCTGTACCGTCCTGACATTTGGGGGATATCTGTACTGTCCTGACATTTGGGGGATATCTGTACTGTTCTGACATTTGGGGGGATATCTGTCCTGTCTTGATATTTGGGGGATATCTCTACTGTCCTGACATTTGGGGGATATGTGTACTGTTCTGACATTTGGGGGATATCTGTCCTGTCCTGACATTTGGGGGATATCTGTCCTGTCCTGACATTTGGGGGATATCTGTCCTGTCCTGACATTTGGGGGATATCTGTACTGTTCTGACATTTGGGGGGATATCTGTACTGTCCTGACATTTGGGGGGGATATCTGTCCTGTCCTGACATTTGGGGGATATCTGTACCGTTCTGACATTTGGGGGGATATCTGTCCTGTCCTGACATTTGGGGGATATCTGTACTGTTCTGACATTTGGGGGGGATATCTGTCCTGTCCTGACATTTGGGGGATATCTGTACTGTTCTGACATTTGGGGGGGATATCTGTCCTGTCCTGACATTTGGGGGATATCTGTCCTGTCCTGACATTTGGGGGATATCTGTACTGTTCTGACATTTGGGGGATATCTGTACCGTTCTGACATTTGGGGGGGATATTTGTCCTGTCCTGACATTTGGGGGATATCTGTACTGTTCTGACATTTGGGGGGATATCTGTACTGTCCTGACATTTGGGGGATATCTGTACTGTTCTGACATTTGGGGGGGATATCTGTCCTGTCCTGACATTTGGGGGATATCTGTACTGTTCTGTCATTTGGGGGATATCTGTACTGTTCTGACATTTGGGGGATATCTGTACTGTTCTGACATTTGGGGGATATTTGTCCTGTCCTGACATTTGGGGGATATTTGTCCTGTCCTGACATTTGGGGGATATCTGTACTGTTCTGACATTTGGGGGATATTTGTCCTGTCCTGACATTTGGGGGATATCTGTACTGTTCTGACATTTGGGGGATATCTGTACTGTTCTGACATTCTTGGACCTCAAGAAATTAGATGGCCGTCAGTACTTCAGGATTGATCAATATTCAGATCTATACCATAGTTTGTGAACTCTATAACTTTCCTACAAACTAAATAATACATCCTAATTTGGGTTATTTTCACCAAAGACATGTAGCAGAATACATCTCGGCCTAAATTTATGAAGAACAATTATTTATTTGCAAACTTTTATAACAGGAACAAAGAAAAACGTGTTTTTTTCCCCAAATTTTTGGTCTTTTTTTGTTAATTTAGCAAAAAATAAAAACCCCAGCGGTGATCAAATACCACCAAAAGAAAGCTCTAGTTGTGTGAAGAAAATGATAAAAATTTTAGTTTGGGTACAATGTTGTATGACCGCGCAATTGTCATTCAAAGTGTGAGAGCGCTGAAACCTGAAAAATGGCCTGGGCAGGAAGGGGGTAAAAGTGCCCGGGATTGAAGGGGTTAAATTGAAGAAAAAGAACGGGGGGAAAAATGAACTGGAATACATCAAAAACGCATCAGAAACGCGTTAAAAACGCGCATGCAAAAACGCATCCGGAATGCATCTGCTTTTCTATAGTGTGAACCAGCCCTTAGTGTAGCACAAAAGCAAAGACGAAAAAAATTTTTTTTTTAAATACGTTCGACCAGATATTTGCTGCAGAAAACCTCGCGCCGCGTATATCTGCTCCGAGGAATGGATGGCGGTGAGCAACGAGTAAATAAAACAATAAATCCCATTCTAGACTTTTCAGGGAAGGTATTTCGGTCTCCTGTCCCAGCAGGGTGATGGATTCCAGCCCATCAGCCCCCACGGTGTTCATTCCGCCGTAATAGACCGGGAGGGTTTGTTCATCAACACGGGATATTCATTAGACGCGGAGACAATTAGTTTGGCGATGTGCGCAGTCATGGCGAGTAATTAGGAGCGTGTTTTTGCTCAGCGAGATAAACAAGAACTTGTCTGTATATGGATGGGCGTATTTCTTCATGGCGGACGGGGTATTTAGGGTCAAGTTGTGAGCATCAAAGTTATTCCATTCTGATAACAAACAGTGAACACGCGATTATACCAGCCATGACTGACCTCTGTAGCTGCAGACAGTGTGGAGCAATTCATCTTTAAAGTTCGCAGCAGAATCAGTGAAATTTTTCATGGTGCCAGCAGTGGTTCAACAGATCAGCTCCCCCTCCCAGCAGCGACTCTCCAGCTCCGCTCCTCCCTTCCAGCAGCGACTCACTAGCTCCACTCCTCCCTTCCAGCAGCGACTCTCCAGCTACGCTCCTCCCTTCCAGCAGCGACTCTCCAGCTCCGCTCTTCCCTTCCAGCAGCAACTCAGCAGCTCCGCTCCTCCCTTCCAGCAGCTACTCTCCAGCTCTGCTCCTCCTTTCCAGCATTGACTCTCCAGCTCCGCTCCTCCTTTCCAGCAGCAACTCTCCAGCTCTGCTCCTCCCTTCCAGCAGCGACTCTACAGCCCCGCTCCTCCCTTCCAGCAGCGACTCTCCAGCCCCGCTCCTCCCTTCCAGCAGCGACTCTTCAGCTCCGCTCCTCCCTTCAAGCAGTGACTCAGCAGCTCCTCTACTCCCTTCCAGCAGTGACTCTCCAGTTCCGCTCCTCCCTTCCAGCAGCGACTCTCCAGCTCCACTCCTCCCTTCCAGCAGCGACTCTCCAGCTCTGCTCCTCCCTTCCAGCAGCAACTCTCCAGCTCCGCTCCTCCCTTCCAGCAGCGACTCTCCAGCTCCGCTCCTCCCTTCCAGCAGCGACTCTTCAGCTCCGCTCCTCCTTTCCAGCAGCGACTCTCCAGCTCCGCTCCTCCCTTCCAGCAGCGGCTCTCCAGCTCCGCTCCTCCCTTCCAGCAGCGACTCACCAGCTCCGCTCCTCCCTTCCAGCAGCGACTCTCCAGCTCCGCTCCTCTCTTCCAGCAGCGACTCTCCAGCTCCACTCCTCCTTTCCAGCAGCGACTCTCCAGCTCCGCTCCTCCCTTCCAGCAGCGACTCTCCAGCTCCGCTCCTCCCTTCCAGCAGCTACTCTCCAGCTCCGCTCCTCCTTTCCAGCATTGACTCTCCAGCTCCGCTCCTCCCTTCCAGCAGTGACTCTCCAGCTCCGCTCCTCTCTTCCACCAGTGACTCTACAGCCCCGCTCCTCCCTTCCAGCAGCAACTCTCCAGCTCCGCTCCTCCCTTCCAGGAGCAACTCAGCAGCTCCGCTCCTCCCTTCCAGCAGTGACTCTCCAGTTCCGCTCCTCCCTTCCAGCAGCAACTCTCCAGCTCCGCTCCTCCCTTCCAGCAGCAACTCAGCAGCTCTGCTCCTCCCTTCCAGCAGCGACTCGCCAGTTCTGATCTTCCCTTCCAGCAGCGACTCGCCAGCTCCGCTCCTCCCTTCCTGCAGTGGCTCAGCAGCTCAGCACTTCCTTCCCAACTCTGTTTCTGTGTTTGACCAACTCTGCTGACTAGGATTCCCCCCTCCAGATATTTCAAAACCCTTTCATTGGTCTCACTGCTGCCTCATCCACTGGAGCATGAGAGGCAGGTTGCACAGAATCATCTGACAAGAGGTGGCCAGTGCTACCCTTCACTTCCTGTCCTGAAGGCAACACAAGATGTAAGAAGAAACCTCTCCAAAGTAACGGGAAATCCCCTCTTAGTTGTCACCAGAACAGGTGTCCCCATTGGAAGATATCCCATCTCTAACTGTTCTGGTGACAACTGTCAAATTTCAGATTTGCCCTCACTTTCAGTCCCACCGACATTGGTGACCAGAATGAATAGAGATGGTGAATCTCTCCAGCAGTAAAAACCTCAAAGAGGATGTAACCCTTCCAGCTCCATCCAAGCCTGAAAAGAAAGTTTTGGCTATAGCAACCCTTTAAGTTCAGTAGCGATCAGGGGTGGACTGACCATTTGGAATCTCAGGCACTGCCCGAAGGCCCAGGGTCAGTAGGGGGCCCCATGAGATGCCCCTGGTACCTTTTTCATAAGCTTTTTTAAGTTTGGGAAGGACACAGGGGCCCCATGATCCCATATTGCCCGGGGGCCCCATGAGTTGTCAGTCCGCCCCTGGTAGCGATGTTTCCTAGGGGACTGGGATCAGTTCTTCCTCGGAGTTGCCCTTTAAGGATTATTCTCTGACTTTATCTCTGCCACTCCAAGAAGCATTTTTCCGGTTGATGGATGTTGTTGGATCTTCATTAGATCAGGTCTATAGAGCTGTGTAGGCTATTCCTGGTGCAATCCTCACATGGCGGAGTCGTGTCACGGTGATGTATGGGGCTCCGGTGTAATATTTCTGTATCACTCTGGAGCAGACCTCCCTGGAAATACGGAAGGATGGGATGATGGAGCGGCCCGCAGGTTCCTGGCTGATGGATAGTTGACTGTTGATGTCTCTGTCTGGTTCTTGAAGGGCTCATGTCTGAAAGAGGTGCTCTGCCAACAGAGCTGTAGCGACTAGTTAAAGCCCAGCTGTGTATTGGGTTGACTCCCCTTGGGAGCTGTCCTTGGTCTGGTCATCTGGGGTCCCCAGGTCTTCTTATGGCAATGGAAGTCCTTAACTACAGTGCCTCCAGAAAGTATTCACAGCACTTAACTTTTGCCACATTTTGTTCCTCTACATTCTACAAACAATACCCCATAATGATGACGTGAAAGAAGTTTGTTTTGAAATCTTTGCAATTTATTAAAAATAAAAAACAAAAAGAACCCCACCCATGTCCATAAGTATTCCCAGCCTTTGCCATGACACTCAAACTTGAGCTCTGGTGCATCATGTTCCCATTAATCTTCCTTAAGATATTCCCACTGATCATCCTTGAGATGTTCCCACTTATCACCCTTGAGATGTTCCCACTGATCTTCCTTGAGATGTTCCCACTGATCATCCTTGAGATGTTCCCACTGATCATCCTTGAGATGTTCCCACTGATCATCCTTGAGATGTTCCCACTGATCATCCTTGAGATGTTCCCACTGATCATCCTTGAGATGTTGCCACTGATCATCCTTGAGATGTTGCCACTGATCATCCTTGAGATGTTCCCACTGATCATCCTTGAGATGTTCCCACTGATCTTCCTTGAGATGTTGCCACTGATCTTCCTTGAGATGTTCCCACTGATCATCCTTGAGATGTTCCCACTGATCATCCTTGAGATGTTCCCACTGATCTTCCTTGAGATGTTCCCACTGATCAACCTTGAGATGTTCCCACTGATCATCCTTGACATGTTCCCACTGATCATCCTTGACATGTTCCCACTGATCATCCTTGACATGTTCCCACTGATCATCCTTGAGATGCTTTCACAACTTGGTTGGAGTCCACCTGTGGGAAATTCAGTTGATTGGACATGATTAAGAAAGGCATACACCTGTCCATAGAAGGTCCCACAGGTAACAGTGCATGTCAGAGCACAAACCAAGCCATGAAGTCCAAGGAATGGTCCGTAGACCTCCGAGACAGGATTGTACCAAGGCACAGATCTGGGGAAGGGTACAGAAACATTTCTGCAGCATTGAAGGTCTCAATGAGCACAGTGGCCTCCATCATCCATAAATGGAAGAGGTTTGGGACCACCAGGAATCTTCCTAGAGCGGGCCGCCCAGCCAAGATGAGAGTTCAAGGGAGATAGGCCTTAGTCAGGGAGGTTTTCAAATCTTTGCAATTTATTAAAAAGAAAAAAAAAACTCACAAATGTACATAAGTATTCCCAGCCTTTGCCATGACACTCAAAATTGAGCTCTGGTGCATCCTGTTCCCACTGATCATCCTTGAGATGTTCCCACTGATCATCCTTGAGATATTCCCACTTATCATCCTTGAGATGTTCCCACTTATCATTCTTGAGATGTTCCCACTGATCATCCTTGAGATGTTCCCACTGATCATCCTTGAGATGTTTCCACAACTTGGTTGGAGTCCACCTGTGGGAACTTCAGTGGATTGGATATGATTAGGAAAGCAAACATGTCTATAGAAGGTCCCACAGGTCACAGTGCATGTAAGAGCACAAACCAAGCCATGAAGTCCAAGGAGTTGGCCGTAGACCTCCGAGACAGGATTGTACCAAGGCACAGATCTTGGGAAGGGTACAGAAGCATTTATTCAGCATTGAAGGTCCCAATGAGCACAGTGGCCTCCATCATCCATAAATGGAAGAAGTTTGGAACCACCAGGAATCTTCCTAGAGAGGGCCGCCCGGCCAAAATGAGCGATCGAGGGAGAAGGGCCTTAGTCAGGGAAGTTTTCAAATCTTTGCAATTTATTAAAAAGAAAAAACTAAAAAAATCCCACAATTGTACAGAAGTATTCCCAGCCTTTGCCATGACACTCAAAATTGAGCTCCGGTGCATCCTGTTCCCACTGATCATCCTTGAGATGTTTCCACAACTTGACTGGAGTCCACCTGAGCACAAACCAAGCCATGAAGTCCAAGGAATTGTCCGTAGACCTCAAGACAGATTGTATCAAGGCACAGATCTGGGGAAGGGTACAGAAACATTTCTGCAGCATTGAAGGTCCCAATGAGCACAGTAGCCTCCATCATCCGTAAATGGAAAATGTTTGGAACCACCAGGAATCTTCCTAGAGCGGGCCGTTCGGCCAAATTGAGCAATTGAGGGAGGTGGGCCTTAGCCAAGGAGGTAACCAAGCACCTGAAAGAGCTCCAGCGTTTCTCTGTAGAGAGAGGAGAACCTTCCAGAACAACAAGCATCTCTGCAGCACTCCACCAATCAGGCCTGTATGGTAGATTGGCCAGACGGAAGCAAAATGGCAGCCCGCCTGGAGTTTGCCAAAAGGCACCCGAGGGGCTCTCAGACCATGAGAAACAAAACTCTCTGGTCTGATGAAACAAAAATTGAACTCTTTGGCCTGAATGCCAAGCGTCATGTCTGGAGGAAACCAATCACCACTCACCACCTGGCCAATACCATCCCTATGGTGAAGCATGGTGGTGGCAGCATCATGCTGTGGGGATGTTTTTTTCAGCAGCAGGAACTAGTCAGGATCGAAGGAAAGATGAATGCAGCAATGTGCAGAGCAGGGGCGGACTGACAACTCATGGGGCCCCCGGGCAATAGGGGATCATGGGGCCCCTGTGTTTGCCCAAACTCAAAAAAGCCTATGAAAAAGGTACCAGGGGCATCTCATGAGGCCCCCTACTGATCCCGGGCCCTCGGGCAGTGCCCGAATTTCTAAGTGGTCAGTCCGCCCCGGTGCAGAGACATCCTTGATGAAAACCTGTTCCATAGCGCTCTGGACCTTAGACTGGGGCAACGGTTCATCTTTCAACAGGACAACAACCCTAAACACACAGCCCATATAACAAAGGAGTGGCTACGGGCCAACTCGGAATATCCTGGAGTGGTCCAGCCAGAGCCCAGCCTTGAACCGGACTGAACATCTCTGGAGAGATCTGATGTAAAAAAAATTGATGTAAACGGACGAAAAATGGATGTAAACTGATAAAAACGGATGTAACGGACAAAAAAAAAACTGATGTAAACGGACAAAAACCGGATATAAACGGATGAAAAATAGATGTAAGCAGACAAAAATGGATGTAAACGGACAAAAAAAACTGATGTAAACGGACAAAAGCGGATGTAAATGAATGTAAACGGATGAAAATGGATGTTAAAGGAAAAAAGGGATGTAAATGGATATAAACTGACAAACAAAATTGGTGTAAATGGACAAAAAATGGATGTAAACAGACAAAAATGGATGTAAATGGATGTAAACAGAAAAAAAACATATGTAAGCAGACATAAAATGGATGTAAAGGGACGAAAAACAGATGTAAAGAGACAAAAACAGATATAAACAGATGTAACGGACACAAAACCTGATGTAGATGGAAAATGGATGTAAATTGACAAAAATGGAAGTAAACTGATGTGAACAGACAAAAAAACTGATGTAAACGGATGAAAAATGGATTTGAACTGATAAAAATGGATGTAAATGGATGTAGCGGATAAAAAAAAACTGATGTAGATGAAAAACGGATGTAAATGGACAAAAATGGATGTAACTCGATGTAAATGGATGTAAAGGACAAAAATGGATGTAACTCGATGTAAATGGATGTAAATGGACAAAAATGGATGTAACTCGATGTAAATGGATGTAAAGGACAAAAATGGATGTAAATCGATGTAAACGGACAAAAACTGATGTAAACAGCCGAAAAACTGATGTAAACGGACACAAAAGGATGTAATGGACAAATAAACTGATGTAGACAAAAAATGGATGTAAACGGACCAAAATGGATGTAAATCGATGTAAATGGATGCAAACGGACAAAAATTTATGTAAATGGATGTAAACAGACAAAAACTTATGTAAACAGATGAAAAACGGATGTAAATGGACAAAAAGGGATGTAATGGACAAAAAAAATTATGTAGGCAAAAAATGGATGTAAACGGACCAAAATGGATGTAAATGGATGTGAACGGACAAAAAACTGATGTGAACGGACAAAAAAAAGAATGTAAATGGACATACGGTCCATTTTTGCATGTGTCCGTTTACACCCGCCCATGGGCAGACTGACCATTTGGAATCTCGGGCACTGCCCGAGGGCCCGGGGTCAGTAGGAGGCCCCATGAGATGCCCCTGGTACCTTTTTCATAGGCTTTTTTTGAGTTTGGGCAAGGACACAGGGGCCCCATGATCCCCTATTGCCCGGGGGCCCCATGAGTTGTCAGTCCGCCTCTGCACCCACCAACATCCCATCCGATCCGACCTGCAAGAAATCGACAACTGGGGATCCGATTCCCTTTCCATCTGTCGGATCGGGTCGGATGGAAGCGGACAGGCGGTCCATTTTCATCCGACCGCCCATTGAGAGAGCTGCTCTGTGTCGGCTCTGCAGCAGCGGAGCGGACACAGACCTATCATCCGCCTGCACAGCGCAGATCAGCGGAGAGATCCTCCCCCGCCGAGCAAACGGATCCACTAAATCTGTGAATGGTTCCGAACGTCCGGTCGCCGTTTTGATTGGTTACCTGAATAGCCGTCCAGCTGTTACAATGTACGAATCTATTGCTTAATCTCTCCTCGGCAGAAGCCATTCGCCTCTCCGTCTATGTACACACACACCCCGCCCCCCAGAGCGCGCCGCGCGCAATCCCGCGCATCCGCGACATTAAAGACGACCGCTGACTCCACTCATCCGTCAGCCACAAGCCGGCTTATGAAATCCGAACCTCACCAGAATTCCGGGTTACAAGAGGGGAGGAAGCAAATGACATGAAAACAAAATGGAAGACCAAACAATCCGGGGGGGGGATGGCGCGACCGCCGCGATCTCGCAATCACTTCTCTCCCCGCCGCCGTCATTACTCGCCGGCGTTTATTACATCTTATTTGGGAAGGACGCATTATCCCAGCGAGAATAATGACAATGAAGACCATTTTTCTTTTTTTGTTTGCAATTTTTTTTTTTCGTACTTAATGTTTCTGTAATGGCGAAAGCGCGTGGCGGCGGCGGGGAGGATGCATTAGAAGCGCGTCCTATAAACACCTGCCATTTATTTTGCAATCTCCGGGGAGGAGGGTGTCGCGATCCCCCGCTGGGAGCACTTTGCAGCGTCTGTTTCCTTTTCTGATGGCGCGTCGGGAAATCGTTCCGGTGTTCACGTTCGTTCTGCCGCTGCGTTGTGAAATCCGCGACTGGTGATGGCGGACGGGACCGTATTGCGGGACTTTGCAGATCTGACATATACCGTCACGGCGTACAGCAACCGCATTGTCATTGCAAACGCCGTCCTTGATCCCCAGTCCAGAGACGTTGCCTAGGCTCAGATGATGTCATCGGTCTGCTGCAGCCATTGGAAAGCATTTATCCAGTCTCCTCTCCCCCACAGTGGTGCACACTTATTTCCTATGATACTCAGCACCATCTAGTGACCATAATGTGGTATTTTCCCAACTCACAAGGGTTTTTTTTTCAATGAATAACATTCGATCTGCAGAGTATAGAACCTGAGAACATTCGCTTCTAATTAAAAGCTGTCCTTGGGAATCAGTATGTGCCTAGGCTGCTGTGATGTCACTAGCCTGCTGCAGCCAGTAAAAAGCATTTCCTCAGTCTCCTCTCCCCCAGTGATCACGCTGAGGTGCACACTTATTTCCTATGATACTCAGCACCATCTAGTGACCAAAATGTGGTATTTTCCCAACTCACAAGGGATCTTTTTTTCAATGAATTACATTTGATCTGCAGAGTATACAAGCTGAGATCATTCAATCTGACTAAAAAGTCGTCCTTGGGCATCAGTAAGTGCCTAGGCTGCTGTGATGTCATTAATCTGCTGCAGCCAGTAGAAAGCATTTCCTCAGTCTCCTCTCCCCCAGTGATCATGCCGAGGTGCACACTTATTTCCTATGATACTCAGCACCATCTAGTGACCATAATGTGGTATTTTCCCAACTCACAAGGGTTCTTTTTTTCAATGAATAACATTCGATCTGCAATGATTATAACCCGAGAACATTCAAGCTTTTTAGCACAGAACGAATTTGCAGTTTCGATGGACTGACAGCCATACAATTTTACAAGTGAATACATACATGTTGGACATTTCGTATCCTGGATTTACATGACCGTGTCTGAGCCGGCATCCTAATCCAGGAAAGATGATGCCAAAACAAAGATGGCGCCGTCCATATAGAAAGGTATGCTGTAGAGTTGGGATACGCTGACCGATGACAAGACTTGGCGTCCGGCGTTTGGAACGGCAGATTTTGATTTGTTGGGCTTGGGTCGATTTTCTTATTAGTTTGTTTTCCGGGCGTGAAGTTGGTCGGGGCGACATTTGCGCACCCAGAATAAGTACGTCAGATTGGTCAACCCGAAATAAATACTGTAATGGGTGTAATTGGGCAGGCGGGGCTCACAGTGTGCAGAATTAAGTGTGAGGGCGGCACAGGCTGCTGGGATTAGGAAGGGAAGTCTGAGCTCAGGCAGTTCAGTCAGCACTGGACAAACATCCCCACCCTGCCATGTAACCCCTTCCATCAGACGTGTTTCATGGGGTGGGCACTGTTTTGGATAGTTGCTATGAATGACAAGCAGTGATGTACCGTCTTTGTGTCCGGCAGGAAAATACACTCGAAATCCAAACTGGATGGCATTTAGATTGCTTAACCCCCCCCCTCCTGAGGATTCCCCCCCCCTTCCTGACCGGGACATTTTTTTTTTGCAACGCTGCGCCCAAATGAAATTTACGTCCTTTTTCCCCCCCATGTTTATAAACAATGTTACTTTGTATTTCTCTATCTCCAGTCTGATCGATGTTTATAAACAATGTTACTTTGTATCTCTCCATCTCCCGTCTGATCGATGTTTATAAACAATGTTACTTTGTATCTATCTCCCATCTGATCGATGTTTATAAACAATGTTACTTTGTATCTCCTCTGATCCAATGTTACTTTGTATCTCTCCGTCTCTCGTCTGATCGATGTTTATAAACAATGTTACTTTGTATCTCTCCGTCTCCGTCTGATCGATGTTTATAAACAATGTTACTTTGTACTCTTCCCGTCTGATCGATGTTTCTAAACAATGTTACTTTGTATGATCTCCATCTGATCGATGTTATAAACAATGTTACTTTGTATCTCTCCGTCTCCTCGTCTGATCGATGTTTATAAACAATGTTACTTTGTATCTCTCCGTCTCCCGTCTGATCGAGGTTTATAAACAATGTTACTTTGTATCTCTCCATCTCCCGTCTGATCGATGTTTATAAACAATGTTACTTTGTATCTATATCTCCCATCTGATCGATGTTTATAAACAATGTTACTTTGTATCTCTCTATCTCCCGTCTGATCGATGTTTATAAACAATGTTACTTTGTATCTCTCTATCTCCCGTCTGATCGATGTTTATAAACAATGTTACTTTGTATCTCTCTATCTCCCGTCTGATCGATGTTTATAAACAATGTTACTTTGTATCTCTCTATCTCCCGTCTGATCGATGTTTTATAAACAATGTTACTTTGTATCTCTCTCCCATCTGATCGATGTTTATAAACAATGTTACTTTGTATCTATCTGATCGATGTTTATAAACAATGTTACTTTGTATCTCTCTATCTCCCGTCTGATCGATGTTTATAAACAATGTTACTTTGTATCTCTCTATCTCCCATCTGATCGATGTTTATAAACAATGTTACTTTGTATCTCTCTATCTCCCGTCTGATCGATGTTTATAAACAATGTTACTTTGTATCTCTCTATCTCCCGTCTGATCGATGTTTATAAACAATGTTACTTTGTATCTCTCTATCTCCCGTCTGATCGATGTTTATAAACAATGTTACTTTGTATCTCTCTATCTCCCAGTCTGATCGATGTTTATAAACAATGTTACTTTGTATCTCTCTATCTCCCGTCTGATCGATGTTTATAAACAATGTTACTTTGTATCTCTCTATCTCCCGTCTGATCGATGTTTATAAACAATGTTACTTTGTATCCCTCTGATCGATGTTTTATAAACAATGTTCTCCCGTCTGATCGATGTTTATAAACAATGTTACTTTGTATCTCTCTAATCTCCGTCTGATCGATGTTTATAAACAATGTTACTTTGTATCTCTCTATCTCCCGTCTGATCGATGTTTATAAACAATGTTACTTTGTATCTCTCTATCTCCCGTCTGATCGATGTTTATAAACAATGTTACTTTGTATCTCTCTATCTCCCGTCTGATCGATGTTTATAAACAATGTTACTTTGTATCTCTCTATCTCCCGTCTGATCGATGTTTATAAACAATGTTACTTTGTATCTCTCTATCTCCCGTCTGATCGATGTTTATAAACAATGTTACTTTGTATCTCTCTGATCGATGTTTATAAACAATGTTACCGTCTCCCGTCTGATCGATGTTTATAAACAATGTTACTTTGTATCTCTCTATCTCCCGTCTGATCGATGTTTATAAACAATGTTACTTTGTATCTCTCTATCTCCCGTCTGATCGATGTTTATAAACAATGTTACTTTGTATCTCTCTATCTCCCGTCTGATCGATGTTTATAAACAATGTTACTTTGTATCTCTCTATCTCCCGTCTGATCGATGTTTATAAACAATGTTACTTTGTATCTCTCTATCTCCCGTCTGATCGATGTTTATAAACAATGTTACTTTGTATCTCTCTATCTCCCGTCTGATCGATGTTTATAAACAATGTTACTTTGTATCTCTCTATCTCCAGTCTGATCGATGTTTATAAACAATGTTACTTTGTATCTCTCTATCTCCCGTCTGATCGATGTTTATAAACAATGTTACTTTGTATCTCTCTCTGATCAATGTTTATAAACAATGTTACTTTGTATCTATCTCCCGTCTGATCGATGTTTATAAACAATGTTACTTTGTATCTCTCTATCCCCGTCTGATCGATGTTTATAAACAATGTTACTTTGTATCTCTCTATCTCCCGTCTGATCGATGTTTTTATAAACAATGTTACTTTGTATCTCTCTATCTCCCGTCTGATCGATGTTCATAAACAATGTTACTTTGTATCTCTCTATCTCCCGTCTGATCGATGTTTATAAAACAATGTTACTTTGTATCTGTATCTCCCGTCTGATCGATGTTTATAAACAATGTTACTTTGTATCTCTCTATCTCCCGTCTGATCGATGTTTATAAACAATGTTACTTTGTATCTCTCTATCTCCCGTCTGATCGATGTTTATAAACAATGTTACTTTGTATCTCTCTATCTCCATCTGATCGATGTTTATAAACATTGTTACTTTGTATGTATCTCCCGTCTGATCGATGTTTATAAACAATGTTACTTTGTATCTCAGCAAGTATTGACAGCAGAATTGTCCACCTCCGGCTTCATCTGTCCTGACCCCAGCCATGGATACAGTACTGTATGTGAACGTTGTCACCCGGGACAGGAAGTGTGTTACTGGCAGGATCACCAGGTAATCACAAAGGGGGGAAATGTCTGACAAAATGCAGCCGCCATATCTGAGGACTGGCAATATGTTGCACTGCAGCTCTGGGGTTTACATAGAGTTGAAGGAGAACCTTTGGAGTCCTTTGGGACCAATCTGAGCCCACAACCTGTCCTCTGACCCCCTCCCCCCCCCCCCCCCCCACTAAGAGAAATTGGATGAACATCTGCGTGACAAGAAAAGTAATGATCCCCCCGGATCAATACAGAGCGCCTTAATTATTAGAAACGACTTTCCAATATTCCAGCAGATGGACAGGAGAGAGGACCCCCCCTCCCCCTCCCCTCCCCCGCTCAGGAGCAGAGAGCCCTTCAATAATTCAGAGAGAGGTAATCACAGACCATTGTCATTACCGGGAGTGAAGGACGAGCATCATTACCGACCATTGTCAGCTGATCCCGGCCAGGCCGCTCCAGACCAATCACCATGCAGATCAGACACGGCGAGCACCCCCGCCAGACTGGGCCACAGGGACCAGCAACTGAGAATGACACCCGGCATCCAGGACAAGAGAAGTGGGACTGTGCAGAGTCCATACATACAGAATAAGAGGAGATACCGAGAATGACACCCGGCATCCGGGACAGGAGAAGTGGGACTGTGCAGAGTCCACACATACAGATAAAAGAATTCCACCTGGCAGGAGAGAAGTACTGAGAATCTATACACCGGCATCCGGGGACAGGAGAAGTGGGACTGTGCAGAGTCCCATATACAGAATAAGGACAGATACCGAGAATGACACCCAGCATCCAGGACAGGAAAAGTGGGACTGTGCAGAGTCCATACATAACAAGGACAGATACGAGAATGACACCCGGCATCCGGGACAGGAGAAGTGGGACTGTGCAGAGTCCATAGATAGAGATACCAAGAATTCCACCCGGCATCCAGGACATGAGAAGTGGGACTGTGCAGAGTCCATACATACAGAATAAGGGGAGATACCGAGAATGACACCCGGCATCCAGGACATGAGAAGTGGGACTGTGCAGAGTCCATACATACAGAATAAGGACAGATACCGAGAATGACACCCGGCATCCAGGACAGGAGAAGTGGGACTGTGCAGAGTCCATACATACAGAACAAGGACACCCCGCCTGTATCAGGGACGGATCCCATCATCATGCACATGGCGTGTTCCTCATGCTGAGTTACAGTCATTGAACACGGGCCGCACATTATCCTTCCCATCCATTATTTATAAAGTCCCGGCATTAGCACGGCTGCAGCTTGGGAGTGATAATTAGAGCGCCATTTACATACAGACCAATCCGGCTACAAGGAGATATAACTCTTCCCGCCATTTATCTCTGCTACACACAACTCACACCGTTCCACCCAGAGGAACCACGGCAACAACACGCTACAGACACGACTGAAGAGCTGACAATCAGTGGAATTCTCACAGATGGGACACGAAAGTTTCATGGCCGAGTTTTGTATCACCTGATCATCTCCTGCATTTCACTGAGACGGCAGAGCCTTTGGTCAACAGTAGTAGATGACATCTCTTCTATGCACAGCTAATAGATAGAGACGTCATCACGTAAATCTAGGGTTGTCTCCTGTAGTCTCCCCGGACCCTGCATTCACTATAATGGTCTCCCCCGGACCCGCATTCACTATATCTGGTCTCCCCGGACCCTGCATTCACTATATCCGCTCTACCCCGGACCCTGCATTCACTATATCTGGTTCTCCCCGGACCCTGCATTCATATATCTGGTCTCCCCAGACACTGCATTCACTATATCGGCTCTCCCCAGACCCTGCATTCACTATATCGGCTCTCCCCAGTACCCTGCATTCACTATATCCGGTCTCCCCGGACCCCGCATTCACTATATCCGGTCTCCCCGGACCCCGCATTCACTATATCTAGTCTCCCCGGACCCCCGCATTCACTATATCTGGTCTCCCCAGACCCTGCATTCACTATATCCGCTCTCCCCCGGACCCCCGCATTCACTATATCTGGTCTCCCGGACCCCGCATTCACTACATCCTGCTCTCCTCGGACCCCGCATTTCACTATATCTGGTCTCCCCGGACCCCGCATTCACTATATCCGCTCTCCCCGGGCCCCGCATTCACTATATCTGGTCTCCCCGGACCCCGCATTCACTATATCCACTCTCCCCGGGCCCCCGCATTCACTATATCTGGACTCCCCGGACCCCGCATTCACTATATCGGTCTCCCCGGACCCCGCATTCTACTATATCCGGTCTCCCGGACCCCGCATTCACTATATCTGGTCTCTCTGGACCCCGCATTTCACTATATCCGCTCTCCCCGGACCCTGCATTCACTATATCCGGTCTCCCCGGACCCCGCATTCACTATATCCGGTCTCCCCGGACCCCGCATTCACTATATCTGGTCTCTCTGGACCCTGCATTCACTATATCCGCTCTCCCCGGACCCTGCATTTTCACTATATCTGGTCTCCCCGGACCCTGCATTCACTATATCTGCTCTCCCCGGACCCCCGCATTTCACTATATCGCGGTCTCCCCGCACCCTGCATTCACTATATCCGGTCCTCCCCGGACCCTGCATTCACTATATCTGGTCTCCCCATACCCACATTCACTATATCTGGTCTCCCCTATACCCTGCATTCACTATATCATGCTCTCCTCGGACCCCGCATTCACTATATCCGGTCTCCCCGGACCCCGCATTCACTATATCTGGTCTCTCCCGGACCCAGGCATTCACTATATCCGGTCTACCCCGGACCCCGCATTCACTATATCCATCTGGTCTCTCTGGACCCTGCATTCACTGCGTTCATCCCGCTCTCCCCGGACCCCGCATTCACTATATCTGGTCTCCCCCGGACCCTGCATTCACTACATCTGCTCTCCGGACCCCGCATTCACTATATCCCGGTCTCCCCGGACCCCGATTCACCTATATCGGTTCTCCCCGCCACCCTGCTTTCTCCGGGTCTCCCTGGACCCTGCTGCTTTCACTATATACCGCTCTCATCCCGGACCCTGCATTCACTATATCTGGTCTCCCCGGACCCTGCATTCACTATATCTCGCTCTCCCGGACCCCGCATTCACTATATCCGGTCTCCCCGCACCCTGCATTCACTATATCCGGTCTCCCCGGACCCTGCATTGCATTCACTATATCCGGTCTCCCCATACCCACATTCACTATATCTTGGTCTCCCTATACCCTGCATTCACTATATCTGCTCTCCCCGGACCCCGCATTCACTATATATCCGGTCTCCCCGGACCCCGCATTCACTATATCCGCTCTCCCCGGGCCCCGCATTCACTATATCTGACCCCGTCTCCCCGGACCCGGCATTCACTATATCCGGTCTCCCCGGACCCCGCATTCACTATATTTTGGTCTCTCTGGATTGTAGACCCTGCATTCACTATATCCGCTCTCATCCCCGGACCCGCGATTCACTATTCTGGTCTCTCCCCGGACCCTGCATTCACTATCTCCGCTCTCCCCGGACCCCGCATTCACTATATCTGGTCTCCCGGACCCCGCATTTCACTATATCCGCTCTCCCGGACACCCAGCACCCGGGCCCCGCATTCACTTCACATATATCTGACTCCCCGGACCCCGCATTCACTATATCTGGTCTCCTCTGGACCCTGCATTCACTATATCCGCTCTCCCCGGACCCTGCATTCACTATATCTGGTCTCCCCGGACCCCGCATTCACTATATCCGGTCTCCCGGACCCCGCATTCACCCCGGTCTCGCCCGCCCCCGCATTCACTATATCCGCTCTCCTCCGGACCCCGCATTCACTATATCCGCGTTCACTCCTATAATTCCGTCTCTCTGGACCCACTGCCACTATATCTCTGGTCTCCTATACCCGAACCCTGCATTCACTATATCTGGTCTCCCTCGGGACCCTGCATTCCTATATCCTGGTCTCCTGGAACCCCTGCATTCACTATATCCGCTCTCCCCGGACCCGCATTCACTATATCTGGTCTCCCCGGACCCTGCATTCACTATATCTGCTCTCCCCGGACCCCCGCATTCACTATATCCGGTCTCCCCGCACCCTGCCATTCACTATATCCGGTCTCCCCGGCATTCACTATATCTGGTCTCCCCCATACCCACATTCACTATATCTGGTCTCCCCTATACCCTGCATTCACTATATCTGCTCTCCTCGGACCCCGCATTCACTATATCCAGTCTCCCCGGACCCCGCATTCACTATATCCGCTTTCCCCGGACCCCGCATTCACTATATCTGGTCTCCCCGGGACCCCGCATTCACTATATCCGTTCTCCCCGGACCCCGCATTCTCTATATCTGGTCTCTCTGACCCTGAACCTCTGGACCCTGCATTCACTATATCCGGTCTCCCCGGACCCTGCATTCACTATATCCGCTCTCCCCGGCCGTCTTGCAATTCACTATATCCGCTTTAACCGGTCCACCGGACCCCTGCCCCTCGCCTTCACTCACTATATCTGGTTCTCCCCGGACCCCGCATTACACTATATGCAATTCACTATATCCTCCCCCGGACCCGCATTCACTATATCCGCTCTCCCCGGACCCCGCATTCACTATATATCCGCACTCCCCCTGGACCCGCGCAATTTTCATATCACTGGACCCTGCACCTTCACTATATCCGGTCTCCCCGGACCCCGCCATGCACTATATCCGATTCTCCCCGGACCCCTGCATTCACTATAATCCGCTCTCCTCTACCCGACTATATCCCTGGCATTCACGGACCCCGCATTCACTATATCCGCTCTCCCAGACCCCGCATTCACTATATCCTGGTCTCCCCGGACCTCGCACATTCACTATATATCACTTATCCCGCTCTCCCCGGAATCGCTCCTCCCCGCATTCACTATATCCTGTCTACCCCAGGACCCTGCATTCACTATATCTGGTCTCCACGGACCCCGACATTCACTATATCCGCTCTCCCCGGACCCCGCATTCACTATATCCGCTCTCTCCCCGGACCCCGCATTCACTATATCCCCCCGCTCTCCACTATATCGGACCCCACATTCACTATATCCGCTCTCCCCGGACCCCGCATTCACTATATCCGCTCTCGCTCTCCCCGGACCCCACATTCACTATATATCCGCTCTCCCCGGACCCGGCATTCACTATATCCGCTCTCCCCGGACCCCGCATTCACTATATCCGCTCTCCCCGGACCCGGCATTCACTATATCGGACCCGGCATTCACTATATCTGCTCTCCCCGGACCCTGCATTCACTATATCTGGTCTCCCCGGACCCCGCATTCACTATATCCGCTCTCCCAGGACCCCGCATTCACTATATCCGCTCTCCCCGGACCCGCATTCACTATTTCCGCTCTCCCCGGACCCGGCATTCACTATATCCGCTCTCCCGGACCCCGCATTCACTATATCCTCTCTCCTCGGACCCTGCATTCACTATATCCGCTCTCTCCCCGGACCTGCATTCACTATATCTGGTCTCCACTGACCCGACATTCACTATATCCGCTCTCCCCGGACCCCGCATTCACTATATCTGGTCTCTCTGGACCCTGCATCCACTATATCCGCTCTCCCCGGACCCCGTATTCACTATATCCGCTCTCCCCGGACCCCGCATTCACTATATCCGCTCTCCCCGGACCCCACATTCACAATATCCGCTCTCCCCGGACCCCGCATTCACTATATTCGCTCTCCCCGGACCCCACATTCACTATATCCGCTCTCCCCGGACCCGGCATTCACTATATCCGCTCTCCCCGGACCCCACATTCACTATATCTGGTCTCCCCGGACCCCGCATTCACTATATTCGCTCTCCCCGGACCCGGCATTCACTATATTCGCTCTCCCCAGACCCCACATTCACTATATCCGGTCTCCCCGGACCCCGCATTCACTATATATCCGCTCTCCCCGAACCCCGCATTCACTATATCTGGTCTCCCCGGACCCTGCATTCACTATATCTGGTCTCCCCGGACCCTGCATTCACTATATCCGCTCTCCCGGACCCGGCATTTACAAAGCCACACACAGGACACCAGTGAAACTTCTACATTTGCTCTCTAACCCCACACTTTTCCCTCTGTTTTAAGTCAAATCCTCCACTGATTGTGCTGGAAGTCGGAGTGTTAATATGATTTTTGGGACGATTACTACCATTGTGTCCTTCTTCTTTTTCCTTTCGGAAATTTTTATATTGTTGAGCGCCTGGGTGGGACCACTCGTATTCTTGTCTGATTACTTACTATGGTTTTGTTGTTTGTTTGTTTGTTTGTTTTCTCTTTGTTTCTTTTTTTTGTTGTTACTTATTTAATATAAGTTTTTTTCTTCTGCTTTCATTTTTATGATTGTTCTTCTACATGGATGTGACTATTTGTTGCTGCGGCACGTGCTGAACTTACAGGATGTGATACTCTAGAGCTGACAATTCCCTTTGTATACACTATTTGCTGTACAATATTTTTAGTACTTTGCCATTGTATTGGCTTGACAAGTATAATTTGAATGTGCAATTTTTTTTTTTTTTTCAATAAATGAAATTTAACAAAAAAACTTATATACAAAGCCACATTGTTTACAAACATTGTTCAGACAGGAGATAGGGATACAAAGTAACATTGTTTATAAACATCGATCAGACAGGAGATAGAGAGATACAAAGTAACATTGTTTATAAACATTGATTAGATGGGGGATAGAGCAATACAAGGTAACGATGTTTATAAACATTGATCAGACAGGAGATAGATGCAAAGTAACATTGTTTATAAAAAAAATACATTGTTCAGACAGGAGATCGAGAAACACAAAGTAACTTTGTTTATAAACATTGATCCGATGGGGGATAGAGAAGTACAAGGTAACATTGTTTATAAACACCAATCAGACGGGAGATAGAGAAATACAAGGTAACGTTTATAAACACCAATCAGACGGGAGATAGAGAGATACAAAGTAATATTGTTTATAAACATCGATCAGACAGGAGATAGAGAGATACAAAGTAACGTTGTTTTTAAACATCGATCGGATGGGAGATGGAGAGATACAAAGTAACATTGTTTATAAACATTGTTCAGAAAGCAGATAGAGAAACAAAAAGTAAAATTTTTTATAAACATTGATCAGATGGGAGCTAGAGAAAAATACATTGTTCAGACAGGGAGATAGAGAAACACAAAGTAACATTGTTTATATACATCGATCAGGCAGGTGATAGAGAGATACAAAGTAAACACTGTTTGTAAACATTGTTCAGAAAGGAGATAGAGAAACAAAAAGTAACATTGTTTATAAACATTGATCAGATGGAAGAGAGATCGATACAAAGTAACACTGTTTATAAACATTTTTCAGATGGCAGAGAGAGCGATACAAAGTAACATTGGTTATAAACATCGATCTGATGGGAGATAGAGAGATACAAATTAAAATTGTTTATAAACCTCGATCTGACGGGAGATTGATACAAAGTAACATTGTTTATAAACATCGATCAGACGGGAGATAGATTGATACAAAGTAACATTGTTTATAAACATCGATCAGATGGGAGATAGAGAGATACAAAGTAACATTGTTTATAAACATCGATCAGACGGGAGATAGATTGATACAAAGTAACATTGTTTATAAACATCGATCACATGGGAGATAGAGAGATACAAAGTAACATTGTTTATAAACATCGATCAGACGGGAGATAGAGAGATACAAAGTAACATTGTTTATAAACATCGATCAGATGGGAGACAGAGAGATACAAAGTAACATTGTTTATAAACATCGATCAGACGGGAGATAGAGAGATACAAAGTAACATTGTTTATAAACATCGATCAGACGGGAGACAGAGAGATACAAAGTAACATTGTTTATAAACATCGATCAGACGGGAGATAGAGAGATACAAAGTAACATTGTTTATAAACATCGATCAGACGGGAGATAGAGAGATACAAAGTAACATTGTTTATAAACATCGATCAGACGGGAGATAGAGAGATACAAAGTAACATTGTTTATAAACATCGATCAGATGGGAGATAGAGAGATACAAAGTAACATTGTTTATAAACATCGATCAGACGGGAGATAGAGAGATACAAAGTAACATTGTTTATAAACATCTATCAGACAGGAGATAAACACAAAGTAACATTGTTTATAAACATCGATCAGATGGGAGATGGATAGATACAAAGTAACATTGTTTATAAACATTGTTCAGACTCGAGATATCAATGCGCCCCCCCCATAGGTACAGTTCGGTGAATGTTGTCACACTGCGACAGTGAGTTACTGGCAGGACCACCAGGTACAAATTAAAGGAAAGAAGGATTTCCGGCACCACATCCAAGGACCGGTAAGCTGTACCGTGCAACGCGTTTGTCGTTGGGCCTTGCGACAACGCTGAGTAAAGATGGCGGAGCCCCTGACCCCGACGTTTCATGCACTTGAAGTAAACAATTGTCATGAAAGGACTACATTTATCAGGGCGTCAACATCAAGGGAGTCGTTATCTCCGGAACCGACGCGGTTCTCCTCCTTCCTCCTCCTCCATATGAACAAAGTCATTTATTATTTTTTCCCGTGTCGTTCACCATCGCAGAGAATCCGTAGCATGTGAACGTCTTTTGATTAGAGAACAGGATTAAAAACATCTCAGGGATTATGTAACAGAACATTAGTTTGATAAATCACATGGCCGACCATCAACATACGCTCAACACGCAAAGTCGATGGGAGGGGTTCCGCGATGGGGGGGGGGGGGGGGCGACGCAACCCCGAGCCAAGCTCCATTTCCAATTGTGACAAGCCACCCGGCAAGATTTAGCAGTTAGTGTCGCCTGGCTGTGCCGTTAATAATGATCTCGGCTCAGCTACTACTTGGCGTAATCTTTTTTTTTTTTTTTTTTTCCCCCCTCTTCTTGTGGCAGTCGGCAGATGAAATGTAATTCCAGAAATATGCAGCTAATTAAACACAAGGCGAGTGGTGAATGTGAATGGAGATATGTCTTCATCGCAGGCTGGTCCTCCTAAACACCCTTCACAAGTCATTAGAGGATCTAGGGGAAGGGAGGGGGGGGACGGTGGAACTGACCAGTAAATCCCCTCAGGAGTTTGGAGAAGGGTTGCAGGGCTTCAAAGACAATGAAGCAACATTTGCAGTCATATTAGGAACTTAATTAGTGGCTGAGAATGATATTTTCCAAAATGGTTCACATTTTGCTGGCTGTGGTAGTGGAACTATAGATACAGCTGGGTCTGTGGAATGTAACTTTACCTCGATGTAGGGGAACTAGACTGATACAGCTGTGTCTGTGGAATGTAACTTTACCCTCAATGTAGGGGAACTATAGATACAGCTGTGTCTGTGGAATGTAACATTACTTTCTTGATGTAGTGGAACTATAGACACAGCTGTGTCTGTCTGTGGAATGTAACTTTACCCTCATGTAGGGGAACTATAGACACAGCTGTGTCTGTGGAATGTAACATTACTCTCGATGTAGTGGAACTATAGATACAGCTGTGTCTGTGGAATGTAACTTTACACTCGATGTAGTGGAACTATAGACACAGCTGTGTCTGTGGAATGTAACTTTGCACTCAATGTAGAGGAAACTATAGATACAGCTGTGTCTGTGGAATGTAACTTTACCCTCGATGTAGGGAAATATAGACACAGCTGTGTCTGTGGAATGTAACTTTACACTCGATGTAGTGGAACTATAGACACAGCTGTGTCTGTGGAATGTAACTTTACCCTCGATGTAGGGGAACTATAGATACAGCTGTGTCTGTGGAATGTAACTTTACCCTCGGTGTAGGGGAACTATAGACACAGCTGTGTCTGTGGAATGTAACTTTACCCTCAATGTAGTGGAACTATAGACACAGCTGTGTCTGTGGAATGTAACTTTGCCTTCGATGTAGGGGAACTATAGACACAGCTGTGTCTGTGGAATGTAACTTTGCCTTCGATGTAGGGGAACTATACTACACAGCTGTGTCTGTGGAATGTAACTTTACACTCGATGTAGAGGAACTATAGACACAGCTTTGTCTGTGGAATGTAACTTTACACTCGATGTAGTGGAACTATAGACACAGCTGTGTCTGTGGAATGTAACTTTACCATGGATGTAGAGGGAACAATAGATAGAGCTGGGTCTGTGGATTGTAACTTTACCCTCGATGTAGTGGAACTATAGATACAGCTGTGTCTGTGGATTGTAACTTTACCCTCGATGTAGGGGAACTATAGATACAGCTGTGTCTGTGGAATGTAACTTTACCCTCGGTGTAGAGGGAACTATAGATACAGCTGTGTCTGTGGAATGTAACTTTACCCTCGATGTAGGGGAACTATAGATACAGCTGTGCCTGTGGAATGTAACTTTCCCTTCGGTGTAGGGGAACTATAGATACAGCTGTGTCTGTGGAATGTAACTTTACCCTCAGTGTAGGGGAACTATAGATACAGCTGTGTCTGTGGAATGTAACTTTACCCTCGATGTAGGGGAACTATAGATACAGCTGTGCCTGTGGAATGTAACTTTCCCTTCGGTGTAGGGGAACTATAGATACAGCTGGGTCTGTGGAATGTAACTTTACCCTCGATGTAGTGGAACTATAGATACAGCTGTGTCTGTGGAATGTAACTTTACCCTCGATGTAGGGGAACTATAGACACAGCTGTGTCTGTGGAATGTAACTTTACCCTCGGTGTAGGGGAACTATAGATACAGCTGTGTCTGTGGAATGTAATTTTACCCTCATTGTAGAGGAACTATAGAAACAGCTGTGTCTCTGGGGTGCAGTTCTGCCCCTGGTGTTGTAGAATTTTCCACAGCTGTTTCTCTGGAATTTAGCTATGCCCCTGATGTTGTAGAATTGTCCACGGCCTGTGGAATGTAACTTCTCTGGAATGTAGCTCTGTGGAATGCCCCGGATGCTGTAGAATTGTTCACAGCTGTGTCTCTGGAATGTAGTTCTGTTCCCCTGATGTTGTAGAATTGTCCACAGCTGTGTCTCTGGAATGTAGCTCTGCCCCTGATGGTGTAGAATTGTCCGCAGCTGTGTCTCTGGAATGCAGTTCTGCCCCTGATGTTGTAGAATTGTCCACAGCTGTGTCTCTGGAATGTAGCTCTGCCCCTGATGTTGTAGAATTTCCCACAGCTTTGTTCTCTGGAATGTAGCTCTGCCCCGATGTTATAGAATTATCCACACCAGTGTGTCTGGAATGTAGCTCTGCCCCTGATGTTATAGAATTGTCCACAGCTGTGTCTCTGGAAGTGTAGCTCTGCCCCTGATGTTGTAGAATTGTCCACAGCTGTGTCTCTGGAATGCAGTTCTGCCCCTGATGTGATGAAGTTGAAGCTGTGTCAGCATTCTATAACTCTGTCCCCTACCTTCCAGGGCCCTAGCTGCACTGACATAGCATTTCCACAAGCACAGCTGTGTCTACGGTTTCCCCAGGAGAACAAGCTGGACATTCAGCTCTGGGCACCACCAGGTCGTTTTATTCACCTCCTGCCAGAAATTTCTCCAGCAGCCAATCACACAGATTCATGAGAATTGTGCTGCAGAAAGTGGGAACACTTAATAAAATAGAAAGAGATCTATAGCTCTGCTTCCGTCGGGGCCGTGTCACTTCTGCACTGATATTTTATATGTTCCTCTGCAGCTTATCGGTAACCCGGAGATTTATAGATTCCTGACCGACTCACACAAAACTCCATCCAGTCAGCGAAGAAATATTACAAATCATGATTGTCTCAGTGTACCTAGTACAGGAACATTTCTGGAGGAGAGGAGAGGACAGGAAGGAGCAGAGTCCTCCAGCAGAGCAGAGTACTTCAGGAGAGGAGTTATAGAGGAAGGAGCGGAGTCCTCCAGCAGAGCAGAGTATTTCAGGAGAGGAGAGTTATAGAGGAAGGAGAGGAGTCCTCCAGCAGAGCAGAGTATTTCAGGAGAGGAGTTAGAGAGGAAGGAGAGCGAGTCCTACAGCAGAGCAGAGTATTTCAGGAGAGGAGTTATAGAGGAAGGAGCGGAGTCCTCCAGCAGCGCAGAGTATTTCAGGAGAGGAGTTATAGAGGAAGGAGCGGAGTCCTCCAGCAGAGCAGAGTATTTCAGGAGAGGAGTTATAGAGGAAGGAGGGGAGTCCTCCAGCAGTGCAGAGTATTTCAGGAGAGGAGAGTTATAGAGGAAGGAGCGGAGTCCTCCGGCAGCGCAGAGTATTTCAGGAGAGGAGTTATAGAGGAAGGAGCGGAGTCCTCCAGCAGTGCAGAGTATTTCAGGAGAGGAGAGTTATAGAGGAAGGAGCGGAGTCCTCCGGCATAGCAGAGTATTTCAGGAGAGGAGTTATAGAGGAAGGAGCGGAGTCCTCCAGCAGTGCAGAGTATTTCAGGAGAGGAGTTATAGAGGAAGGAGCGGAGTCCTCCAGCAGCGCAGAGTATTTCAGGAGAGGAGAGTTATAGAGGAAGGAGCGGAGTCCTCCAGCAGTGCAGAGTATTTCAGGAGAGGAGAGTTATAGAGGAAGGAGCGGAGTCCTCCAGCAGTGCAGAGTATTTCAGGAGAGGAGAGTTATAGAGGAAGGAGCGGAGTCCTCCAGCAGTGCAGAGTATTTCAGGAGAGGAGAGTTATAGAGGAAGGAGCGGAGTCCTCCAGCAGAGCAGAGTATTTCAGGAGAGGAGAGTTATAGAGGAAGGATCGGAGTCCTCCAGCAGTGCAGAGTATTTCAGGAGAGGAGACTTATAGAGAAAGGAGCGGAGTCCTCCAGCAGCGCAGAGTATTTCAGGAGAGGAGAGTTATAGAGGAAGGAGCGGAGTCCTCCAGCAGTGCAGAGTATTTCAGGAGAGGAGAGTTATGGAGGAAGGAGCGGAGTCCTCCAGCAGTGCAGAGTATTTCAGGAGAGGAGAGTTATAGAGGAAGGAGCGGAGTCCTCCAGCAGCGCAGAGTATTTCAGGAGAGGAGAGTTATAGAGGAAGGAGCGGAGTCCTCCAGCAGTGCAGAGTATTTCAGGAGAGGAGAGTTATAGAGGAAGGAGCGGAGTCCTCCAGCAGCGCAGAGTATTTCAGGAGAGAGGAAGGGGCGGAGTTATAGAGAGTTATAGAGGAAGGAGCGGAGTCCTCCAGCAGTGCAGAGTATTTCAGGAGAGGAGAGTTTATAGAGGAAGGAGCGGAGTCCTCCAGCAGCGCAGAGTATTTCAGGAGAGGAGTTATAGAGGAAGGGGCGGAGTCCTCCAGCAGAGCAGAGTATTTCAGGAGAGGAGAGTTCTGGAAGTTTAGTGACCCATTTATTGGAAGTTTCAGTACAGAGGGCTGATTAATCTCGGTTAAATGAATGCAGTCATTCCCAGGCGCGGTCGTTCGTCTCTTCCTGTTCGCTCGCTCTCCTCTCACCACGATAATCGCCTCTTATGAATCTATTAGGCCGGGACATGCACACTTTGATGCCTTTTTGCTTTCCGGGGAACGGATTCCTCGCCATCTCTCTAACCGCCGAGCGTAGTCGGGAGCAGACAGCACCGCGCTAATTTGTCTCTTCAAGAAACAAGTAGGAGACAGCTGAGGAAAAATATAAAACAATTTGCTAAATATAAACCCGACTAATGTATCAGAGCGCTATTCAGAGAGCTCCCGCCATCATGAATGCGCCTCCGTCATCCGCTGATTGGCAGCTCTGTACCCCCCGACTTGTCTTCCGTGGAGGGAAATTTAACCGTTTCCGCTCCAGTATACAGATATTGGGCAATATGTACCGGGAATTCAGCACAGGGATGGTGGGAACTCCTCATAATGGGCAGAGCAGGTGTACAGAGCCAGGAACTCAGCACAGGGATGGTGGGAACCCCTCATAATGGGCACAGCGGGTGTACAGACCCAGGAACTCAGCACAGGGATGGTGGGAACCCCTCATAATGGGCACAGCGGGTCTACAAACCCGGGAACTCAGCACAGGGATGGTGGGACCCCCTCATAATGGGCACAGGGGGTGTACAGACCCAGGAACTCTGCACAGGGATGGTGGAAACTTCTCATGATGGGAACAGTAGGTGTAGGGACCTCTGATATCAGACCAGGGATGGTGGGAACCCCTCATAATGGGCACAGCGGGTGTACAAACCCGGGAACTCAGCACAGGGATAGTGGAAACCCCTCATAATGGGCACAGCGGGCGTACAGACCCGGGATCTCGGCACAGGGATGGTGGGAACCCCTCATAATGGGTACAGACCCTGGAACTCGGCACAGGGACGGTGGGAACCCCTCATAATGGGCACAGCGGGCGTACAGACCCGGAAACTCGGCACAAGGATGGAGGGAACCCCTTATAATGGGCACAGCGGGCGTACAGACCCGGGAAACTCAGCACAGGGATGGTGGGAACCCCTCATAACGGGCACAGAGGGCGTACAGACCCGGGAACTCAGCACAGGGACGGTGGGAACCCCTCATAATGGGCACAGCGGGCGTACAGACCCGCAAACTCGGCACAAGGATGGAGGGAACTCCTCATAATGGGCACAGCGGGTGTACAGACCCGGGAACTCAGCACAGGGATGGTGGGAACCCCTCATAACGGGCACAGAGGGCGTACAGACCCGGGAACTCAGCACAGGGATGGTGGCAGCCCCTCATAATGGGCACAGCAAGTGTACAGACCCGGGAACTCAGCACAGGGATGGTGGGAACCCCTCATAATGGGCACAGTGGGTGTACAGACCCGGGAACTCGGCACTGGGATGGTGGGAACCCCACTTAATGGCCACAGTGGGAGTACAGACCCGGGAACTCAGCGCAGGGATGGTGGGAACCCCTCATAATGGGCACAGCGGGCGTACAGACCCGGGAGCTCAGCACAGAGATGGTGGGAACGCCTCATAATGGGCACAGCAGAAACTCACCACAAAGAACCAGGGGCGGAATGACAACTCATGGGGCCCCCAGGCAATAGGGGATCATGGGGCCCCTGTGTCCTTGCCTAGATTGTATGCTCATAAGAGTAGGGCCCTCTTACCCCTCGTACGTTGTTTGTTGTTGTTGTACTGTGCCATGTATTGTCCCCCCCTCTATTGTACAGCGCTGAGCAAACCCTTTGGCGCTATATAAACTCGTAGTAATAATAATAATAATAATAATAACTCAAAAAAGCCTATGAAAAAGGTACCAGGGGCATCTCATGGGGCCCCCTACTGACCCCGGGCCCTCGGGCGAGTTTCCAAATGGTTAGTCCACCCCTGCAAAGAACCCATCCCCCTGGCCCCAGAGACTGCAGGAACCATCGGGGTATAAAACCCTTCAGCATCCACCATAGATCTGATCCACCAATTGTGTGTGGACTTCGATGTCATCTCGCGGGTCACTTTGAGGGTCACGTCCCATGAAACGCGCGTTCTTTGCAGTGTGAGGCTGCGTTCTCATTGGACAGTCAGGAAGTTCAATAATGAACACAAATAAGTTCCTTCCCAACCAGCAAAGTAGATTGTGATCTCTTCACTGCGTTGTCTGTGGCGCCTCCTCCCAGCGCATGCGTCCGATCGATGGCCCCGGAAGATTGCTTTTTCTGCCTCTCTGTTCCCGCATCGATCCCATGACCTCGTTCAGAGAGATGGAGACCCATCGCCGGTTGGTGGACTACATTCATTTATTGGCGATAGTTTTCTGCTGAGGGCCCAAGCGCACGGCAATGGATCTTCAGGTCTTTATACTTCAAGTGGGACTATAACCAAATTTTTTTTTTAAAAAAGACACATATATGACACATTCTGTCACAATCATTAACATTTTTTACTTTTTCTGGCATGGTCCGTCTCCTTCCGTCACTGAGATGCTGTTTCAGAGGCTGTGTTCACAGTTGTCTGACGCAGATCAGCCCCTGCAGCAGCCTCTCGCCATATGTTACACTGTACAGTCTGAGCGATCACTGAAGCGACTAAGGAAATGCTTATTTTTGGCTGCAGCAAACTGATACCTAGACTGCACTTCCTGCCTAGCCCCGGAATCCCTTTAAATAGGTTTTAATGCCCGGGGGGGAATGGGGGGGGGGGCCGTCTTCCCAATCACATGACCACACAATCGGAAGCCAGTCCCACCAGCACTTGGTCACAATGAGAGACTGCAATCTGTGTATGACTGGGACAGGGGCGGACTGACAACTCATGGGGCCCCCGGGCAATAGGGGATCATGGGGCCCATGTGTCCTTGACCAAACTCAAAAAAGCCTATGAAAAAGGTACCAGGGGCATCTCATGGGGCCCCCTACTGACCCCGGGCCCTCGGGCAGTGCCGAGTTTCCAAATGGTCAGTCCGCCCCTGCCTGCAGGCCCCTTACAACCACCTGGTCAGGGTTGTAGGGAAGAGGCCCTGGATCTCAGTGCCTTGCCAGGAGGGTCCCCCTCATGTTGGGGGCACATGGCCAGGTATGGTTCAATTAGGGGGCCACATGCATGCCCCCCCCATCTTTCCTGGCCAGCCAGACTGCATGCTCAGATAAGGGTCTGGCAGGGGTGGACTGACAACTCATGGGGCCCCTGGGCAATAGGGGATCATGGGGCCCCTGTGTCCTTGCCCACACTCAAAGCACACCCAAAAAAGCCTATAAAAGGTACCAGGGGCATTTCATGGGGCCCCCTACTGACCCCGGGCCCTCGGGCAGTGCCTGAGTGCTCGAATGGTCAGTCCGCCCCTGGACTGGGAGCACGCTCTCCGACCAGAAACCTCGGCTGTCCATGGACACATGCGTATGGCATTAATGCCCACCCACTTTGCGGTTGCACATATACATTACATGGGCTACAAATTCAAAATATAAAATTGTGAAATGTCAAGAATTCTCGGGGTGTATTTATTTTTTTTAAAATGCGTAGCTGTTTGTCCATCGCTTGTACTTTCATTCTATACAAACGTGGCAAAACCGAATGTTTCAGGCTAAATTCTCTGCAGATCGAATGTTATTAATTGAAACAGTATGAAGGGGGGCAGTACCCAGTTTTGACCAGCAGATGGTGCCGCGTATACTAAGAAATAAGTGTGCTCCTCATCGCCATCTAATGTTCTCAGGCTAAATTCTCTGCAGATCGAATGTTATTCTTTGAACAGTCTGAAGGGGGTAGTACCCAGTTTTGACCAGTGGATGGTGCTGCGTATCCTACAAAATAAGTGTGCTCCTCATCGCCATCGAATCTTCTCAGGCTAAATTCTCTGCAGATCGAATGTTATTCTTTGAACAGTATGAAGGGGCAGTACCCAGTTTTGACCAGCGGATGGTGCTGCGTATCCTACAAAATAAGTGTGCTCCTCATCTAATGTTCTCAGGCTAAATTCTCTGCAGATCGAATGTTATTCTTTGAACAGTCTGAAGGGGGGCAGTACCCAGTTTTGACCAGCGGATGGTGCTGCATATCCTAAGAAATAATTGTGCTCCTCATCGCCATCTAATGTTCTCAGGCTAAATTTTCTGCAGATCGAATGTTATTCTTTGAATAAATAAACAGTATGAAAGGGGGTAGTATCCAGTTTTGACCAGCGGATGGTGCTGCGTATACTAAGAAATAATTGTGCTCCTCATCGCCATCTAATGTTCTCAGGCTAAATTCTCTGCAGATCGAATGTTATTCTTTGAACATTATGAAGGGGGGCAGTACCCAGTTTTGACCAGCGGATGGTGCTGCATATCCTAAGAAATAAGTGTGCTCCTCATCGCCATCTAATGGTCATAACGTGATCTTTTTTTTCCCTATTCACACTGCTTTTTTTTTTCAAAGAATAACATTCGATCTGTAGAGAATATAGCCCGAACATTCGATTTTTGCATCAGAATTAATTCACATGCAGTTTTATTGGATAAACAGCTACGCAAGTTGTTTTTTATAGATGCGCCTCATACATTTTTGAGAGGTCCACTTTAAATCTTCATCCATAGGCACCAGAACGTCTGCAGCTGCCTCTGGAACAGCAGACAAATTTGTGGCTCTCGAATGGCCCATATTTTATGACTTTGCCCCGTGGCATCTATATAAATTGATTCCAAAGGTCTCTGCGCCTCTCCCAGGTGCCCACGTCAGGCGGGCGCAATGATCTAACACCACTGACTCCGAAGTCGAATTTAGCAAACATCGGGTTGTATTTAACGGAAGCCAGACGGACCCTGCAGCAGAAAACGTGGCGGCGAAGGACTGTCTGACGCCCGGGGCTGCGCGGTTGTGCGAGAGCGCAGACTAATTTACCATCCGCCTAGTTCTGGTCGTCTTCTGAAGCCTGGCCTACCCTGCACGAGGGATTCGCCATTTTGGGAGCCGCCGTCGAAATGACAAAAGAGCAGAGTTCAAAGTCGCAAAATACCGAGGAAGGAAATGAAGCCACTGGGAGATATTTACGCCGTAGCCGGCGGGCGGAGAGTGACTGGTGCAGCGCGGACAAGGATGGGTTGGGAAAAGGAGACTTGTCATGTGCGGCTGGATAGAACCAGACCATTATGCCGGCCATAGACGGGTCGAAAATCGGACGATTTTTTGTCCGGAAAAAAAATCAGCCGATTTTCGCACTGTTAGTGGGTTAATTGGTCGGCCGCTTTTCAGGCTTTTTGCACATTTTTTTTATCGGGCATGTTGGAAAATTTGCGGGCGATTTTGACGATTGGCCAATTTTGCCGGCAATGATGGGCAAATCGGCCGATCGTTTTACCGATAAAAAAATCTACGCATGAGCCGTGACCTGCAAGAAGAAGAAGGAGAAGAAAGATAAGAAGAAGTAAAAAAAGCAGAAGAAGAAAAAAGAAGGAGAAGCAGTAAAAGAAGAAAAGAAGTAAAAGAAGAAGAAAAGAAAGTAGAAAAAGAAGAAGAAAAAAAGAAGAAAAGGAATAGGAAGAAGTAGAAAAAGAAGAGGAAGAAGAGAAATAGAAGAAAAAGAAAGAAGTAAAAGAAGAAGAAATAGAGGAAGAAGAGAGAAAAAGAGGAAGAAGAAGAGGAAATAAGAGGAAGAAATAGAAGAGGAAAAGAAGAAGAAAAAAGAAGAAGAAGAAGAAGAAGAAGAAATAGAAGAAGGAAAAGAAGAAGAAGAGGAAAGATAAGAAGAAAAAGAAGAAGAAAGAGAAGGAGAAAAGGAAGAGGAAGAAGAAACAGAAGAAGAAAAAGAAGAAATAGAAGGAGAAATAGAGGAAGAAGAGAAGGAAGAGGAAGTAGAAGAAAAATAAGAAGAAGAAATAGAAGAGGAAAAGAAGAAAAAAAAAGGAGAAGAAGAAATAGAAGAAGTAAAAGAAGGAGAAGAGGAAAGATAAGAAGAAGAAAAAAGAAGATGAAAAGGAAGAGGAAATAGAGGAAGAAGGGAAAAAAGAGGAAGAAGAAGAAGAAGAGAAAAATAATAAGAAGAAATAGAAGAGGAAAAGAAGAAGTAAAAAAGAAGAAGAAGAAATAGAAGCAGAAAAAAGAAGAAGAAGAGGAAAGATAAGAAGAAGAAAAAGAAGAAGAAAGAGAAAAAGAAGAAAAAGAAGAAGAAATAGAAGAGGTAGAAGTAGAAAAAGAAGAATACGAAGAAAAAGAAGGAGAAAAGGAAGAGGAAAGAAGAAATAGAAGAAAAAGAAGAAATAGAAGGAGAAATAGAGGAAGAAGAGAAAAAAGAGGAAGAGGAAGAAAAATAAGAAGAAGAAATAGAAGAGGAAAAGAAGAAGAAAAGGAGAAGAAGAAATAGAAGAGGTAAAAGAAGGAGAAGAGGAAAGATAAGAAGAAGAAAAAGAAGGAGAAGATAGAGAAGAAAGCAAAAAGAAGTAGAAATAGAAGAAGTAGAAGAAGAAAAAAGAAGAAGAAAAAGAAGAAGACGAAGAAAAAGAAGGAGAAAAGGAAGAGGAAGAGAAATAGAAGAAAAAGAAGAAAAAAGTAGATAAGAAGAAGAAGAAAGAGAAAAGAAAGAAAAAGAAGAAGACGAAGACAAAATAGAAAAAGAAGAAGAAGAAGGAGAATTCCAGTCCGCTATTATATTTGACATGAAAAAGTATTGCGGTTGCAACAATGTATCTATTTGTATCCGAATAAAACCATCTGTATCAGAAATGGATACAAATGGATACATTGTTGCAACCGCAAGACTTTTTCATATAAAATATAATATCGGAGCTCTCTGCAGCGACAGAAGTAATTATGGGGTTAAATGCCGACAGGACGAAAATCGTCCGATTTTTTTTTTTTACCGTTGGTGGTAACGTTGGCCGATCAAACGACCGATTTTTTTTATGTTTTTTTTTAAAAACGGACGATTTTCGACCCATCTATGGCCTGCATTAGCCTGTACGGTTTAACCGCTGACCTGAAAAAATAGCGCCCTCTATGATTAAAAGTACCGAAGAACGGAACATGTGGAAAACCTCAAAGCCAACTCGATGTACAGATGAGATACAGACATCGGCAGGACTTGATTTATCCAAAAATATCTGTAAAGGATGAAGATATATTTGTGATTCCCCCAACCCCGTCTAGGATGAGTGATAACCCTCAATATTTTCTTTTTATGGGAAGCCTTGCAAAAAAAAAAGAATCTATGGACAGAAAATCAGTTAAAACCAACAGATGAACTCAAATCGACCAAAAATAAAACAAAGATAAAAGGTCCCTCATAAAAAGAAGGCTGATTGTCCAAAGAGAGATAAACATGGGATCTATCATCCAAGGCTCACCATGGTCTTCAAACAGGATTCAAACTCATGACCTGGTGTTTTTCGAGCCATACCCTTAAGTCCAACACCACCAATAATGGGCTAACACTCTTCCTCCAGTTGTCTCTTTAAGTAATTTTCGACGGCATGATAACCAAAATTTGGCCACTTTAGAGGTCCTGAAGCTACCACTGGTCCAAATAACTGTATGATATGGTTGCTAGTTGAGATGACCAGTCTAATCCACCACGTATGAACCAAGGCTTTGGAAGTCATCACACGGTGGTTCAGCGACTAAGGTAATGGCTCCACAAAGGCCAGGTATGTCGTTTTGCATTCTGGAAGCTGCTGAAGATGTATGGAGCTGAAACCTCAATAATGAAGAAGAAAAAAATCCACAAAATGGTTGCAAGACTTTTTTTTTGCTATTGCAAGAATGATATTATTATATATTTTTATTATATATTATACAGTATATTTTGAAATGTTTTCATCAATCTGTCTGAGGCTCAAGTAGCTTGTAGGCTATCATGAGTCCAATAGGTCAAGGGGATAAAAATGTGCCAGTTTTTTGGGGGAACATTAGAGACTAGGTTGTTTGGTGGTGCAGCATGTACGGTGCTTTTGACTGCAGACAACAGGAGCCCAAATCTGGGTGGTGGTCTTATAAGACTTGCTGGTGGGTGATGCAATGCATAAGAAGGTGGCTTTACAAACACTGGCTTGTGAGTTCAAATCTAGGTGGTGACCTCAAGAGACTTACTGGAGGATGGCTAGAGTTATAGTCAGAAGGGTTCTTGCAGGTGAAGGGGTTTAGTGGGATCCTCAGATTGACATTAGAAATGTTTCCTTGGTAGGTGAGGGTGTCTAGATGGGATATAGTGGAGACCTCTGGACAACAGATGGAGTTGTGGATACTGTTGGTCAGAGGGCCTTGGTAGGTAAGGGTGGTTAGGGTGGATGAAAAAGAGGTGATCATACCCAAAAGGTAAATATAAGGCCATAATGGTAGGCCTAAAGGGGCAGATGCAGTTGGACTGGGTGTGAGCAGAATGTGTATGAGTGGTAGATGTTGAAGGTAAGAGTGGCAATCCATCATTTGCAAGTGATTAGATGGGATTGTGGCTAGACAGGGTTAGTGTGGTGGGTACTTTTGGTCAGAGGGCCTTGTAGGTAAGGGTGTGGTTAGAGTTGGTGGAAGACGGTGATCAGACACAGGCGGTTTGCTGGATGGTGCTATCTGGGTACTGTTGGTCAGAGAGTCTTGTAGGTAAGGGTGGTTAGATGTGGTGTTGGTGGAAGAAGGTATTGGTGGAAGAAGGTGATCAGACACAGGTGGGTTTTGCTGGATGGTGCTCTCTGGGTACTGTTGGTCAGAGAGTCTTGAAGGTAAGGGGTAGTTAGATGTAATGTTGGTGGAAGAAGGTGATCAGACACAGGTGGTTTTCTGGATGGTGCTCTCTGGGTACTGTTGATCAGAGAGTCTTGAAGGTAAGAGTAGTTAGATGTGGTGTTGGTGGAAGAAGGTGATCAGACACAGGTGGTTTGCTGGATGGGTGCTCTCTGGGTACTGTTGGTCAGAGAGTCTTGAAGGTAAGGGTAGTTAGATGTGGTGTTGGTAGAAGAAGGTGATCAGACACAGGTAGTTTGCTGGATGGTGCTCTCTGGGTACTGTTGGTCAGAGAGTCTTGAAAGTAAGGGTAGTTAGATGTGGTGTTGGTGGAAGAAGGTGATCAGACACAGGTGGTTTTGCTGGATGGTGCTCTCTGGGTACTGTTGGTCAGAGAGTCTTGAAGGTAAGGGTAGTTAGATGTGGTGTTGGTCGAAGAAGGTGATCAGACACAGGTGGTTTGCTGGATGGTGCTCTCTGGGTACTGTTGGTCAGAGAGTCTTGAAGGTAAGGGTAGTTAGATGTGGTGTTGGTGGAAGAAGGTATTGGTGGAAGAAGGTGATCAGACACAGGTGGTTTTGCTGCATGGTGCTCTCTGGGTACTGTTGGTCAGAGAGTCTTGTAGGTAAGGGTGCTTTGATGTGTTTATTGGTGGAAGAAGGTGATCAGACACAGGCGGTTTTGCTAGATGGTGCTATCTGGGTACTGTTGGTCAGAGAGTCTTGTAGGTAAGGGTAGTTAGATGTGGTGTTGGAGGAAGAAGGTGATCAGACACAGGTGGTTTTCTGGATGGTGCTCTCTGGGTACTGTTGATCAGAGAGTCTTGAAGGTAAGAGTAGTTTAGATGTGGTGTTGGTGGAAGAAGGGTGATCAGACACAGGTGGTTTGCTGGATGGTGCTCTCTGGGTACTGTTGGTCAGAGAGTCTTGAAGGTAAGGGTAGTTAGATGTGGTGTTGGTAGAAGAAGGTGATCAGACACAGGTAGTTTGCTGGATGGTGCTCTCTGGGTACTGTTGGTCAGAGAGTCTTGAAGGTAAGGGTAGTTAGATGTGGTGTTGGTGGAAGAAGGTATTGGTGGAAGAAGGTGATCAGACACAGGTGGTTTTGCTGCATGGTGCTCTCTGGGTACTGTTGGTCAGAGAGTCTTGTAGGTAAGGGTGCTTTGATGTGTTTATTGGTGGAAGAAGGTGATCAGACACAGGCGGTTTGCTAGATGGTGCTATCTGGGTACTGTTGGTCAGAGAGTCTTGTAGGTAAGGGTAGTTAGATGTGGTGTTGGAGGAAGAAGGTGATCAGACACAGGTGGTTTTCTGGATGGTGCTCTCTGGGTACTGTTGGTCAGAGAATCTTGTAGGTAAGGGCGCTTTTATGTGTTATGGGTGGAAGAGGGTGATCATACACAGGTGGTTTGCTGGATCGTGCTTTCTAGGTACTGTTGGTCAGAGAGTCTTGTAGGTAAGGGCTGTTTGATGTGGTGTTGGTGGAAGAGGGTGATCAGACACAGGTGGTTTTCTGGATGGTGCTTGCTAGGTACTGTTGGTCAGAGAGTTTAGGCAAGGGTGGTGTTGGTGTCAAAGGTTGATAACATACAGGTGGTGTAAGTGAGGTGGATGCCGATGGGGGTGCTGTAGCTAGCACACATTATCCCAGGTAAAGTATATTACTGAGGACTATTTTACTTTAAGAACTTCTTTTTAACTCCACATATCCAATCGATTAGTTCATATCAAACCTGTGAACACTTAATCACTCCCTTTAATTAGTGAGTTGAAAGGGATAAAGTGCTGTTTTGAAAGGTTTTTAAAAGTAAAAAGGGTGTTTATAAAGCAGATACCAAGTCCTTCAAAAACAGAAAAAAAAATGAGTGAAAGAAAAGCATAAAAAAAGACAAAAGCACAAAAAAAACCAAGCTCTACATGATGCGTGTTTTCCTGCGTTTGGAGGAAATAACCCATTGGTGATTTTCTTTGGTTCTGAAAAACCTTCTTTATTGAGAACCTCGTTTCATGTGCAACCCACCTGGGTGAAGAGGCTGTCTGTGGTGGGTTATGCTTCTCCACCAAGCCCTGGCAGCTGAGGATGTTGAGGGGCTTGCTCGGTGTGTGATGGTAAACGTAGGGTTGGCTACCAAGCAATTGTATGGTGAGGTGCTTGTCAGGCGTGGGTACTGATTATTTTAAGGTTGAAAACAGTTGTGGGTTGTTTTTGAAGGTCAGGCTGGCCTAGAACAGTGGTCTCCAACCAGAGGCCGGATGTGGCCCTTTGCTTGCTTTTAACAGCACCTTGGGGTACTATTTTGTCCACAATCACCATTAATTGGGCAAAATTTCCCTCACTGACACCAATGAAGGTGCACAACTACTTTCAATGACACCAACGATGGGGCACAATTCCTCCCAAGGACACCAACAACTGAGCACAATTGTTCTTAATGATACCAATTATGGTGCACAATTCCCACTGACACCAATGATGGGGCATTGTTTATTCCCACTGATGGTGGGACCTTTTCTACGACCACTGGTCACAGTCCAGCCCCCATAATGTCTGAAGGACAGTAAACTGGGCTATTGTTTAGAAGGTTTGGACACCCCTGGCCTAGAGCATTGGCAGTTGATGGTTCTGAGGATAGTTTCAGATGATACAGTGACAGACTCATTCATTGATACAGATGGGCTGGGTAGGAGATGCGGGGTTGTGTGTATGGGTTAAGAGGGTGTGGAGCAGACCATTTGGAAACTGCCCGAGGGCCCGGGGTCAGTAGGGGGCCCCATGAGATGCCCCTGGTACCTTTTCCATAGGCTTTTTTGATTTTGAGCAAGGACACAGGGGCCCCATGATCCCCTATTGCCCGGGGCCCCATGAGTTGTCAGTCCGCCCCTGGTGTGGAGGGTTAAAGATGGCTAGAGATTCATGGAAGATAAGGGTAATGATGCTCAGAAGAAAGTAGTGATACAGATGGTCTGCTGGGTAGGAGATGTTGTGTGTATGGGGTGCCATCGGTTGTTGATAGAGTAAGGATGGTTAAAGGTGGTCAGAGATCCATGACGGGTACGGGAGGATGATGTTGGGTAAGGAAGGCCAGATGGAGGTTGTAAGAGCGGATGCTCAGATGATTGAGTGGTGCTGTGCACAGGGATATCAGCTGAGAGTGCTGTTATGGTAAGGGTTCCACAGAGGCTCACCGGTGTTGGTTTATTGATGCACTCAGAAAAAAACTAGCAGAAATATTAACTCTGTGAAGAATATAATTAAGATTCTGTAATATCAAGTAAATCAAAATGTTCTTTATGTGCCAATTCCAACTCTCTTTTGTTTACAAACCTAGAGACGGATCCCGCTGAAGAGTAATTTAGGTGAGTTCTGGTCGCAGGTTCTGGCCAATTTTTTAGGGCCAATAGCTGAGCTATCGTCAAAAAACGATATAGAAAGCTGGGCTATGTTTTAGAATACCATACAGCAGAAAAATGATCTTTTGGATGTTCCCAGTATGGGATACTGTTCCCCTGCAGACAAAGCCAGCTCCATAAAGACACAGTGGGGTTTATTTACTAAAGCTGGAGAGTCCAAAATCAGACTCCCTTCTGCATAGAAACCAATCAGCTTCCAGGTTTCATTGCCAAAGCTTCATTGAACAAGCTGAGGTTAGAAGCTGATTGGTTTCTATGCAGAAGGGAGTCTGATTTTGGACTCTCCAGCTTTAGTAAATAAACCCCAGTGTTACCAGTTTGGTGTGGAGCAACTCAACTGTTCTTTATAGAGCCCTGACCTCAAACCTACTGAACATCTTTGACCAGTTTGGTGTGGAGGAACTCAGCTGGTCTGCACAGAGCACCAACCTCTCAACCCTACTGAACATCTTTGACTGGCTTGGAGTGCAAGTTTGGAGTGCAGGAACTCAACTGGTCTACACAGAGGCCTGATCTCAACACTACCAAACATCTCTGACCAGTTTGGTGTGGAGGAACTCAACTGGTCTACACAGAGACCTGACCTCTACTCTACTGAATATCTTTGACTAGTTTGGTGTGAAGGAACTCAAATGGTCTGCACAGAGACCTGACCTCAACCCTGCTGAACATCTTTGACCAGTTTGGTGTGGAGGAACTCAACTGGTCTTTATAGAGCTGTGACCTCAACCCTACTGAACATTTTTGACCAGTTTGGTGTGGAAGAACTCATATGGTCTTTATAGAGCCCTGACTTCAATCCTACTATATACATCTTTGACCAGTTTTTTTGGTGTGGAGCAACTCAACTGGTCTGTATAGAGCCCTGACCTCAACCCTACCGAACTCAACAACTGGCCTTTATAGAGCCCTGACCTCAAACCTACTGAACATCTTTAACCAGTTTGGTGTGGAGGCAGCTGGTCCACAGAGCCCCGACCAACTTTACTGAACATCTTTGACCAGTTTGGAGAGCAGGGAACTCAACTGGTCTGCACAGAGGCCTGATCTCAACCCTACCGAACATCTTTGACCAGTTTGGTGTGGAGGAACTCAACTGGTCTACACAGAGACCTGACCTCAACCCTGCTGAACATCTTTGACCAGTTTAGTGTGGAAAAAACTCACATGGTCTTTATAGAGTCCTGACTTCAATCTTACTAAACATCTTTGACCAGTTTTATGGTGTGGAGGAACTCAACTGGTCTTTATAGAACCCTGATCTCAACCCTACTGAACATCTTTGACCAGTTTAATGTGGAGGAGCTCAAATGGTCTGTATAGAGCCCTGATCTCAACCCTACTGAACACCTTTGACCAGTCTGGTGTGGAGGAACTCAACTGGCCTGTAGCACTACCTCCTTAGGAGTCACTAGAAGATTTGGGTCCCCCTATAGTCCTTCACAGCCAAGCATAACGCATCTTCACACATACTTGCATCCAGAGTCAGAAATAAGTCCTTGAGTTTTGTATTTTTTTGTTGTTTTTATTTAGGGGATTTGAACTGGGATAGGGTTAGGGGTGTACAGGATGCCCAAGGGTACTGATAAACTTAGGACAACTTCCTGGAACTCTTTACAAGCCTTCTCTGCAACACAGTCTTTATTGGAGAGCTGGCCAGTGTCTTCTTAATGTACCTCCGCAGACCCTAGATGAACTTCTCCTCTCCACCCAGCAATCTGGAGGTATCCCTGAACAGGGGATCTGGTTCCTGTCTCTTTAAAAGATGAACAGTCACGGGTAGGTGGCTAATCTGGTTTTCCACCAGAGTGTTCCTTCCCCTATCTGCCCAGGAGGTGTAGGTGTACTCACTCAGATCCTTTCCTGTACTGCTTATTGGTTGTTGGCTGCAACCAGGCCTATCAGCTGGGCAGCTCCTTCCCTGCCATACAGGTGGTCCTCTCTCGGGGGGGTGGTGACCTCTGAGCTTTCCTTCTTTCCAGCTCCAGGAGGCAGGCAGGCCCCATCCAACTGGGCTTTTGCGCAGTCTTCTTCCTTCAGCCACACATCTTCCTCTCTTCCACCTGAACTCTCCTGCAGCTGAGCAGGTACTAACACTTTTAAGGGTGTCCAGCCCCTTGCCAACCTCCTGTTGGGGATTGGCTAGGATCCCTCAAGAGTGCAGCCAGCCACTCCTCAGATCCACCCACTGCCTCTAGAGCCTTCCTCAAGGTTTTCCTCTCTCAGGGGGCCAGTGTGCTCTGAGCTTTCCTCCTTTCCAGCTCCAGGCCTGCAGGTAGGCCTCATCCCAATGGGCTTCCTCGCAGTCTCCTTCTTTCAGCTTCACATCTTCCTCTCTTCTACCTGAACTCTCCTGAAGCTGAGCAGGCTCTAACACTTTAAAGAGTGTCCAGCCCCTTGCCAACCTCCTGTTAGGGATTGTATAGGACCCCTCAGGAGTGCAGCCAGCCACTCCTCAGATCAACCCACTGCTTTTAGAGCCTTCCTGTAAAAGCCCTAAAGCAGGGGAAGATTCCAGAGGGGCAACCCTGCGGAGCCTCTCAGGACCAGGGGTGGACTGACCATTTGGAAACTCGGGCACTGCCCGAGGGCCCGAAGTCAGTAGGGGGGCCCATGAGATGCCCCTGGTACCTTTTTCATAGGCTTTTTTGAGTTTGGGCAAGGACACAGAGGCCCCATGATCCCCTATTGCCCAGGGGGCCCCATGAGTTGTCAGTTCGCCCCTGCTGAGGACCTTCTGGCTAGTACACCCAGGCTGCTCCTCAGCCTTCCTTACTGAAAATCAAGACTCTAGCTCCCCCTAGCTAAACTAGGAGGGTGCTACAGAGCCCTGACCTCAACCCTACTGAACTCCTTTGGGATGAATTAGAACGCTGTTGGGGAGCCATGCCACCCCATCCAACATCAGTACCTGACCTCACAAATAAAATCTGGCTGGAAAGTTTTCCCAGAAGAATTGAGGTCAGGTGCCAACTTTCAGCCATATAAAATTGAAGAGCTCTGAACCGAGAGAAATGGATTGTGGGTAGACGATCAATAAAAGATCAATCAAAGAGCAAACAGACTTGCACCTGCCACAGGCCTAAAAGTGAATTATCGGTTTGTTACACAGTCCCCCGCTTCACATTATTATTATTCTCTCTCCGCATCGCTCCCTCAATAAAGAAAAGATTGATATGTGGAACAATTCATCCTCAGGACGGGATTGTCCGCTTCCTGAAGAAAGCATGTAAGTAGGGACTTTGCCATTAGCTGAATGTTGGTGACAAAATCACAAGTCCCTGCCCCCCTCCTCCTCCCTTGCAAAAACACTGCCCCTCTTGTTGAGGCCGAACTCTCCGCCACGTTGTACCCTTCTCCATGGCCTCCACACGACATTCCCAGCTGTTGATCTTCATATCCCCAAGGAAGGATTGTCCAAATATGATAAGGGTTGCTGCACTTTACTGTTGGTGCTTAGTAAATGGCACAAAACAGTCGCATCACATCGACATAAATTCTGGAGTCACTTGATGTACAATGTCAATTTAGTGGACGGTCTGCAGCATTCACATGTGAAAGCATATGCAGCACTTTAAGAAGCCATCTTCCTTTAACAGTCTCTCCTCCCACCCGGGGTCATTAGTACTCACTCAAATAGGATCTCTGTAGTCACCTCTCCATAAGTACACTTCTCGTGGGACTTTCCAGGGTAATAACCTTGATCAGGAAACTCTAGGTCTGGCCTGAAAGGAGTTTTGCAACCTGACCTAGGCTCCACCTCCATAAGGGTCAGGAAGTGTACAGCCTGCCCTCCTGGGTGCAGGTCTAATTCTCCCCATCCTCCAGGGCCTACATTACGGAATCCCTGGACAGTACAATGTCAATTTAGTGGACGGTCTGCAGCACTCACATGTGAAAGCATATGCAGCACTTTAAGCAGCCATCTTCCCTTAACAGTCTCTCCCTCCCCCCGGGGTCATTAGTACTCACTCAAATAGGATCTCTGTAGTCACCTCCTCTGTAGGTACACTTCTCCTGGGACTCTCCGGGGTAATAACCTCACTCAGGAAACTCTAGGTCTGGCCTGAAAGGAGTTTTGCAACCCGACCTAGGCCCCACCTCCATAAGGGTCAGGAAGTGTACAGCCTGCCCTCTTGGGTGCAGGTCTAATTCTCCCCATCCTCCACGGCCTACACGTGCTGGTTACATTTGCGCTGGTGTCGGGTGTTTGGTTCCCATACCCAGGGCTGCTGTTAGAAACCACGGGGCCCCTTACAGCCAACATGACAGACCCTCCCAAACCACAGGGCCCCATACAGCCAACCTAACAGGGCCCCCCATCCCCACAAAAAAAACACATTTTAGTGTGCTTCAGTTATGAATGAACACAGTGACTGATTGGTAATAATCACTCACTGTGTTCATTCAAGAACGGAAGGGGCTGGTAAATTACTGGAACCGATCCCCTGTATGTTTCTCTCTGTAGCAGCTGAAAGCCAGCCAGGGGTGAGAGGAGAAGAACCCGGCTGCTGCAGGGAGAGTCATACAGGGGAATCGGTTCCAGTAATTTCCCTGTTCACCCTTCCTGCCCACATCTGATTCACCCAGCTGCCTGGGCCCGCACAGGAGGACTGGTGGTACCCCCTTATCCACGGCCCTGCCCATACCCCCATCTGCACTACGACTCCTCCTTAAATATGGGTGCTGACTCACCCATGACATCACTGTCAGAGGACTCTACCTAACAGGGCCCTAGCACCTGATGACACTGTGTGCTGTACCCCCCCAGTATTCTGGCACAGAGCCACCTACTGGCAGACTAGCTAACTGCACCTGCCGACAAGGGACCATTCATAGATCAGTCACCAGAAACTGATCCTTTAACCGCCTCCCAACTGCCATATAAGGAAATGATGGGCGGCGTCTCTGTCGTTCTGGGAGGATGTCATATGACATCCTCCCACTTTAGCTGCGCATGTGCGCCCCGGCGATCGGTGAGGTGCTGTGTCCCTGGGACACAGCGGATCACCAATCGCAGTAAAGAGCCGATGACCATGTGATCAGCTGTGTCCAATCACGGCAGTCACGGTTATCGGCAGTCCTCTCCTTACGCTGACAGTATGAGGAGAGAGAGAGCCGGTAAGCGGTGTTCTTCAGAGGGAACATCTACACTGATCATCAGGGCACTGATGATCAGTGTAGATCCATCAGTGCCACCTGTCAGTGCTCATAATTGCCACCTGTCAGTGCCTATCAATGCCACATACCAGTGCCCATCAGTGCACATCAATGCCACAAATCAGTGCCCATCAGAGCTCTCTTTCAACACCAACTATCAGTGCTAGTCAGTGCCGCCTATCAGTGCTGCTTATCAGTGTTAGTGCCCATCAGTGCATCCTAACAGTTCCAATCAGTGCTGCCTATCACTGCCAGTCAGTGCTGCCTATCAGTGTTTGTCAGTGCCCATCAGTGCTGCCTAACAGTTACAATCAGTGCCTCCTATCAGTGCCAGTCAGTGCTGCCTATCAGTGTTTGTCAGTGCCCATCAGTGCTGCCTATCAGTTCCAATCAGTGCCACCTATCAGTGCTAGTAAGTGCTGCCTATCAGTGTTTGTCAGTACCCATCAGTTCCGCCTAACAGTTACAATCAGTGCCTCCTATCAGTGCCAGTCAGTGCTGCCTATCAGTGTTTGTCAGTGCCCATCAGTGCTGCCTAACACTTCCAATCAGTGCCACCTATCAGTGCCAGTCAGTGCTGACTATCAGTGTTTATCAGTACCCATCAGTTCCTCCCTAATAGTTACAATCAGTGCCGCCTATCAGTGCCAGTCAGTGCTGCCTATCAGTGTATGTCAGTGCCCATCAGTGCCGCCTAACAGTTCCAATCAGTGCCGCCTATCAGTGCCAGTCAGTTCTGCCTATCAGTGTTTGTCAGTGCCTATCAGTGCCACCTAACAGTTCCAATCAGTGCCACCTATCTGTGCCATATATGAGTGCTGCCTTTCAGCGCCCATCAGTGATGCCTGTCAATGCCCATCAGTGCAGCCTATCAGTGCAGCCTATTCAGTGCCCATCACTGCAGCCTGATTAGCGCACATCAGCGAAGGAGAAAAATTACTTATTTATAAAATTTTATAACAGAAACTAAGAAAAAAAAAAATTTTTTTTTTAATTTTCAGTCTTTTTTAGTTTGTTTAGCAAAAATTTTTTAAAAACCCAGCGGTGATTAAATGCAACCAAAATAAATTTCTATGTCTCAAAAAAATGATATAAAAATTTGTTTGGGTAGTGTCGCATGACCGCGCAATTGTCAAAGTTCGACAGCGCTGACAGCTGAAAACTGGCCTGGCCAAGGGGGTAAAAGTGCCCGGCAGGCGAGGGGTTAATGGAAAGTCTGTATCCTCACATGTACGGCCAACATTGACGATCCTTTAAAGGAAAACGCAACAACAAAAAAAATCGATGCGCTCTGTCTTTGAAAAGTTTTTTGTTTATGACCGGTTCTCTTTAAATTCCAGGCCCCCTTCTGTTTGTAGTCTTTTTTTTCTTTCTTCCCCACCACACCGGCCCTTATTAGGACGCAGACGATGCCCTCTCTGTCAATGATCAATTGAGTTATGATATAAACGTTCGGCCGGCCACGAGAGACGGATCGATATCCCCCGGCTGGTTCTTATTAAATCCGCTTTGATTAAGTAACACCGCGCCCGCTGCGAGTTACTGGACGGAGCCGGGCGGTATTCATCTCTCTGCGTATTCCTCCTGTCTTGTTTGTGGATCAGCAGATGGCTCCTTAATAAATCAGAGGCTCGTTCTGGTATCTTCCTATCTGTCTGCAGAGGCTTAAAGGGGATGTACGGCTCCTGCTAACCACCCCGGGCCGGCTTCCCGGGCTTTTCCCTCAACGCGTTAAAGCGGAACTCCGGCCCCAAGCTGGATTAAGTGCGCTAGAACTGCATTATATCCAATATAGTTACTATTTAGTATATATATATATATATATATATATACAGTGAAGGAAATGCGTATTTGATCCCCAGCTGATGTTGAATGTTCGCCCCTCACACAGAAATGATCGGTCTAACAATGGAATGTTCGCCCCTCACACAGAAATGATCGGTCTAACAATGGAATGTTCGCCCCTCACACAGAAAATGATCGGTCTAACAATGGAATGTTCGGTGTAACACTGAGAGACAGAATAACAACAACAAATTCAGCAGAAATGCGTCTAACAAATGATGACGGATCTGCATGTTCATGAGGGAAAGAAGGATTTGATCCCCTATCATTCAGCAGGATTTCTGGCTACCAGGAGTCTTTCATACAGGTAACAAGCTGAGATTAGAGGCAGTCTCTTAAAGGGAGTGCTGCTAATCTCATTGTGTTACCTGTATAAAAGACACCTGTCCACAGGAGCCATCAAACCATCAGATTCCAAACCCTCCACCATGGCAAAGACCAAAGAGCTGTCCAAGGATGTCAGGGACAAGATTGTAGACCTACACAAGGCTGGACTGGGCTACCAAACTATGGCCAAGCAGCTTGGTGAGAAGGTGACAACAGTTGGTGCAATCATTCACAAATGGAAGAAACACAAAACAAGTGTCAGTCTCCCTAGGTCTGGTGCACCATGCAAGATCTCACCTCGTGGAGTGTCAATGATCATGAGAACAATGAGGAATCATCCCAGAACTACACGTGAGGATCTTGTCCATGATCTCCAGGCAGCTGGGACCACAGTCACCAAGAAAACAATTGGTAACACACTACGCCGACAAGGACTGAAATCCTGCAGTGCCCGCACGGTCCCTCTGCTCAACAAAGCACATGTCCAGGCTCGTCTGAGGTCTGCCACTGAACATCTGAATGATGCAGAGGAGGACTGGTGGAAAGTGTTGTGGTCAGATGAGACCAAAATCCAGCTCTTTGGCATCAACTCAACTCGCCGTGTTTGGAGGAGGCGGAATGCTGCCTATGACCCCAAGAACACCATCCCAACTGTGAAACATGGTGGTGGAAACATTCTGCTTTGGGGGTGTTTTTCTGCTAAGGGGACAGGACAACTGCACCACATCAAAGGAACGATGGACGGGGCAATGTACCATCAAATCTTGGGTGAGAACCTTCTTCCCTCAGCCAGGACATTGAAAATGGGTCGTGGATGGGTGTTCCAGCATGACAATGACCCAAAACACACGGCCAAGGCAACAAAGGAATGGCTCAAGAAGAAGCACATTAAGGTCCTGGAGAGGCCTAGCCAGTCAACAGACCTTAATCCGTTTGAAAATCTGTGGAGGGAGCTGAAAGTTCGAGTTGCCAAACGTCAGCCACCAAACCTTAATGACTTGGAGAGGATCTGCCAAGAGGAGTGGGCCAAAATCCCTCCTCAGATGTGTGCGAACCTGGGGGCCAACTACAGGAAACGTCTGACCTCTGTGATTGCCAACAAGGGATTAGCCACCAAGTACTAAGTCATGTTTTGTGAAGGGGAGCAAATCCTTATTTCCCTCATGAACATGCAGATCAGTCATCATTTGTTAGACATGTATGAGAGAAATGTCAGAATGGGTGAAGTCCCTGGTGTCTAAAGCCTGCTAGATACACAAGTGATGTTAGTACAGCGATCTCCCATACTGTGCGATCCTCCCGGAGGAACGCACCGGTCAGCACTCGCAGCCATTGGCTGCCAGCGCTGATCGGATGCTGATCAGCATGGCCGTCTGATAGAAGCCAGACATGGGACCAGCTTCTGTCAGACAAGCAACTGTACGCATGGACCAAAAGTTGACTAGTTCCTGCCGAACTGACCATTTTTGGCTCAGACTTTAGGCTTGGTTCACACCTCCAGGTATGTCTGCATGTGCATTTATTTTATTTCAGGTACTTATATAGCGCCGTGAATTTACGCAGCGCTTTACATATATATTGTACATTCACATCAGTCCCTAACCCTCAAGGGGCGTACAATCTAAGGCTCCTGACCCTCAAGGGGCGTACAATCTAAGGCTCCTGACCCTCAAGGGGCGTACAATCTAAGGCTCCTGATCTCAAGGGCGTACAATCTAAGGACCCTCAAGGAGCGTACAATCTAAGGTCCCTAACCCTCAAGGGATGTACAATCTAAGGCCCCTGACCCTCAAGGGGCGTACAATCTAAGGTCCCTGACCCTCAAGGGGCGTACAATCTAAGGTTCCTGACCCTCAAGGGGCGTACGATCTAAGGTCCCTAACCCTCAAGGGGCGTACGATCTAAGGTCCCTAACCCTCAAGGGGCGTACAATCTAAGGACCCTAACCCTCAAGGGGCGTACAATCTAAGGTCCCTAACCCCCGAGGAGTGTACAATCTAAGGTCCCTAACTTACATTCATACATACACATACTAGGGCCAATTTAGACAGGAGCCAATTCACCTACCAGCATGTCTTTGGAGTGTGGGAGGAAACTGGAGTATCTGGAGGAAACCCACGCAGGCACAGGGAGAACATACAGACTCCAGGCAGGTGGTGCTGTGGTTGGGATTTGAACCAACGATCCTAGTACTGCCAGGCAGAAGTGCTAACCATTTAGCCGCTGTGCTGCCCATACATTTCTCCATGTGTTTAGTCCATTCCTGCACGTAGGACATCCTAAAAAAGGCCTAAAAAAGCCTAAAAAAAATCTCTTACTCCTTTTTCCAAAAGTGTGTCACACCAAACCGCATTGTGGTGCTGCAACGTATGGTTTGGCACGTGGAATAATGCGCTTGTTGTCAGATGCATGGGGGTGCCATTAACAATGAATCGCATCACCGCTGGTCTGCTAAAGGGCAGCGTGTTGGAAAAGGGAGCGATTTTGCGTGCATTCTCACCACTCATAGATGTGAACCTAGCCTAGGTGACACCCACTTCTGACCCAAGTCTGAAGGCTCATGAAGGAAGCAATGCCTCATGGTTTTTCGGCGCGACAGTACTGCGTTGCAGCGCGCTGCACTGAACAAAGTAGCGCACCTCCCAAAGTGAACATTGCCCTGAACTGGATTCATAGGACTTGCGGAAAATTGGGCAAAGCTGCCCAGCGCATATGGCGGAGAGAACATTGACTACATCCGCCGCGTGTTTGGGCTGAGACACATGTCGCGCTGACAGTCATGACGAGACATTCGATTGTTGCCCCGATAGCTTCCGCCTTCATAGCGCCCTTCTTATAACCGCGTCTCCACCATCAGCCTTGTCTTAGAGCGGATCGCCCCGCTTATCGATCGGCTTGTTTATTTATGAATGCAGTACAGATGTACCGCAGTAATTAGCACTTGTCCCTTCTTTCGCGCTCTCTCGCTCTCTCCCTCTCCCTCGCTGCCCACAAGCTTAATGACATCAAGAAACCGTGAAAATGAGTTTGTTTCCCGTAAACAAGAGCGTTCTCGTTTTATGGGTGGGGGGAAACGCTTCAAGAACATCTGCGCCGAGCGGGAGGAGACATCCATCAACTTGGCGAGGGGAACAGTTCAAACCAACGCCGCAGAAACAATTTGAGAATGGAAGGAGCTCGGTGGCACGACGTGAGCTTGTAGATCCCGTCGGTTTTCCTGCAGATCACCGGTCACGGGTTGTCCATGCCTCCTCTGCAGTGCGTTGTACCCATCGTGATGGAGGAACTGGCAATGTTGCCCAGAAAAAATAGAAGCCAATCAAAGAGCGTTGAAGAGCTATGCGTTGGTGGTTAGCTGTCTTGGCGAGGTTCCTATCCTGAGTAGGATGCATCCTGACTCCCGGGACAAGTGTTAGAGACAAAGCGGACAAAGCCCCATGCCACGCAAGAACTGGATCATCTCATAGCTCAACTCAGTCATTTGACCCCTTGTAAAAGAATGCTAAAGGTTTCAGTCCAATATGCTTTCATCAGGGACGGTCATTTTGTTGCCAGATTTATGCAGTAGGTTAAGGGTTAGCTCTATGAATTAGGGTAAGGTTGAGGGTTAGGGTTATGAATTAGGTTGAGGTTTAGGGATGGGTTTAGCAATTGGGTTAAGGGTTAGGTTTATGAATTAAGGTAAGGTTAAGTGTTGGGTTTAGGAATTAGGGTAAAGTTAAGTGTTGGGTTTAGGAATTAGGGTAAAAAAGGGGTTAGGTGTATGAATTAAGGTAAGGTTAAGGATTGGGTTGGGTTGAGGAATTAGGGTAAGGATTAGATTTATGAAATAAGGTAAGGTTAAGGATTGGGTTTAGGAATTAGGGTAAGATTAAGGGTTGGGTGAATTAGGAAGGTTAAGGATTGGGTTGGGTTGAGGAATTAGGGTAGGGATTTATGAAATAAGGTAAGGTTAAAGGATTGGGTTGAGGAATTAGGGTAAGATTAAGGGTTGGGTTTATGAATTAAGGGAAAGTTAAGGGTTAGGATTGTGAATTAGGGTAAGGTTAAGGGTTGGGTTGAGGAATTAGGATAAAATTAAGGATTGGGTTTAGGAATTAGGGTAAGGGTTATGTTTATGAATTAGGGTTTAAGAAAAGGGTTAAGGGTTAGGCTTACAAATTGAGTTAATTAGGTTGAGGAATTAGGTAAGGGTTAGGTTTACGAATTAAGGGTAAGATTAAGGATTGGGTTTAAGAAATAGGTTAAGGGTTAGGCTTAGTTAAAATTAGGGTAAGGTTAAGGGTTAGGTTGAGGAATTAGGTTAAGGGTTGGGTTTTAGGAATTAAGGATAAGGTTAAGGGTTGGGTTGAGGAATTATTAGGGTTGGGTGAGGAATTAGGGTAAGATTAAGGGTTGGGTTTCTGAATTAAGGTAAGGTAAAGGGTTAGATTTATGAATTAGGGTAAGGTTAAAGATTGGGTTTAGGAATTAGGTTAAGCGTTAGGTTTACGAATTAGGGTAAGGTTAAGGGTTGGGATGAGGAATTAGGTTAAATTCAAGGGTTAGGTTTATAAATTAGGATAAAGTTAAGGGTTGGGTTTAGAAATTAGGTTAAGATTAGGGGTTAGGTTTATGAATTAAGGTAAGGTTAAGGGTTAGGTTTGGGAATTAAGTTGAGATTTAAGATTAGGTTTTTAAATTAGTTAAGGGTTGGGTTTATGAATTTGGGTTAAGGGTTGGGTTTAGAAATGAGTTTAAGGGTTAGGTTTATAAATTAGGGTAAGGTTAAGGGTTGGCTTTAGAAATGAGTCTAAGGTTAAGGGTTAGGTTGATGAATTAGGTTAAGAGGTAGGTTAGTGAATTAGGGTGCGTTTAGGTGTTGAGTTTATGAATTGGGGTGAAGGGTAAGGATTGGGTTTAGGAATTAGGTTAAGGTTACAGGTCAGGTTTATGAGTTAGGTTAAGGCTAAGAGTTAGTGAAAGTAGGTAGGTGGTTTTTTTCCTGTTCCTTGGGGGCCCCCTCAAGATACCAACGGTCACACCTGGACACAGCTACGAGATCTCGGAAAGTGAATGCACTCAAATCACCTCAGTTGCGATTGCAAACACTTCAGTTTTATTGGCATAACATCAGGGTTATTATACTGTAGTCTTTAGGCAAACACACCCTCAGACCTTCCAATCAAATACATGTACATTGTTTTACCTTAACTCAACAATTTATTTGTATGAGGTTTGCATTTTCACTCTTCTGCTTTATCTATCATACCATATCTGCTCTAAAGCCCAGACCATGGCTATAATCTGACCCAACACCCAAGATCATGGCTTTAATCTGACCTAACACCCAAGTTGTGGTTAAAAAACTTTTCAGAAGTGAGAGTAAACCTTATCTGCTTTTTTGTAAGGTTTGCAAAAACACTCATTTCTACATGAAGCTGACATAGACAGTTTTGTTAGTGTGTACATATTTCATATATATGTTAAACTAGCATCTTGTATTAGTGTATACAAAATGGATTCAGTTATATTCCATTTAATCCTTTCAGTCCCCTCTTTTATCACATAGTGATAACACTTTTCATTGACTTACTCTCCCTATCGTCTCAATCCCATGCATTTCCTCATATTGTTGAAGCAAAAAACATTTCCTCCCTTTCCTTCTCATTAATTCTCATTTTGATACACATGATCATTCAGTTGTGATGAGGTAACCCCCTCACCCATCCTGAACTCCCAGAGGGTTTCTGAACCACTGGCTCCTTTCTATCATATGAAATCTCCAATAGAAACCATAGTGGGACAATAATAACAGTCACTATTGTTAAGATAATAATCAAGTTCATCCAGTCCTCATGGGGATCCAATAGGTTGGGTAGCAAAGTTCTTGGCTCCTTCTTCTGTTGGTTGATCAGCTTGATTGTGTCTCTCATCTTGGGAAATCCTTTTTACTCTTGATGCATGGATCCAGGTGCCTGATCCTTCAGTAAGAACAGCTGTACGTGTAATGGCCACGATCACTGTAGGTTCTCCAAACCGGGGTCTCACCCTTGGATCCAGTCTTCGGATCACCACTTGATCACCTACCTCGAAGGGGTGGGTTGGTTGATCTGCGGATAAAAGAAAAAAACAGCAGCATCATTTTGTTCGCTATTCAACTTTTCACACAATGCTTTTACATATTCTGCCTGTATCACCTCTAAATCTCCTTTCTACCACAGAGGGGGTTGCTGTCTAGTCCAAGGGGTAGGGAATGGTCTGCCCATTAGTATCTCAAAGGGAGACAACTTACTCCGTTTATGAGGTGTCATCCTTATTTCAGCTAGTATAGCAAGTAACACAGCTGGCCAATTCCTCAGAGTCCCTCCTGTGGCTTTCACTAATTTATCCTTAAGTGTTCTATTCATTCTTTCCACTACTCCAGAACTCTGAGGGTGATAAGGAATATGGAGCTTCCATTGAATACTCAAAGCCTTTGAGACTCCCTGAGTCACTGCTGCAGTAAAAGCTGGTCCCTGATCGCTTTCTATGAACAAAGGACAACCCCATCTAGGGATGATTTCCTTACACAAAACCTTGACCACTGTCTCTGCTGTTTCATTCCTACATGGGAAAGCTTCCGGCCAACCTGAAAATCTGTCTACTACCACCAACAGCTTATCTCCTTCTTTTGATTTAGGGAGATGTGTAAAATCTATCTGTAGATGTGTGAATGGTGCCTCAGGGGGTGTTAAATGTTCATGTTTCCCATGCTGGCCATGCCCAGGGTTGTTTTGTAAACAAGTAAGGCACCTTCCCAATGTTTCCTCCACCAAATCATGGAGAAACCATACACAAAAACTGTTTGCGCATTTCTTTCTCCACTAACTATTTTCCCTTATGACCTACACCATGAAAATTTTGAATGAATAATACAGCAGCTGCCTGTGGAAGTCCTACAATCCCCTCTTTTGACATAAGACCATGTTTGTCTTGTGTCAAACCTCTGCTAGCCCAAAAATCAACTTCACTCTCAGAGGCTTGTGCCTGCAGTGTACCTAAAAGCTCATTTGACAGTAGGGATGGAGTGGACAACATTACCATAGATAGATCTGCTCGATTATGCAGTTGCCCTGCAGTTTTTGCAGCTGCATCTGCCATAGCATTGCCTTTTGTGACTGGGTCTTTGGCATTAGTATGTGCCCGCACTTTAATGACCGCTATCCTTCTTGGAAGTTGGAGTGCAGCAAGCAAATCCTGGATCAAAGAATGATGGGATATTGACTTGCCATCGGCCGTAGTGAAACCACGGCGTTGCCAAATACGGCCAAAATCATGTACAACCCCAAAGACATATTTAGAATCTGTGTATATGTTAACATCTCGATCTTGATAAAGAGTGCAAGCTCGTGTTAGGGCCACTAATTCAGCTGCTTGTGCACTGGGGTAGGGGATGGAACCTGTTTCAATAATAAGAGGTGGTTCTACTACTGCATAGCCTGTGATGTATGTAGCATCACTAGGGCGTGTACAAGATCCATCGACAAACACATCAGGGGCTCCAGGAATCAGAGTCTCCAACATATCTAGTCGCGGAGAAGTGTCAGCTTGGATAACATCCAGGCAATTGTGCTCCTCCTGCAATTCTGGTGACCTTGTGTTGTGAAGATTAAGCAGGGAGGACAATAAAAGAGATGGTCCTGATGTAGATGGGCTGTATTTCACTGTGAGATTATTGGTGGATGTCAAAATTACTTCACATCCCGCCAGGCGTTGTGCTGACATGTGTTGAGTGTTAATGTTTTTCAGTACATGTAGGACATGATGAGATGTGTGTAATATCAATGGTTTCCCAAAACTATGATAGATGCCATTTTCCACAGCCAAGGCACACACAGACAAAGCTTGGAGACACCCCGGCATGCCCTGGACCGGGATGGGCATTGTTTTTGATAAATATGCTACGGCCTCATGGCACCTCCGTGCTCTTGAGCTAGTACTGCAGCCATGGTTTTACATGCAGATTGACAATACAAATGAAAAGATTTAGTATAATCCGGTAACCCTAATGCGGGAGACGAGACCAGTGCTGTCTTCAAATATTCAAATGCCTGCACCAATGGTGCAGCGTCCATTCAATACGGTCTGGCTGATCTTTCAGTGTCACTTGGCGTAATACATTGTCATAATAAGAACAGTCAGGAATCCACTGTCTACAATAGTTTACCATACCTAGGAAGGATTGCATCTGAACCTTAGTTTCTGGTTTTGGTTGTTGACATATTGCTGCCACTCTCCTTGGGCTCAGCCCCCTCTGGCCCTCAGACAATACAAATCCTAGGTACTCAACTTGTGGTGCCACAAACTGCATCTTTTTGCAAGAGACTTTCTGTCCCTGATCAGCCAGAAACCGTAACAATGATAATGAATCAGCCTGACACGCCTTCTCGCTCACAGAACTAATCAGTAAATCATCCACGTATTGGATAAGTACTGAACCATGGGTGGGTACCCAGTCATTGAGCATGGATCTACTGGCCATGGTATATGCTGCCGGCGATAGTAGCCCTGAGGAGATGGGTCCAGGTTAGCCTCTCCCCTTGAAAACAAAAAGTAAACAATACCTGTGTCTCCGGGTCAACTGGGACACTAAAAAATGCATTTGACAGATCAATTACTGTAAAATGTGTGGCGTTGGCAGGTATAGCATTTACCAAAGTTGTTATATCTGGGACTACAGCGGCAATGCAGGAGCACATGAAATTTATGATACCAGACCTGTCCATCTTTTGCTTGTACCAGGAGGGGAGGTGTAATGCAAGTAGGGATTTCCTTGGATTAGGGCATCCCTGTACTATAGCATCCAGCTCCTTGGGATCTATTGCCTTTAAAATCAGCTGCTCCCCAATCATCATGAATGGAAAGGCTGAATTCATCATATCTAGCTCAGCTGTCTCATCTTTAACTTCCCCCTTGTTACTTTCTGCTGACCTAAGAATTCTATCACTCTTTTCTACCTTCTTTGTCTTCCTCTTTACTTTCCCTTTACCCCTCTCAGTATCCCTTTGACTAACACTCCCAGTTTCCCATGAGCTAGATTCTTCTGACTCCCCTGTATATATCTGGGAAGCAGCAATAAGAACCTCTTCATCTTCATCTACTTGTTTTACCTGTGGGAGTGCTGGGTATAATGGGGCTGCATGTGGAGCTGTAGGGGCAGGACGTGCCTCGCTGTGTTTGTATGGCGGTGGTGGGGGTGTGAAATCATTTGCTACAATTAGAGTCTTATAGCCTGGTGCATACTTCAACCAATTCTTACCCCCTTCATACATATAATTCTTGTCCCAATCTGGATTTCCAGTCCCCCAGATACCTACCTGAGGCTGTTCATGCAAACACATTCCTCTAATCATATCCATACACATAGTGTCATTTCCCCCTTCACAAGGAAAACTAGCTCCACCCAGTCTTTTTGACCATCCCACTAAATTATCCACCCAGGGATTAACATAATAAATATCATAAGGAGATACCCTTGCTACATATTCTTTACAAGTTTCATTTAAGGTAGATGTGTTCTTTCCCCTCAGCTTTCTAGTTTTTCTAAACAACTTAATCAACTTTTGTGGCGGCACATGACGAGGTCCTTCCTCCTTACCTGAGGAATTACCCATAGCAGTAAATTAGTAAACTAACAAACAAGACAAAAAAAAAACAACAATAACACACTTTTTACAAATTATACAAAGTGCTGTGCCAGGTGTGTCCTGGTATTATTCCCCGAGCCGAGAATCCCTTAGTCTCGCTCCTAAAACTCCAACCACCAAATTTCCCTGAAGTTCAGAATAATTACCTCGGTAAAGAAAGCATTAAAAAATAAAACTCTCACTTACCTTGGCAATTATCCCACTTCTGACACCACTGAAAGTAGGTAGGTGGTTTTTTCCTGTTCCTTGGGGGCCCCCTCAAGATACCAACGGTCACACCTGGACACAGCTACGAGATCTCGGAAAGTGAATGCACTCAAATCACCTCAGTTGCGATTGCAAACACTTCAGTTTTATTGGCATAACATCAGGGTTATTATACTGTAGTCTTTAGGCAAACACACCCTCAGACCTTCCAATCAAATACATGTACATTGTTTTACCTTAACTCAACAATTATTTGTATGAGGTTTGCATTTTCACTCTTCTGCTTTATCTATCATACCATATCTGCTCTAAAGCCCAGACCATGGCTATAATCTGACCCAACACCCAAGATCATGGCTTTAATCTGACCTAACACCCAAGTTGTGGTAAAAACTTTTCAGAAGTGAGAGTAAACCTTATCTGCTTTTTTGTAAAGTTTGCAAAAACACTCATTTCTACATGAAGCTGACATAGACAGTTTTGTTAGTGTGCACATATTTCATATATATGTTAAACTAGCATCTTGTATTAGTGTATACAAAATGGATTCAGTTATATTCCATTTAATCCTTTCAGTTAGGTTTATAAACTAGGGTAAGATTAGGGGTTAGGTCTATGAATTGAGTTGAGGGTTAGGTTGAGTTTAAGGGCCAGGTTTATAAATATGGTTAGGGTAAAGGTTTCGGTTATGAACTAGGCTGATGTTAAGGGACAGGTATAAGAATTGGAATAAGGTTATGAGTTAGGTTTATGAATTAGTTTAAGGTGAATGGTTAGGTTCAGTGGGGATTAAAGGTTAACTTAAGATGCTTGGTATGGGTCAGGGGTGGACTGACCATTTGGAAACTCGGGCACTGCCCGAGGGCCCAGGGTCAGTAGAGGGGCCCATGAGATGCCTTTGGTACCTTTCTCATAGGCTTTTTTGAGTTTGCACACAGGGGCCCCATGATCTCCTATTGCCCAGGGGCCCCATGAGTTGTCAGTCCGCCTCTGGTTTGGGTTAAGGGTTAGGGTTCAGTCAGGGGTGGACTGACAACTCATGGTGCCCCCGGGCAATAGGGGATCATGGGGCCCCTGTGTCCTTGCCCAAACAAAAAAGCCTATGAAAAAGGTACCAGGGGCATCTCATGGGGCCCCTTAATGACCCCGGGCCCTCGGGCAGTGCCCGAGTTTCCAAATGGTCAGTCCGCCCCTGGGTTCAGTTAAGGTTTACTGTTAAATCTTCCTGTTTTTATTCCCAACTTGGTTCCTTTCCACCTGAGAGTTTTGGGATATTTTCTCACTAAGCATCAACCGAACAATGAAATCTCAGCTTTGTGCGGAGTAGCCCTTTAAAGAGAGTATAGCCAACCTTTCCTCAGCCTAAAATGGCTGCTTACATGAAACCAATGTCAATACAACATTAGAGCGTCTAGTATGACCATGTATTTCCGAAAGTTGTGCAATTTCTAATGCACCATGTAATTTGTCTAATTTTTTCTGACTCTTTAAGTCTTGTTTATGGCGCGCCATCCTGCAGAACCTGTCATTACGCTGATTGCGTTGTGTAGATTTTCCGCTGCGCTTCCAAGCAGCACTTCAAAGGCCAGCTCCCGCCTCTGGAAGAGGTCAGCCTTGCCTGCGACGCCAACAAGTGGCCTCTTGTGTTGTAGGAAGACGTTGATGTTCCATGTGGCAGGGTTGCGGCACATGAGCCAGACAGCTGCTGTAAGCCGGGTAATTAGCCGGGCTCCTTTGAAGCCAGCGACGGCATGCCAACTGCGCCGTACAATGTGGGTCAGCTGCCCGCGTGCAGACACAGGTACTTGTCGCCTCGTCCTCCTTTGTCTCTGCGCTTTGTCCCTTTGAGGAATGAAGACTATTATCCACGGAGCCAAGCCTTCCCCCCCCCCCCCCATCCTGCGCTTATTCCAAAATCGTTATTACGCCTTCTTTTTGAATAGAACGCACGTTCGCTAAGCAGGCAATTTTTTTGATGTTTTGTTGCGCAAACCGTACAACAATAAAATAGCACGATCGATCTCACTATAGAAGTGGAACAATGAGACGTGGTGGACACCTTGGGTGGCGCAGTGTCTGGAGTTTTAGTACGGTGCCCCTTGCTGCGAATGAGATGGAGGGTTGGCGTGTTACCAAAACCACCACCATATTGGATAGAGGGGTATTTAACTACTTGCCAACCGCAGATAGCCGAATGATGGCTACACTGCGGCTGGATAGTTCTGGGAGGGCGTCATATGATCCAGCGATCTCTGTTATCGCTGATCACGTGATGATGTGGTAGAAGGCCAATCACAGCAGCCTTTTACCACATGATCAGCCGTGTCCAATGACACGCTGATCACCGGGAAATGCAATTGCCGGTTCTCGGCTGCACTTTCCTCATGCTGTCAGAGCGCGAGGAAAGTACTGCCGTGAACCAGAAGTTGACAGAGTAGGGATCGGCACCGATCATCAGGGCACTGATGATCCGTGCCCTGATGATCGGTGCCCAGCAGTGCCACCCACTAGTTCCGCCTACAAGTGCCCAGCAGTGCCGTCCCACCAGTTCCGCCTACAAGTGCCCAGTAGTGCCGCCCACCAGTGCCCAGTGGTGCCACCCACCAGTTCCGCCTACAAGTGCCCAGTAGTGCCGCCCACCAGTGCCCAGCAGTGCCACCCAGCAGTGCACCCACCTGTGCCCAGCAGTGCCACCTACCTGTGCCCAGCAGTGCCACCCACCTGTGCCCACCAGTGCCACCCACCAGTGCCCATCAATGCAGTGCTGCCAGTCAGTGCCACCAGTCAGTGCCCAGCGGATATGCCAGTCAGTGACCAGCAGTTGCGCCCGTCAATGCCTAGCAGGGCCACCACTCAGTGCCACCTATCAGGGCTGTCTATCAGTGCCCATCATCAGTGCCACCTATCAGGGCTGTCTATCAGTACCCATCATCAGTGCCACCTATCAGGGCTGTCTATCAGTACCCATCATCAGTGCTGCCTATCAGTTCCGCCTATCCGTGACACCCCATTAGTGCTGCCTATCAGTGCCGCCTATCCATGCCACTTCATTAGTGCTGCCTATCAGTGCCGCCTATCAATGCCCTTCAGTGCTGCCTATCAGTGCCCATCAGTGCTGCCTATCAGTGCCCATCAGTGCAGCCTATCAGTGCTGCCTCATCAACGCACATCAGTGAAGGAGAAAAATTACCTGTTTGAAAACTTTTATAATAGAAACAAAGAAAAAAAAAATTTTGTTTTCAAATTTTTTGTATTTTTTTTTGTTTAAAGCGCAAAAAGTAAAGTGCCCAGCGGCGATTAAATACCACCAAAAGAAAGCTCTATTTGTGAGAAAAAAATGATAAAAATTTCATATGGGTACAGTGTTGCATGAGCGCGCAATTGTCAAAGTGCGACAGCGCTGAAAGCTGAAAATTGGCCTGGTAAAGAAGGGGGTAGAAGTGCCCGGTAGGCGAGGGGCAGGAAGGGGGTATAAGTGCTCGGTAGGCGAGGGGCAGGAAGGGGGTATAAGTGCTCGGTAGGCGAGGGGCAGGAAGGGGGTATAAGTGCCCGGTAGGCGGGGGGCAGGAAGGGGGTAGAAGTGCCCGGTAGGCGAGGGGCAGGAAGGGGGTAGAAGTGCCCGGTAGGCGAGGGGCAGGAAGGGGGTAGAAGTGCCCGGTAGGCGAGGGGCAGGAAGGGGGTAGAAGTGCCCGGTAGGCGAGGGGTTAAAGTATATGCAGAGCTAACAATGAATACCTCTTAGGCTAGGTTTAGACGTTTGTCGAAATCTGCCGCAGCTCAGAAAAGCGATCTGAATGGGGTTACTTTTCACAGACAACGGGTGGTGAGGAGGCAATGGTGACACCTACTCACCACCTACTTCAACCCCATTGTTGGCAAGCAGACACAACTCAACTGTGCGCATTGCACAAAATTGCGGGACAATTGCGGCACTCACCTTTTCGCTTGAATAGGTCGTGTTTGGTTGGCTTGCTACCCGCAGATCATGATGTTAGATTGTGTCACAGCCAGGGGCGGAATGACAACTCATGGGGCCCCCGGGCAATAGGGGATCATGGGGCCCCTGTGTCCTTGACCAAACTCAAAAAAAGCCTATGAAAAAGGTACCAGGGGCATCTCATGGGGCCCCATACTGACCCCGGGCCCTCAGGCAGTGCCCGAGTTTCCAAATGGTCAGTCCGCCCCTGGTCACAGCTGCAAATCAAAGCAGTGTGGCCTCAGGATGGGAACACTGGAGTGGAGGGGCCATTGGAGGGGGGTGCTAAAAATGCAGCTCAGCATTTTGTTTTTAACATTTCCCAACTGCACATCTAAATTTAGCGTTCAATGCTCCCTTTTGGTGTGAAATATAACAAGGGCCCACCAGGGGTGGACTGACAACTCATGGGGCCCCCGGGCAATAGGGGATCATGGGGCCCCTGTGTACTTGCCCAAACTCAAAAACGCCTATTAAAAAGGTACCAGGGGTATCTCATGGGGCCCCCTACTGACCCCGGGTCCTTGGGCAGCGCCCGAGTTTCCAAATGGTCAGTCCGCCCCTGGGGCCCACATACATTTTTGTGGTGCATTCACACGTGTGCATTAACGGATGTAGCATTGGGGCGGCCCATTGAAAAGAATGTGGAAAGGATAATCGGACATGACCCGTTTTTTGTACCGCAATACATAGCAGTCCATAGTGGCGTACTGCCAGGTGTGTTGCAGTAGGCCTTGCTTGTGACCAGGGGGAAGGGGGGTAAAAATAGGTGGTTGAGCTGCATTTTTACAGCGTTGCGTTCAGTGGTTAGTACCAAACGCCCTTTCAGTTAAACGGGGCTGCGCTGCAACCGACCCGCAACTGCGTGTAACGCACACTGCTGCATTGAGATCCTCTCAAGGGTTAAAACAGATGTAAGCCGCCCGTCAACTGCCCTTTCTGCTGTGAATCACTTTTTGCAGGGGTGGCAATCACAGCCGCAAGTGTAAATGATGAGCCCTTAATGAGTTTTACCGCCCACGTTAAACTTACATCCCGGCTGGAGGGAGTGATACACATGCTGCGGCCATGATGCTTTGCTTCACAGCTGCAGCAAAAATTATACTCCGTGTAGCATTTGGCGGGGGTTGTAACAAACACTATTCAAGTGAACGGAGCCACCTCTAGGCTGCCTGTCAACTGTCTTTTCTGTGGCGGATCACTTTTCAGAGGGGCAGCAATCAGAGCTGCAAGCGTAAACAAGCTCTTAATGCTGTGGGATGCCTTTCAAAATAAGTGGCAAGGCAACACAACAACAAACGCAACGCGCAGTGCGGTCATGGGCGCTTTACCGCAACGCAGAAGTGTAAATGGGCCCTAAAGGGGTTCTGTCATATCTGTTCGGTAAGTGCAGAAAATGCTTGTCCATCCTGCCAGAAATCCAATGTGCTGATAACCTGTGTTCTCTGCCTTCCTCCCAACTCTCTATGCACTGCAAAACACCACCCACTATGAAGAGAGAGAAAGAAGAGAGAAGAGAAAAGAAGAGAGAAGAGAGAAGGAAAAGAGAAAGAATATAGAAAAAAAGAGAAAGAAGAGAGAAGGAAAAGAGAAAGAAGAGAGAAGGAGAGAGAGAGAAGAAGAAGAGAAGAGAGAAGAATGAAGAGAGAAGATAGAGGAGAGAGAGAAGAGGGAAGAAGAGAGAACAAGAGAGAAGAAAGAGGGAAGAGAGAAAAAAGAGAAAAGAAAGAGAGAAGGAAGAAAAAAGGAGAGTGAAGGAAGAGAGAACAAGAGAGAAGGAAGAGAGAAGAGTGAAGGAAGAGAAAAAGAAGAAAGAACAGGAGAGAAGAAAAAGGGAAGAGTGAAGGAAGAGAGAAAGAAGAGAGAACAGGAGAGAAGAAAGAGGGAAGAGTGAAGGAAGAGAGAAAGAAGAGAGAACAGGAGAGAAGAAAGAGGGAAGAGTGAAGGAAGAGAGAAAGAAGAGAGAACAGGAGAGAAGAAAGAGGGAAGAGTGAAGGAAGAGAGAAAGAAGAGAGAACAGGAGAGAAGAAAGAGGGAAGAGTGAAGGAAGAGAGAAAGAAGAGAGAACAGGAGAGAAGAAAGAGGGAAGAGTGAAGAATAGAAAAGGAAGAGAGAAGAGAGGAAAAAAGAAGAAGGAAGAGAGAAGAGAGAAAGAAGAAAGAGGAAGAGAGAAGGAAGAGAAAGAAGAGAGAAGCAAGAGAGAAGGAAGAGAAAGAAGAGAGAAGGAAGAGGGAAGAGAGAAAAAAAAAGACACAGAGAAGAGAGAAAGAAGAGTGAAGAAGAGAGAAAGAAGAGTGAAATAAGTGAGAAGTAGAAAAAAGGAAGAGAGAAGTGAGAGAGAAAGAAGAGAGAAGGAAAAGAGAAAGAGAAAGAAGAGAAAAGGAGAGAGAGAGAGAGAGAAGAGAGAGGAAGAGAAGAGAGAAAGAAGAGAGAAGAAGAATGAAGGGAGAAGGAAGAGGGAAGAAGAATGAAGAGAGAGAGAGAGAAAGAAGAGAAAAGAAGAGAGAACAAGAGAGAAGGAAGAAAAAAGAAGAGTGAAGGAAGAAAAAAGAAGAGTGAAGGAAGAAAAAAGAAGAGTGAAGGAAGAGAGAAGAGAGTGAATGAAAGAGAGAAGAGTGAATGAAGAGAGAAGAGAGAAGGGAGAAAAAAGAAGAGAGAAGAGAAGGAAGAAAAAAGAAGAGTGAAGGAAGAGAGAACAAGAGAGAAGGAAGAGAGAAGAGTGAAGGAAGAGAGAAGAGAGAACAAGAAAGAAGGAAGAGTGAAGAGAGAGAGAGAGAAGAGAGAACAAGAGAGAAGGAAGAGGGAAGAGTGAAGGAAGAGAGAAAGAAGAGAGAACAGGAGAGAAGGAAGAGGGAAGAGTGAAGAATAGAAAAGGAAGAGAGAGAGAGAAAGAAAGAGGAAGAGAAGAGGAAGAGAGAAGGAAGAGGGAAGAGAGAGAAAAAAAAGACAGAGAGAAGAGAGAAAGAAGAGTGAAGAAGAGAGAAGGAAGAGAGAGAGAGAAGAGTGAAATAAGTGAAAAGTAGAAAGAAGGAAGAGAGAAGAGAGAGAAAGAAGAGAGAAGGAAAAGAGAAAGAATAGAGAGAAAAAAAAAGAGAAAGAAGAGAAAAGGAGAGAGGGAGAGAGAGAGAGAAGAGAGAAAAAGAGAAGAGAGAAATAAGAGAGAAGAATGAAGAGAGAAGAGAGAGAGAGAGAGAAGAGGAAAGAAGAGAGAACAAGAGAGAAGGAAGAGTGAAGAGAGAAAAAAGAGAAAAGAAAGAGAGAAGGAAGATAAAAAGAAGAAGAGAGAAGCGAGAAGGAAGAAAAAAAGAAGAGTGAAGGAAGAGAAAAGAGTGAAGGAAGAGAGAAAAGTGAATGAAGAGAGAAGGAAGAGAGAGAGAGAAAAAAAGAGAGAAGAGAGAGAGAAAAAAATAGTGAAGAAGAGAGAAGGAAGAGGGAAGAGAGAGAGAGAAGAGTGAAATAAGTGAGAAGAAGAAAGAAGGGAGAAGTGAGAAGGAAGAGAGAAAGAAGAAGAGTGAAGGAAGAGAGAAGAGAGAAAAAAGAGAACAGGAGAGAAGGAAGAGGGAAGAGTGGAGGAGAAGAGAGAAGAAGAGATAAAAGTGAAGTAAGAGATGAGGAATAAAGAGAGAAGAAGAGAGAAAGTAGAGAAGGAAAAGAGAGAGAAGTGGGGAGAGGAGAGGTCCTGTAATCCTAACACATTTCCTGTTCTAGGGTGACAACACTTTTCCTCCAGAGATACAATACAGTGAACATTTTCACCCGACGACAGGAAGTGTGCTCCTGGCAGGATCGAAGGTCGAAATGTAATGGTCATGTGATTTCTCACCCTTGTAACCATCCTCTCCATCTCTCCCGCCGCTCCATGTGTGCAAGTCGTCTCTAAACAAAGTAAAGTTCCTCCATTCCTCCCTCCCCCACTTTTCCCCCTCCTTTGGCTGAATTATCCGCCATGAATAATTCATGATATAATGTATTCATCTAATATCATTTTCATTTTCCCCAGCAAAACTAATCGATTTTTGCGGCTTTATTAATTGATAAATTATTAATTGCCGAGGGAGGGGACGCACCCGGGATCATTAACGGAGCACTAATTATACTCTGACATAAAGGGAGAGATTGTGCGGAAATACGTCTCGCTCCCTCGCCAGCGCCGGTTATTTCTGCCATTCCTCACCACCTGCTATTCCTCACAGGGACCCTGGAAATTTAATGACGCAATTTTGTTACTTATTTTGATGGCGATAATTGCAGGGAAGAGTTACCACCGGGTAAAAGGGGGGGATTGTTGACTGAACGAATCTTAAAGGGTAACTCCACTTACTTTGACAATAAAAATGGCGTATCTTATACAATCGCTACACAAGTCATGTTGTAGTTTAAAGACCTTCCCTCTTCAGTCTGGAGGAGCTCTGCACACCATTGGTGTATGGAGCAAACCGCAAAAATGTCATTTCCTGCTCGTGTGATTGGCTCACTGATTTTCCGCACTCAGATACAAGTCAGATTTTAGGCATCCCCTGCAAATGGAATTTCAGTTTTGCTGGGATACTCCCCAAGGGTTAAATACTTTTAAGGGATGCCGACCCTGCAGCTTTCCTAATCAGATCACTGAGAGTGCGCCAGGTGGTTATAATGAACCAGACTCCTCCCCAGGGGCGGACTGACAACTCATGGGGCCCCCGGGCAATAGGGGATCATGGGGCCCCTGTGTCCTTGCCCAAACTCAAAAAAGCCTATGAAAAAGGTACCAGGGGCATCTCATGGGGCCCCCTACTGACCCCGGGTCCTCGGGCAGTGCCCGAGTTTCCAAATGGTCAGTCTGCCCCTGCTCCTCCCATTCAGAATCTGGTGCAGGGATTTTTTTTTTTGCAGGAACTCCCCCCCTTCTGAGTCACCCTTTGTCTCCACCCCATACCCACCTCCGAGCACCGTCCCTTGGCCCCGCCCACCTCCTATCACTGCACCATGTGCACACTTCTGTCTGCTGCCTTTGCAGTATAAGGTGGGGGCACTAAAAATGCAGCTCAGCTGCACGTTTTTAAAGCCCCCTAACTGCAAGTCTAAACGAGCCCTTAATTGATAACTTGTAAGGACCTTAAGCCTGGGTTCACACTGATGCCGTGCGGAATTTTCAACATTTTCAGTGCGAATGCCGCACCACATCAGAATCGCACTCCGTTCATGCAAACCGCCACAGTGTGTGTATGTTAACCCCTTGGCACCGGCGCTTCCCGCCCTTTAAGGGTTTCAGAAGTCGGGAGGCGGGGCGGGGTTTTAGAGTCATGTGACCGCCGTGATTCGCCGTCACGATGGTCACATCATCGGTAAAGGTCACGATCGAAAGAGGAGATCGCTACTTTCCGTGAGTACTGGACATGTGTGCTGGGAGCGCGCAGGGAGCTCGCTCTCAGCACATATGTTTTTCTTAATTGCACACAAATGTGCGGCCTCTTGGCGTCAAGGCCCAGACGCCAGGAGGCCACACATTTGCGCGCGGCCGGCGCCAAGAGGTTAAGTTAACAACACCCCGAAAGCAGTCTGCAAAACGCGGTGTGATGTGAAGAATCAGATTGCATAGGTGTGAATACCCATGCGATCGATTCTAGTGCGGACCCAAAAAAGGGTTCTGCACGTTTTTGGTGTGGGTGCAGTGCGATTAGAGCAGTGGTTCTCAACCTGTGGGTCACGACCCCTTTGGGGGTCGAACGACCCTTTCATAGGGGTCCCCTAAGACCATCATAAAACACATATTTCCGATGTGTAAAGAGCAGCTACTGTGTTGAAAGCAGCTACTGTGTTGAAAGCAGCTACTCTGTTAAAAGCAGCTACTGTGTTGAAAGCAGCTACTCTGTTAAAAGCAGCTACTGTGTTGAAAGCAGCTACTCTGTTAAAAGCAGCTACTGTGTTGAAAGCAGCTACTCTGTTAAAAGCAGCTACTGTGTTGAAAGCAGCTACTCTGTTAAAAGCAGCTACTGTGTTGAAAGCAGCTACTGTGTTGAAAGCAGCTACTCTGTTAAAAGCAGCTACTGTGTTGAAAGCAGCAGTATTGGAGGTAAAACGACACTCATGAATTATAATTACTGGGTAAATAATTTTAAGGTTGGGGGTCACCACATCATGAGCAACTGTATTAAAGGGTCACGGCATAAGGAAGGTTGAGAACCACTGGATTAGAGCCATACAAAATGTACGACTCCGATCGCACCGCACACAAATCGCATGTGATTTGCACAGGGATGCGGCACGGTTCCTATGCAAATCGCATGCGATATACCGCGCCGCACGTATGTGAACCCAGGCTTAAAGTATCACCTATAAGAAACTTTAGATACCGTAGCTTTTCATGAATTCAAATCTAAAACTTGACATGTTTGGTATCTATTTACTCGATGCAACCCCATTTTATATGTCATTAACCACTTCCCGTCCGACCCATACATAAATGGCTGTATGGGAGCAGTGCAGGGGCGGGTGGCCGTTTATAAACATCCTCCCGCATTCCCTGCCTGTGCGCACTCCCTGTGAGCATGCGGCACTGCGATCCCTCTGTGTCCTCCAGACGCAGCGGAACACCAATCGCTGTACGGGACCTCTGTGTGAGATCCTAATCATGTGATCATGGATTGGCCAATCAGTGATCACATGAATAGTAGTAAGCAAGATGTCACTTCCTGACATCATTGCTTACTATGTGTGAAATCTGTGAATGATCACAGCGGTCACATGGTACAGGGCTATTCACAACAACCTTGTACCATGTGACAAGCTGTGACCAATCACAGCTCTCACAGTATTTCTAAATGGCTGCAAAAATGCAGCCAGAGAGAAGGAGAAATGATTGATTTTACAGCCTTTATGGGTGTAAAAGCATTCTGTGTAAAAAAAAATAATCATCCCCACAAGTAGTACAGTGTCACTATGGTGACACTGTACTGCTAGGGTGACAGTATGTTAAAAAAAATAATAATAATATAAAATAAAAATGTAAAAAAAAATATTTTAAAAATTATAATTTTTGGTTATAAACTAATTTGGGTTATTTTTTTTTTTTACCAAAAAAGATAGATGAATACATTTTGGCCATTTATGAAGAAAGATTATTTATTTGCAAAATGTTATAATAAAAACACTTTTTTTTTTCAAAATGTTTGGATTTTTTCATTTATATATCAAAAAAATAAAAATCCCAGTGGTGAATAAATAAAACCAAAATAAAATTTTATCTGTCTCAAAAAATGTTGAAAAAATTCATATGGGTACAATGTTGCATGCCTGCCCAATTGTCATTCAAAGTGTGATAACACTGAAAGCTGAAAATTGGCCTGGACAGGAAGTGGGGGAAAGTGTCCGGACTGGAAGGGGGGGAAAGTGTCCGGACTGGAAGGGGGGGAAAGTGTCCGGACTGGAAGGGGGGGGGAAAGTGTCCGGACAGGAAGTGGGGGAAAGTGTCCGGACTGGAAGGGGGGGAAAGTGTCCGGACTGGAAGGGGGGAAAGTGTCCCGGACTGGAAGGGGGGAAAGTCCAGACTGGAAGGGGGGGGAAAGTGTCCGGACTGGAAGTGGGGGGAAAGTGTCCGGACTGGAAGTGGGGGAAAGTGTCCGGACTGGAAGGGGGGAAAGTGTCCGGACAGGAAGTGGGGGAAAGTGTCCGGACTGGAAGGGGGGGAAAGTGTCCGGACTGGAAGGGGGGGGAAAGTGTCCGGACTGGAAGGGGGTGAAAGTGTCCGGACTGGAAGGGGGGGAAAGTGTCCGGGGGGGGGGAAAGTGTGGAAGGGGGGGGAAAGTGGTCCCGGACTGGGGGGGGGAAAGTGTCCGGACTGGAAGGGGGGGTCCGGACTGGAAGGGGGGGAAAGTGTCCGGACTGGAAGGGGGGGTGAAAGTGTCCGGACTGGAAGGGGGGGGAAGTGTCCGGACTGGAAGGGGGGGGAAAGTGTCCGGACTGGAAGGGGGGTGAAAGTGTCCGACTGGAAGGGGGGTGAAAGTGTCCGGACTGGAAGGGGGTGAAAGTGTCCGGACTGGAAGGGGGGGGAAAGTGTCCCGGACTGGAAGGGGGAAAAGTGTCCGGACTGGAAGGGGGGGGAAAGTGTCCGGACTGGAAGGGGGGGAAAGTGTCCGGACTGGAAGGGGGGGGGGAAAGTGTCCGGACAGGAAGGGGGGGGAAAAAGTGTCCGGACTGGAAGGGGGGGGGGGGGGAAAGTGTCCGACTGGAAGGGGGGGGGAAAGTGTCCGGACTGGAAGGGGGGGGAAAGTGTCCGGACTGGAAGGGGGGGGAAAGTGTCCGGACTGGAAGGGGGGGGAAAGTGTCCGGACTGGAAGGGGGGGGAAAGTGTCCGGACTGGAAGGGGGGGAAAGTGTCCGGACTGGAAGGGGGTGAAAGTGTCCGGACTGGAAGGGGGGGGGAAAGTGTCCGGACTGGACTGGAAGGGGGGGAAAGTGTCCGGACTGGAAGGGGGGGAAAGTGTCCGGACTGGAAGGGGGGGAAAGTGTCCGGACTGGAAGGGGGGGGAAAGTGTCCGGACTGGAAGGGGGGAAAGTGTCCGGACTGGAAGGGGGGGAAAGTGTCCGGACTGGAAGGGGAGAAAGTGTCCGGACTGGAAGGGGGGGGAAAGTGTCCGGACTGGAAGGGGGGAAAGTGTCCGGACTGGAAGGGGGGGAAAGTGTCCGGACTGGAAGGGGGGGGAAAGTGTCCGGACTGGAAGGGGGGGGAAAGTGTCCGGACTGGAAGGGGGGGGGGAAAGTGTCCGGACTGGAAGGGGGGTGAAAGTGTCCGGACTGGAAGGGGGTGAAAGTGTCCGGACTGGAAGGGGGTGAAAGTGTCCGGACTGGAAGGGGGGGGGGGGAAAGTGTCCGGACTGGAAAGGGGGGAAAGTGTCCGGACTGGATGGAAGGGGGGGAAAGTGTCCGGACTGGAAGGGGGTGAAAGTGTCCGGACTGGAAGGGGGGGACTGGAAGGGGGGGTGTCCGGACTGGAAGGGGGGAAAGTGTCCGGACTGGAGGGGGGGGAAAGTGTCCGGACTGGAAGGGGGTGAAAAGTGTGTCCGGACTGGAAGGGGGGGGAAAGTGTCCGGGAGGGGGGGAAGGGGGGGAAGGGGGGTGTCCGGACTCGGGAAGGGGGGTAGAAAGTGTCCGGACTTGGAAGTGGTTAAAGGAAAGTGTCCGGACTGGAAGGGGCAATGAAAAGTGACAAGCCCTTTTTTGGAACTGGGGAAAGTGTCCCCCGGGGAAGTTCCCGGTGAAAGTGTGGACTGGAAGGGGCATGAAAGTGTGACACTGACTGGAAGGGGGTTAAAAAAAAGTGTAATAACTATTAATAAAATAAAAGTGTAAAAACTGGAAGGGGGGGGGGAAAGTGTCCGGACTGGAAGGGGGGGTGAAAGTGTCCGGACTGGAAGGGGGTGAAAGCCCCCGGACTGGAAGGGGGTGAAAGAAGTGTCCGGACTGGAAGGGGGGGAAAGTGTCCGGACTGGAAGGGGGTGAAAGTGTCCGGACTGGAAGGGGGGGGAAAGTGTCCGGACTGGAAGGGGGGGGAAAGTGTCCGGACTGGAAGGGGGGGAAAGTGTCCGGACTGGAAGGGGTGAAAGTGTCCGGACTGGAAGGGGTGAAAGTGTCCGGACTGGAAGGGGGGGGAAAGTGTCCGGACTGGAAGGGGGGGAAAGTGTCCGGACTGGAAGGGGGAAAGTGTCCGGACTGGAAGGGGGGGGTGAAAGTGTCCGGACTGGAAGGGGGTGAAAGCGTCCGGACTGGAAGGGGGTGAAAGCGTCCGGACTGGAAGGGGGGTGAAAGTGTCCGGACTGGAAGGGGGGGAAAGTGTCCGGACTGGAAGGGGGTGAAAGTGTCCGGACTGGAAGGGGGGGGAAAGTGTCCGGACTGGAATGGGGGGGGGGAAAGTGTCCGGACTGGAAGGGGGTGAAAGTGTCCGGACTGGAAGGGGGGTGAAAGTGTCTGGACTGGAAGGGGGTGAAAGTGTGTCCGGACTGGAAGGGGGGGAAAGTGTACGGACTGGAGGGGGGTGAAAAGTGGTCCGGACTGGAAGGGGGGGAAAGTGTACGGACTGGAGGGGGGTGAAAGTGTCCGGACTGGAAGGGGGGGGGAAAGTGTACGGACTGGAGGGGGGTTGAAAGTGTCCGGACTTGAAGTGGTTAAAGGAATTTATTTTTACTTTATTTTTTTTTTTACTTTAAGCAATGAAAAATGACAAGCCCTTTTTTTTCACTGATTCATGTCCCCCAGGGCAGTTCCCGCGTCCCCATACCCCCTTGATGGCCAATAACGTGCATGTCACTATGGTGACACTGTACTGCTAGAGTGGCAGTATGTTAAAAAAAAAAAAAACATAAATAATAATATTAATAAAATAAAAATGTAAAAACATTTTTTGAAAAATTATCAATTTTGGTTATAAACTAATTTGGGTCCGGGCTGGAAGTGGTTAACAAAAGATAATATATTCTGTTTGCGTGAACTAAATTTTATTTTATTTTTTTCTAAAAAAAAAATATGCAATTGATAAACAGTTGTGGCAAATATTATGCAGTATAAAAAATGTTATATTATATTATATTATATATTTTTATTCTCCAGGGCCTTTTAGATAAAACCTCGTGCTTGGGGGGTTCTCAGTACATTTCTAGCAAAAAAAAAAAAATGTGAAAAAAAAAATTGCGTGGTTAAGGAAAGCGGTTTTATTTTCCTTTTTGAAGGTTATAGCAGCATGCTGGACGAGGATGAGCGGACTGATTGCCGCCAAATTGATTTTGTTGCGAAATGACTAATTTCAGCTAAGCGAAATTTCTCTATTTTGCCTTTTTTGAGCTGCTTCTTTAATTGAGGCTCAGGGCCCGTGGAAGGGGGATATTCTGAATCAATGTATCCGTTCTATAAAGACAGACCCGCGTCCAGATAACAATGGCGGTCAGTAGAAATTCCGCTATCTGCGCCCAAATCTCATTTTTTTCAGTCGATGAGACTCAAGATGAAAACAAACATAATCTAATCACCGAACGCCATTGACAGACGTCTCCCAGCCAATCCGCAGAAGGCCTCTATCTGATCTGAGACTCGATTTACATTCCAAAGCGAGCGCATCCCTAAAAACGCGTTGCTTCGAGGACCTGTCACAGGAACAAAAAAATTCTCATGCTACCTCCTCCGTAACCAGGTTCAATTTTTATCGGACCCAATTTTCATGGTGGTGAATCACGGCCAATTTGGCGCTGGCTAGGTGGACGGTGGTGGAGCGGCGCACTGTAATCGTGACAAGCTGTCTGAGCCCGCTGCCTCACAGTACATGGCACAGCATCCTATGACCAGAGGCTGCAGTCCTGCTGGATAGCAAACAGAAACGAGCTGGTTGCAGCTGCTGTGGGTTTATCAAGAAGAAATCACCTATGGAAAGGAATGCCGAGGAAATGAAGAATTCCATTGGTAGGGATGCAAGATTTGATATGTTTTCTGTAGGACTTGCAGATATCTTCACAGATGTACAGAGGGAGGAGGAAGTCACAAGGAGGAGAAAGAAGGGAAGGGAGAGGCTGGGAGAGGAGGCAGGAAGAGATGGGTGCAAGGGAGGGGGAGAAAGAACAAGGTAGGAAAGGGGGGGAGGTGGAGAGAAAAGGAGAGTAGAAAGGGAAGGGAGGGATGGGGAGGGGGGGAGTAGTAGAGGTTGAGGAACGGAGAGAAGTAAGGTGGAAGGGAGGGGAGGGAGAGGAGTGGAGAGCTGGGGGAGTGGAGGGGAGGGGAGAGGAAAGGAAAGGAGAGGTGAAAAGAGGAGATGGGAGGGGAGTAGGAGAGGTGGGGAAGGAAGAGGAGTAGTTGGGGAGAAGGGAGAGGAGAGGAGTAGTAGGGTACAAAGAGGGGTGGGGAAGGGAGAGGAGTTGGAGGGGAGAAAGGAGAGGAGTAGTAGGATAGAAGGAGATGTGAGGAAGGAATAGGAGTAGGAAGAGTGGGGAAGGAAGAGGAGTAGTTGGGGAGAAGAAGGGAGAGAGAGAGGAGTAGTAGGGTACAAAGAGGTGTGGAGAAGGGAGAGGAGTTGGAGTGGAGAAAGGAGAGGAGTAGTAGGACAGAAGGAGAGGTGAGGAAGGAATAGGAGTAGTTGGGGAGGAAGTTGGGGAAGAAGGGTAAGGAGAGGAGTAGTAGGGTACAAGGAGGGGTGGGGGAAGGGAGTGGATTGGGAGGGGGAGTAGGAGAGTAGAAGGGAAGGGAGAGGAGTAGGAGAGGGGAGAAAGGAGAAGAGTAGTAGGATAGAAGGAGAGGGGGAGAGGAAGGGACAGGAGTAGAAGGGGTGGGGGAAGGGAGAGGAGTCAGAGGAGGGAAAGGAGGGGAGTAGTGGGGATAGAAGGAGAGGGTCAGAGGGGGAAGGAACAGGAGTAGGAGGGGTTGGGGAATAGGAGAGGAGGGGTTGGGAGGAGTCGGGTGGGAGGGGAGTAGGAGAGTAGAGGGGAAGGGAGATGAGAGGGACATAAGATGGGGGGGAGAAGGAGAGATGGGGAAGGGAGAGGAGTAGGGGGAGAGGGGTGGGGAAGAGAGAGGAGTTGGGTGGGAGGGGAGTAGGAGAGTAGAGGGGAAAAAGATGAGAGACATAGGAGGGGGAGGAGAGATGGGGAAGGGAGAGGAGTAGGAGGGGAGAAGGGAGTAGAGAGGAGTAGGGGGGGGGAGGGGAGAGGAGGTCAGGTGGCAGGGCAGTAGGAGAGTAGAGGGGAGAAGGGAATTGAGAGGCATAGGAGGGGAGAAGAGAAGGGAAGGGAGAGGAGTAAAGAGAAGAAGGAGGGGTGGGGAAGGGAGAGGAGTAGGAGGGGAGAAGAGAGGTGAGGGAAAGGGAGGGAACATGAAGGGAGGAGTTAAGGGAAGGGAGAGGGTAGGAGGGAAGAAGGAGGAGAGAGGAAGGGAGAGGAGTAGGAGGGAAGAAGGAGGAGAGGGGAAGGGAGAGGAGTAGGAGGGGAGAAGGAGGGGTGGGGAAAAGAGAGGAGTAGGGTGGGGGGGTATGAGAGAGGGTAGGAAAGGGCAAGGGAGAAGAGTAAAGGGGGAGGGAAAGGGAGGGGAGTAGGAGGGGAGAAGGGAGGGGAGAGGAAGGTAGAAGAAGGAGTAGGAGGGGAGAAGAAGGGGTGAGAGAGAGTAGAAAAGGAGAGGGAGTATCGTGATGGGAGTCACTTTGGGTGGGGGACCCATGGAACCCAGCGCACTTTGGAGAGGTGGGGAGACTCCTGTCTCAGCTTCCCATATCCCTCTTATGTGTAAGTCACCCTGTGCCTGTTAGGGGTACAGGGTGATCTGTCCTAATATGGGGGGTGGGGGGTTGTGGATTGTTTAATGCCATGTGGCTGCATCCCATTGTTCTATTGTGTGTCTGGCTTGGGAGCAAAACTATTATGGGATGTATGTGTTTATCTGTATTAGCTTAGTGGGGGGTGTCTCCAGCAGCCCTCCCTCCTGATGGGACTGTCTGCTGATGTGAAGTTTGAATACCTGAGTGTCTCTTGTTACCAAGTGTAGATTGCCCCGCCCTGTGTCATTATGCAGGGAGGGGATATTTGCTCCCTGAGTGTATAAAAAGCCAATTCGAGTTGCAAATAAAGAGTCCCATGTTCAGACAGATTGGTGTCTATTCTTGTATGGTCAGCGGTGGTGTCTGTTGTCGGTGTTCGGACGGGGGAAGCGGTAGTCTATCGGAAGTACCCAAGCGCAGTCTGGGGTCGGTTCCATTACAGTGTGGCTTAGAAAACGGTGTCACTCTCCAGGGTCCAGCTTGAGGGACACTGGCAGAAGCAAAATTACCTTCCTTATGGGCAGAGTTCTACTTTAACCCTCACTGCAACTTTTTTTTTTTCCCATGCGTCCGTTTGGCGATTGTTGTTCCAAAGTCGCCGTTTGCCTTTCCCCGGATAAAGGTGGACAAATCCCGGGCTGGCGCAGAGATAAGAGGGAAGGCTATAGAGTTTCTTCACCTGCTAATTGCGAACGAATGTGGGGGGCGAGCGGCGGGAACAGCTGACGGAGGGGGGGCCCCCTGCCGCACACATCTTCCTCCATCAAAATGCAGCACGAAGCTCTTCTTTGAGATTGGAGGATGGCCCAACGGCCGGCACCAGCTGCTGCGCGCTGCGGGAACAGTATGTCTTCTGCTGGGAACAGACTGCTCTGTCATCCCGAATGAGAGACGCCAGAGAACATATTCTCACCGGCTCCGGCAGGGCACTGCGCCCGCGCCGTGAGTCACAGGCGTTCGATTGTCCCATAGACGAACTGCGGGTGGCTGCACATGGCCGCACGCAAAAAAATTGATCCACGTTTCATTTTCGAAAAAGCATTTTTTCTTTTAAGTGGACCTATATCAGACCCCATTCACAAATCGCATAGCAGGAATAAGCGTTCCCACTCGTGATTTTTATTGTGCGATTTTCACGCAATTTTTGTGTGTCGCGCAAAGGATAGCCCAGTTTGTTGCCCAAAAGAAGCTCCTGCTCCCTTTTTGTAAGCAAGCTTAGTGCAATTTTTATTGCGCATTTTGCCGCGGTTGCTACGTGATTCTGTCACATGACAATTGCGTCAGAATCGCATCGAATTTGGGGTGTCATTAAGAATAACGTCACCCAAATGCGCATTGCGCGTTTTGCTGTGATAGGGAATCGTGGGCAGAATTTCAGCGATTCTACCCGTGATTCCACATCATAGGATGTGAACGTGGGCTTCGTAATCACTGGGGGGGGGGGCTGAGGAAATGCTCCCTCCTGCCTGCAGCAGACTAGTGATGTCCTTGATGTTCGAGTCAAACATCGGCCGTTTGTGTGTTTGGCGGTTCGGCACCCCACAATGCATTGTGATTGGCCAAAGCATTGCACCTGACCTGCGGTCAGGTGCAATGCTTTGGCCAATCACAGCACAAGTGGGCAGAGCTAGTGGTAAAGTCACAGTTAGCTCCGCCCAATTGTTTCCATCTGACCGGCAAATGCTTGGTGGGTGCAGATGGGTCGGCAGATGTGAGTTTGTTTGTTTTTTTTTAATAAAGGACTGTTCTGTTTTTATTCACATTTTACACTTTTTTGGTGAATAGGTAGGGGTACTACTATGTACCCCATACTCATTCAAAAGGGGGGGCGAGATATAGGGGACCCCTTGGTAAAGGGGGCTTCCAGGTTCCAATAATTCACCCCCCGCATGCACACCCCCACAACCACAGCTCAGGGTTGTGGGGAAGAGGCCCTTGTCCCCATCAACATGGGGATAAGGTGATTTGGGGGGGGTGACCCTATCCCAAAACACCTCCCGCATGTTCATGGCATGTGGCTTCGTACAGTTCAGGAGGGGGGGGTGCTTGTTCGTGCTCCCCCCTTTCCTGCCCTGCCAGGCCTGTGCTTGGATCAAGGATCTGGTAGCAATTTAGGGGGGACCTCACACTTTTTTACCACCATTTTTTAGGGGTGGGGTTCCCCTTAAAAGTCCTACCAGGCCTAAAAAGCCTGGTACGGCTTTTGGGGAAACTCCATTCAATTTTTTTGTTGCTTTTAATTTTTTACTTTGGGGTCCCTCCTAACTGTCATACCAGACCTAAAGGGTCTGATATGGATTGGGGGGGACCCCACACTGTTTTTTGTTTTTTTGTTTTTTTATAAAAAATTTAATTTTAAAAAAACAGTCAGTCGTACTGCAGCAGGTTCTATAAATTGTACAGATGTGCAACTTTGCAGGTAGTTGCAGGGGATCCTCCAGGCAGGGGCGGACTGACCATTTGGAAACTCGGGCACTGCCCGAGGGCCCGGGGTCAGTAAGGGGCCCCATGAGATGCCCCTGGTACCTTTTTCACAGGATGTTTTGAGTTTTGGCAAGGACACAGGGGCCCCATGATCCCCAACTCCCCAGGGGCCCCATGAGTTGTCAGTCCGCCCCTGCCTCCAGGCATGATATTTAACCACTTCCCATTCGGCCCATGTATATAAACGGCCGGACGGGAGCAGCGCAAGGGCAGGTTGCCGTTCATTTTAGCCTGTGCGCGCTCCCTGGGAGTGCGCGGCACTGCGATCCTGTGCCCGCTGCACGGGAACACCGATCGCTGGACCTCTGTGTGAGGTCCCAATCATGTGATCACTGACTGGCCAATCAGTGATAACATGAATAGTAGTAAGCAAGATGTCACTTCTGACATCATTGCTTACTACTAGTGAAATCTGTGAATGATCACAGAGATCACATGGTACAACAGCCTTGTACCATGTGACAAGCTGTGACCAATCACAGCTCTCACAGTAGTTCTCAGTGGCCGCAGAAATGCAGCCAGAGAGAAGGAGAAATGATTGCTTTTACAGCCTTTATGGGTGTAAAAGCAATCAGTGTAAAAAAAAAAAAAAAAATCTTCATCACCCCCCACAAGTAGTACAGTGTCACTATGGTGACACTGTACTGCTAGGGTAATGGTATGTAAAAAAAAAAAAAAAACATAAATAATAATATTAAAAAAAAAATAAAAGTGTAAAAAAAATTTTTTAAAAAATATAATATATTTGGTTATAAAGTAATTTGGGGTTGTTTTTTTTTACTAAAAAGATAACTGAATAAATTTTGGCCAAGATTTATGAAGAAAGATTATTTATTTGCAAAGTTTTATAAGAAAAACACTTTTTTTTTCAAAATTTTTGGACTTTTTCATTTTATATAGCAAAAAAAAATAAAAATCCCAATGGTGAATAAATACCACCAAAATAAAGTTTTATCAAAAAATGCTAAAAAATTCATATGGGTACAGTGTTGCATGACCGCGCAATTGTCATTGAAGGGGGGGAAAGTGTCCGGACTGAGGGGGGGAAGGGGGTGAAAGTGTCTGGGACTGGAAGGGGGGGAAAGTGTCTGGACTGGAAGGGGGGGGAAGTGTCCGGACAGGAAAGGGGGGGAAAGTGGGACTGGAAGGGGGGAAAGTGTCCGGACTGGAAGGGGGGGAAAGTGTCCAGAATGGAAGGGGGGAAAGTGTCCAGACTGGAATGGGGGAAAGTGTCTGGACAGGAAGGGGGGGAAAGTGTCTGGACAGGAAGGGGGTGAAAAGTGTCCGGACAGGAAGGGGGGGAAAGTGGTCCGGACTGGAAGGGGGTGAAAGTGTCCGGACAGGAAGGGGGGGAAAGTGTCCGGGACTGGGAAGGGGGGGAAAGTGTCCGGACTGGAAGGGGGTGAAAGTGTCCGGACTGGAAGGGGGGTGAAAGGGTCCGCGGACTGGAAGGGGGTGAAAGCGTCCGGACTGGAAGGGGGGGGGGAAAGCGGCCCGGACTGGAAAAGCGTCCGGACTGGAAGGGGGGGGGAAGCGTCCGGACTGGAAGGGGGTGAAAGCGTCCGGACTGGAAGGGGGGGAAAGCGTGTCCGGACTGGAAGGGGGTGAAAGTGTCCGGACTGGAAGGGGGTGAAAGTGTCCGGGACAGGAGGGGGGGGGGGAAAGTGTCCAGACTGGAAGGGGGGGTGAAAGTGTCCGGACTGGAAGGGGGGGAAAGTGTCCAGACTGGAAGGGGGTGAAATACTGTCCGGACAGGAAGGGGGGGAAAGTGTCCGGACTGGGGGGTGAAAGTGTCCGGGACTGGAAGGGGGGGAAGTGTCCAGACAGGAAGGGGGGAAAGTGTCGGGACAGGAAGGGGGTGAAAGAGTGTCCGGACTGGAAGGGGGGGGAAAGTGTGGACTGGAAGGGGGGGGGTGAAAGTGTCCGGACTGGAAGGGGGGGAAAGTGTCCGGACTGGAAGGGGGTGAAAGTGTCCGGACTGGACTGGGGGTGTAAGTGTCCGGACAGCAAGGGGGGGGATAAGTGTCCGGGCTGGAAGTGGTTAAAGGAATTTGTTTTTATTTTTTTTATTTTTTTTACTTTAAGCAATGAAAAATGACTAGCCCTTTAAAAACGGTACTTTTTAAAAAAAATTATTTCACTGATTCATGTCCCTCAGGGCAGTCCCCGAGTCCCATACCCCCTTGATGGCCAATAACGTGCATAGAAGCCTTCAAAATGGGCACTTTTGAATTTTCAAGTTCGAGTCCCATAGACTTGCATTGAGTTCGAAGTTTGCGGTCAAAACTTTCGCTCGAATGTTTGAACCGCGAACTGAACAAGGGGGTGTTTGGCCCATCCCTACAGCAGGCTAATGGCATCATCCCATCTGGTGGAGAAGATCAATCTGGGGCCTGACAGTAGCTGAAAAAGACGTTTTAATTTGATACATTATAGTTGTCATCAAGGGCGGACTGACAACTCATGGGGCCCCGGGCAATAGGAAATCATGGGGCCCTTGTGTCCTCACCCACACTCAAACCACACCCAAAAAAGCCTATGAAAGGTACCAGGAGCACCTCATGGGGCCTCCTACTGACCCCGGGCCCTCGGGCAGTGCCCGAGTGGCTAAATGGTCAGGTCGGTCCGCCCTGGTTGTCATAGAGAAAATCCAGTGTTACATTGTGTTTGAATGTTTCACGGATCAAATACTGATGTAGAAGGAAGGTGATCCCTGCAATAGGGCTTCCAGGTTTTGTGTTGGGTATCGTAGAGAAGTTGGACCCTCCCACCATAAAAGATCACTGACATGGCCTACATCAGTATCTACTAGACAGTTCAGGTAAGAATCAGCCAAAAATGTCACTAAAGTCCTTGCAATGGATATCATTTCGTCTTTTTTTTTTTTACTGATGATGTCAGATCGCCCAGATCCCTCCCCATAGACGAGGTCAGACGCAGCGCCCGACCAAAAGCTCATTCCGCATGTCTCTGATTTTCACTTTGAAAGTTTCATCAGACTCAATCCCTGGCACTTTATAGAATGGAGAGAGAGAGGAGAGAAGCGAATGAAGACCAGGAAGAAGGAGGAAAGGAGAAGGAGAGGAGGAGAAACATGGGGGAGGGAAGAAGGAGAGGAGAGAAAATGGAAAAAGAGAGAATGAGGAAAGGAAGACCAGGAGAAGGAGTGGAGAAAGAATGGAGGGGGAGAGAGAGATGGAGAGAGGAGGAGAGAATGGAGAGAAAATGAATGGAGGGAGGAAAAGGAGGAAGAAGAAGAAAGGAGAGCAAGAAAGAGAAGACATGGAAGTGGAAGGGTAGAGAAAGAATGGGAGAGAACGAGGAAGACCAGGAGGAAGGAGAGGAGAGAGAATGGAGGGGGAGAAGAGGGGGAAAGGAAGAGGAGGAAGAGAAAAGAGGAGAACAAGGAGAACAAGGAGAAGGAAAGAAAAAAACAGGGAGAATGGAAACATGGGGGGAAAGAAATGGAGGAAAAAGAATGAGGAAAGATGAGAAGAAGGAACAAGGAGGACAAGAAGAGAAGGAAAGAGAGAGAGGAAAGAAAGGGAGAAAAGGAAAGAGAGAGGAGAGAGGGGGGAGAAGAAAGTGAGATGAAGAAAACAAGGAGAGGGAAGAAGAGGGAAGAAGGACGAGGAAGAAAAAGAGAGGAAAAAAGAGAGAGGTGAATAAGAAAATGAGGGGAAGGAGAAGGAAGAACAGGAAAAAAAAGGAGAATGGAGGAAAAGGGGAAGAGAGAGAGGAGAGAGGAGGAGAGAGACGAAAAGAACAAGGAGGAGAAGGGAGGAGAGAGACATGGAGGGGGGGGAGAGAAGGAGAAGGAGGAGAGAAGGTGAAAGGAGAGAATGAGGAAGAAAAGGAAAGAAGAGGAGGGGAGGGAGAGGAAGGAGGAGAGGAGGAAAGCTAAAAAAAATAGAAAGAACAAGGAAAAGGAGAAGGAGAGGAGAGAAAAGGGGGGGAGAGAAGAGAGAGAGGAAGGAGAAGGAAAAAGGTGAAGGAGAGAATGAGGAAGACAGGGGGAGAAGGAAGAGAAGGGGAGAGAGAATGGAGAAGGTGAATGGAGAAAACAAGGAAAACAAGAAAGAGGAAAAGAAAGGAAGGGGGGGGGGGGGAAGAAGAAAGAAGAGAGTGAGAAGGAAGGAGAGAAATGGAGGTGGGGAGAGAGGAGAGAGAGAAAGGAGAGAGGAAGAAGGAGAAAGGACAGGGAAGAAGGGAAAGAAGAAGAGAAGGGAGAGAGACAAGGAGAGAGGAGGAGAGAGGTGAAGAGAAGGAATAAGGAAAACAGGAAAAGGAGAAGGAGAGAGACCATGGAGGGGGGAGAGAGAAATGGAGGAAGGAAGAGAGAGGTGAATGGAGAAGAAAAGGAAGAAGGGAGAAGGAGAGGAGAAAAGAGAAATGTAGGAAGAGGAGGAGAGAGATGGATGAAAAGAGAAAAAGAAAGAAAGGGAAAAGAAAAAGGAAGAAAGGAAGAAAATAGAAGGAGAGAGAAGGTGGAATGGAGGAGGAAGGGAAAGAAAAAGACCAGGAGGGAAAGAGAGGGATGGAAGAGAGAGGGGGAAAGTAGAATGAAGAAGAAGGGGAAAGGAAAAAAAAGAGAAAGAAAGAAAGAGAGAAGAAGAAAAAAGAAAGAAGGAAAAGAAAATGGAGAGAAGGGAAAAAAGATAGGAAAAAAAAGAGAAACAAGAGGGGGGAGAGAGATGGGGGGAAGAGAGAGGTGAATGGAGTGAAAAAAGAAAGAAGGAAGAAGGAGAGGAAGGGATAGAAAAAAAATGGAGGGAGACAAGAGGAGGAGAATTGAATGGAGAGAAAGAGAGCAGAGGAAGGGGGAAGAGAAAAAAAAATGGAGGAGAGAGGAGGAAAGAGGTGAAAATTGAAAAGATTGAAAAAAAAAAGAGGGGGGAGGGAGGAGGGGAAGAGAGAAGAAAAAAGAAGGAAAGAGAGCGGAGGGAGAGAGGGAAATGAGAGAGAAAAAAAAGAAAAAGAAGAGAGAGAGGTGAATGGAAGAGAAAGACAGGGAGAGGAAGAAGAGGGAGAGAAGAAGAAAAGGGAAAGGGAAGGGAGAAGGGAAAGACAGAAAGTGGGAGGAAAGAGAAAGAAGAAGAGAGAATGAAAGAGAATACAGACAGAGACAGAGGAAGAGAGAGGGAGGGAACAGAAACTAGAAGGGGAAGGAGAGGAAGAGAAAGAGGCAGCGCAAAAGGGGGGAGGAAGAAGGGAAAGACAGAATTTGGAAAGTGAAGAGACAGAGAGAGGGAGAAGAACAGACAAAGGAGGGGAGGGGAGGGGGAGAGAATGAGAAGGGAAATTAAATAGACAGAAGGAAGGATAGAGAAGAAGTTAAGGAGAGGAAGGGGGGGGGGGGGAGTGAAGGAAGAAGAAAAGGGAAAAGAGGGGGGTGAAGGAGAGGAAAAGGAAAGGAAGGAAGAAGAAGGGATGGGAAGGGGAAAAAAAGGAAGAAGAGGAGGGTGAAGATTTGGGGGGAGAGAGAGAAGAAGAGAAAAAGAAAAAAAAGAAAAAGAGAATGGGGATAAGAGGAGAGAAGGGGGAGAATGAGTGAGTGAAGAAGGGAGAAGGGAAGAGGAGAGGAGAGGAAAGGAAAAAGAAAAGGAAGAAAAAAGGGGGAGGAAAAGGAGAAGAGAAAGAGAAAAAGAGAAAAAGAGGAAAAATGGGGAAGAGTAAATGGGGGGAGGAAAACAAGAGAAGGAGAGGAAAAGGAAAAGAGATGGAAGAGGAAAAATAGGGGGAGGTAAAGGAGAAGAGAAAGAGAAAAAGAGGAAGAGGAAAAGAGAAGGAAGAGGAAAGGGGGGAGAAAAAAAGAGAAGAAAAGAAAAAAAAGGAAAGGAAAGAGAAGAGAAGAGAAGGAGAGGAAAAGGAAAAGAGAATGGAAGAGGAAAAGTCTGAGAGGAGGAAAAGGAGAAGAGAGAAGAGAAGAGGAAAGGGGAAGGTAAAAAGGGGGAAAAAGAAGATGGAAAAAAGAAAGGAGAAGGAAGAGGAAAAGGGGGAGAAGTACAGGAGAAGAGAAAAGAAGAGAAGAAAAGAGAAATGAAAAGGGAGGTTAAAGGAGAAGAAGAGAAGAAAGGAAAAGAAAAGAGAAGGAGAGGAAAAGGAAAAGGAGAAGAGAAAAGAAGAAATAGGGGGAGGTAAAGGAGAAGAAAAGACAAAGAGAGAAAAGGAAAGGAAAGGAGAAGAGGAAAAGGGGGAGTTACAGAAGAAGAGGAAGTAAAGAGAGAGAAGAGGAAAAAGGAAAGGGGGGAGGTAAAGGAGAAGAGAGAAGAGAGGAGGGGGAAGTTTACAAAAGGAAAAAAGAAGAAGGAAGAGGAGTGAGGAAAGGAAAGAGAGAGGGAGTGAAGGAAGAGGAAGGGAGAAAATGGGGGGAAGGTGGAAGGAGAGGGAGAAGAAGGAAAGAGGGAGTGAAGGGAAGGAGAGTTGGGAGGAAGGAGAGAGAGAGAGGAGGCGAAGGAAAGGGAACAGAGAGAGGGAATGGAGGAGAAGAAGAGGGGGATGAAGAGGAAAAAGAGAGGAGGGGGAGAATGAAAAGGAAAGATCATTCTGGAGGGAGGAGAGAGGGAAGGTAATAGAGAGACGGAGAGAAGGCGAGAAAGGTGCAGAGGATGATATGGAGGGAAGGTAATAAAGACACAAAGGGGAGAGAAGAGAGGGAAGCGGCTGCGGAGGGAGATGTATACCGGATTTTTCCCGGTAATTAGACGTTGTTCTTCTTCCAGATCTGGCCGCTCTCGTCTAACACGGCAGAAAACCATCGATGGAGAAGTTTTGATATATCACTCGATACAACACCAGAGGGATCGCGATGTTGTGCTGTAAAGGGCGCCGCGTCTACGCTTACAGAAAAGTACCGCTCTCCTATCTGGATCCAGTGCGGCCCTGACTGCACGCCGCCTGCCTGAGAGACGACTCGGAGATCGGGCGTGCGCAATATTATCTGTATCAAGGTGTGAGATGGGAGCGATAGGGAGCGCCTGTGTGGCACTTGTAGAGCCGTTCAAGCACAAGCGGTTAGCATTTCTGCCTGGCAGTACTCGGGTCGTTGGTTCAAAACCCAACCACGGCACCACCTGCCTGGAGTTTGCATGTTCTCCCTGTGTGGGTTTCCCCGGGTACTCCAGTTTCCTCCCACACTCCAAAGACATGCTGGGAGGTTAATTGGCTCCTGTCTAAACATTGGCCCTAGTATGTGTGAATGTAAGTTAGGGACCTTAGATTGTATGCCCCTCGGGGGCGGGGACTGATGTGAATGTAAGTTAGGGACCTTAGATTGTACGCCCCTTCGGGACTTAGTGTAGGGGGGGCGGAGACTGAATGTGAATGTAAGTTAGGGACCTTAGATTGTACACCCTTGGGGGCGGGGGACTGATGTGAATGTAAATTAGGGACTTAGATTGTATTGCGCCCTCGGGGGGCGGGGACTGATGTGAATGTAAGTTAGGGACCTTAGATTGTACACCCCTTGGGGGCGGGGACTGATGTGAATGTAAGTTAGGGACCTTAGATTGTACCCCTCGGGGCGGGGGACTGATGTGAATGTAAGTTAGGACCTTAGATTGTACCCCCTTGGGGGCTGGGGGGGACTGATGTGAATGTAAGTTAGGGACCTTAGATTGTACGCCCCTCGGGGGGGGGGACTGATGTGAATGTAAGTTAGGGACATTAGATTGTACACCCCCCCTTTGGGGGGAACAAGGGACTGATGTGAATGCAAGTTTGGGACTTTAGATTGTACCCCTTGGGGGCGGGGATCTGATGTGAATGTAAGTTAGAGACCTTAGATTGTACACCCCTCGGGGCGGGGAAGGGGAATGATGTGAATGTAAGTTAGGGACCTTAGATTGTACACCCCTTGGGGGCAGGGACTGATGTGAATGTAAGTTAGGGACCTTAGCTTGTACCCCCTGGGGGCGGGGACTGATGTGAATGTAAGTTAGAGACCTTAGATTGTACACCCTTGGGGGCGGGGGAATGATGTGAATGAAGTAGTTAGGGACCTTAGTTGTACGCCCCTCGGGGGCGGGGACTGTGTGAATGTAAGTTAGGGACCTTAGATTGTACTCAACCCCTTGGGGGGCGGGGATGATGTGAATGTAAGTTAGGGACATTAGATTGTATGCCCCTTGGGGGCAGGGACTGATGTGAATGTAAGTTAGGGACCTTAGATTGTACGCCCCTCGGGGGCGGGATGATATGAATGTAAGTTAGGGACCTTAGATTGTACCCCCTGAGGGGGATGTGAATGTGGAATATATGTGTAAAGCGCTACATGAATTGACGCCGCAATATAAGTACCTGAAATAAATAAATAAATTGTTGCATGCAGCAAAACAATGCATGTTTTTTGCACAAAAACGCAACAATCGCTGGAAACCTGTTCAAAGCTCGAAATTGAAATGACACGGGCGGACCATACCTGCCCTGCAAAAAATTGCGATTTTGGCACATTCACGAAACAATAACGTGGGGCATGCCTAAAAGTCACACCCTATTGTCCCACAATTGCAGCGGTGACCCGATCGGTAACCCCCCCGGTTCTAAACCATGTTTCAAAAAGTACAGCACATGCGCTACTTTTGGGCGATTTCATAGTCCATCCGTGTCCGTGCGGTCTTGCAAACCAGCACCTGTAGTAAATGTCCCCGTCTTTGCATAAATCGTATGACGTCTTGCAACTGTAAGTCGTTTTGATTTCAAAGTGGGGCTTGATGTGACCGGGGCGTACAGGTCGCTGTGATGGCGGCCTGAATAAAACGCACGTGTCTGTAGCTGACAGGACAAAATGGTGCCCCCCCAGGCCGTCTCTGCGTTCTGGATCTGCGTGGACACAAATGTTTGTCTCTAACGCCTCCCAGAGAAGATCTCCTTCCAAGTGATTTACGAGGCCCCATCTCCCTCTTTTCCACAACAATGGCTGCCGCTGGGCTAGGCCCGAGCCTGACCCGTGAGGCCTGGCGGACATATTGATGTTTCCTGTTTTGTCTCAGACATGGCTGACAAGCGACACCCCGCGCCTACATCTGCTTCCTGTTTTTACTCTGAACAAAGGCTTCATGGCTGCTGGTAGGCCGGAGAAGGCTCCACTCAGCGACTTTTAAAAGGACGATTTTTGTATCTACAGCTGGGAGGGAAGTGTGTCAGGGCCGATGAGAGCCCGCCACCTGCGGGGTGACCCCGGCCGCCTTGTGACCCCCAGCAGTGACGTCATCACGCTATTCCCTCATAAAAACATTGGTGTGAAAACACGCAGGTGTGCAAGGGCGCCGTGGTAGGGGGTCACGACGGGCCCCGTCTTTAAGGGCCCTTTTACACCTATCTATCTTTTTAAAGAAACAAAGCCTTTTTTTTCTTTTTGAGGCTAGGATCTCATCTATGCGATGCGTTTTTCTAGTGTTTTTTTTTTTTTTTTTTTTTATAGTTCTGTTCACGAAATGCGACTTTTGATGCGACTTTACGCTCTCTGGCACTCAAGTTGTATCAAAGTCGCACTACATGAACAGAACTGACATACTTTCCTAGTAGTAAAAAAACAAAAGCGCAACACTTGCGTTTTTGGTGTGGGTCCATCAAAGTCTATCACATCTGTGCAGGTTACGACTGATGCGTTTTTCTAGTGCGCTTTTTTTTTTTTGATGGTTCTGTTCACGTAATGCAACTTTTGATGCGACTTTACGCTCTCTGGCACTCAAGTTGCATCAAAGCCGCACGACATGAACAGAACTGACATACTTTCCTATTAGTACAAAAAAAAAAAAAAAAAAATGGAAAATGCATCAAAAAAGCAACACTTGCGTTTTTGGTGCAGGTCCATCGAAGTGTATCATCACATCTAAGCAGGTTTATGGCTGATGCGTTTTTCTAGTGCGTCTTTTTTTTTTTTTGCATTTTTGATGCATTTTGCGTTTTTTTTTGTTTGGGCTAATAGGAAAGTATGACAGTTCTGTTCACGTAATGTGACTTTTGATGCGACTTTACGCTCTCTGGCATTCAAGTTGCATCAAAGTCGCACGACTTTAACAGAACTGACAGACTTTCCTAATAGTAAAAAAACAAAATGCATCAAAAATGCAACACTTGCGTTTTTGGTGCTAGGGGGGGTCCATTAAAGTCTATCACATCTATGCAGGTTACGGCTGATGCGTTTTTCTAGTGCGCTTTTTTTTTTTTAATTTTTGATGGTTTTGTTCACGTAATGCAACTTTTGATGCGACTTTACGCTCTCTGGCACTCAAGTTGCATCAAAGTCGCACGACATGAACAGAACTGACATACTTTCCTAGTAGTAAAAAAAAAATGCATCAAAAACGCAACACTTGCGTTTTTGGTGTGGGTCTATCGAAGTCTATCACATCTATGCAGGTTATGGCTGATGCGTTTTTCTAGTGCTTTTGCTTTTTTTTTTTTTTTTTTTTTTTTTTGCATTTTTGATGCAATTTGCGTTTTTTGTTTGAGCTAATAGGAAAGTATGATGGTTCTGTTCACGTAATGCGGCTTCTTTTGATGCGACTTTACGCTCTCTGGCACTCAAGTTGCATCAAAAGTCGCACAACATGAACAGAACTGACATACTTTCCTATTACTACAAAAAAAAAAAACAGAAAATGCATCAAAAAAGCAACATTTGCAGTTTTGGTGTGTGTCCATCAAAGGCGATTACGGCTGATGCGTTTTTCTAGTGCGTCTTTTTTTTTGCATTTTTGATGCATTTTGCGTTTTTTTGTTTGGGCCAATAGGAAAGTATGACGGTTCTGTTCACGTAATGCGGCTTTTGATGCGACTTTACGCTCTCTAGCACTCAAGTTGTATCAAAGTCGCACGACATGAACAGAACTGACATACTTTTTAGTAGTAAAAAAAAAAAACGCATCAAAAATGCAACACTACTTGCGTTGGTGCGGGTCCATTGAAGTCTATCACATCTAAGCAGGTTACAGCTGATGTGTTTTTCTAGTGCGTCTTTTTTTTTTTTTGTCATTTTTGATGCATTTTGCGTTTTTTTTTTTTTTTGTTTGTTTGGGCTAATAGGAAAGTATGACGGTTCTGTTCACGTAATGCGGCTTTTGATGCTACTTTACGCTCTCTGGCATGTCAAGTTGCATCAAAGTCGCACAACATGCATAGAACTGACATACTTTCCTATTAGTAAAAAAAAAAAATGCATTAAAAACGCAACACTTGCGTTTTTGGTGTGCGTCCATCGAAGTCTATCACATCTGTGCAGGTTACGGCTGATGCGTTTTTCTAGTGCGTCTTTTTTTAAAATTTTTGGTGGTTCTGTTCACGTCATGCGACTTTTGATGAGACTTTACGCTCTCTGGCACTCAAGTTGTATCAAAGTCGCACTACATGAACAGAACTGACATACTTTCCTAGTAGTAAAAAAAACAAAAGCGCAACACTTGCGTTTTTGGTGTGGGTCCATCAAAGTCTATCACATCTGTGCAGGTTACGACTGATGCGTTTTTCTAGTGCGCTTTTTTTTTTTTGATGGTTCTGTTCACGTAATGCAACTTTTTATGCGACTTTACGCTCTCTGGCACTCAAGTTGCATCAAAGTCGCACTACATAAGCAGAACTGACATACTTTCCTATTAGTACAAAAAAAAAAAAATGGAAAATGCATCAAAAAAGCAACACTTGCGTTTTTGGTGCAGGTCCATCGAAGTGTATCACATCTAAGCAGGTTATGGCTGATGCGTTTTTCTAGTGCGTCTTCTTTTTTTTTTTTTTGCATTTTTGATGCATTTTGCGTTTTTTTTGTTTGGGCTAATAGGAAAAGTATGACAGTTCTGTTCACGTAATGTGACTTTTGATGCGACTTTACGCTCTCTGGCATTCAAGTTGCATCAAAGTCGCACGACTCTTTAACAGAAACTGACAGACTTTCCTAATAGTAAAAAAAACAAAATGCATCAAAAATGCAACACTTGCGTTTTTTTGGTGCGGGTCCATTAAAGTCTATCACATCTATGCAGGTTACGGCTGATGCGTTTTTCTAGTGCGCTTTTTTTTTTTAATTTTTGATGGTTTCTGTTCACGTAATGCGACTTTGATGCGACTTTTTACGCTCTCTGGCACTCAAGTTGCATCAAAGTCGCACGACATGAACAGAAACTGACTTACTTTCCTAGTAGTAAAAAAAAAACGCATCAAAAACGCAAACACTTGCGTTTTTGGTGTGGGTCTATCAAAGTCTATCACATCTATGCAGGTTACGGCTGATGCGTTTTTCTAGTGCGTCTTTTTTTTTTTTTTTTTTTTGCATTTTTGATGCAATTTGCGTTTTTTGTCTGAGCTAATAGGAAAGTATGACGGTTCTGTTCACGTAATGCGGCTTTTGATGCGACTTTACGCTCTTCTGGCACTCAAGTTGCATCAAAGAGTCGCACAACATGAACAGAACTGACATACTTTCCTATTACTACAAAAAAAAAAACAGAAAATGCATCAAAAAAGCAACATTTGCAGTTTTGGTGTGTGTCCATCAAAGGCGAGATTACGGCTGATGCGTTTTTTCTGTGCGTCTTTTTTTTTGCATTTTTGATGCATTTTGCGTTTTTTGTTTGGGCCAATAGGAAAGTATGAGGTTCTGTTCACGTAATGCGGCTTTTGATGCGACTTTACGCTCTCTAGCACTCAAGTTGTATCAAAGTCGCACGACATGAACAGAACTGACATACTTTTCTAGTAGTAAAAAAAAAAAAACGCATCAAAAATGCAACACTTGCGTTGGTGTGCGGGTCCATTGAAGTCTATCACATCTAAGCAGGTTACAGCTGATGTGTTTTTCTAGTGCGTCTTTTTTTTTTTTTTGTCATTTTTGATGCATTTTGCGTTTTTTTTTTGTTTGTTTGGGCTAATAGGAAAGTATGACGGTTCTGTTCACGTCATGCGACTTTTGATGAGACTTTACGCTCTCTCTGGCACTCAAGTTGCATCAAAGTCGCACGACATGAGCAGAAACTGACAGACTTTCCTATTAGTACAAAAAAAAAAAAAAAAAAAGAAAATGCATCAAAAAAGCAACATTTGCGTTTTTGGTGCGGGTGTATTGAAGTCTATCACATCTATGCAGGTTACGGCTGATGCGTTTTTCTAGTGCGCTTTTTTTTTTTAATTTTTGATGGTTCTGTTCACGTAATGCGACTTTTGATGCGACTTTACGCTCTCTGGCACTCAAGTTGTATCAAAGTCGCATGACATGAACAGAACTGACATACTTTCCTAGTAGTAAAAAAAAAAAATGCAAAATGCATCAAAAAAAGCAACATTTGCGGCTTTGGTGTGTGTCCATCGAAGGCGATCACCTCTATGCAGGTTATGGCTGATGCGTTTTTTTTCTAGTGCGTCTTTTTTTTTTTTTGCATTTTTGATGCATTTTGCGTTTTTTGTTTTGGGCCAATAGGAAAGTATGACGGTTCTGTTCACGTAATGCGACTTTTGATGCGACTTTACTCTCTCTGGCATTCAAGTTGCATCAAAGTCGCACGACATGAATAGAACTGACAGACTTTCCTATTAGTAAAAAAACAAATACGCATCAAAAACGCAATACTTGCGTTTTTGGTGCGGGTCCATTGAAGTCTATCACATCTAAGTAGGTTACGGCTGATGCGTTCTTTTAGTGCGCTTTTTTTTTTAAGTTTTGGTGGTTGTGTTCACCTAATGCGACTTTTGATGCGACTTAATGCTCTCTAGCACTCAAGTTGTATCAAAGTCGCACTACATGAACAGAACTGACAGACTTTCCTATTAGTAAAAAAAAAATGCAAAATGCATCAAAAAGCAACACTTGCGTTTTTGGTGCGGGTCCATTGAAATCTATCACATCTATGCGGGTCACAGCTGATGCGTTTTTCTAGTGCGTCTTTTTTTTTTTGCATTTTTGTGTTTGGGCTAATAGGAAAGTATGTCAGTTCTGTTCACGTGATGCGACTTTCTATGAGACTTTACACTCTCTGGCACTCAAGTTGCATCAAAGTTGCACCACACAAACAGAACTGTCATATGTTTCCCCCCCCCCCCCTTTTTTTTTTTTTTTTTTTTTAAAAGCTGGCAATGAAATGTCATTTCCTGCCACTTTAAACTGTTTTTTTTTTCCCCTACTTAAATGTTGCTTTTGCTTGTACCACATCTCACAACCAGAGTGAAAAGAAATGTGTAGCGTTCCCTTTCAAGATGCATGCCAGGTCCAGTGGCGGACTGACCATTTGGAAACTCGGGCACTGCCCGAGGACCCGGGGTCAGTAGGGGGCCCCATGAGATGCCCCCCTGGTACCTTTTTCATAGGCTTTTCTGAGTTTGGGCAAGGACACAGGGGCCCCATGATCCCCTATTGCCCGGGGGGCCTCATGATCCTCTATTGCCCGGGGGGCCCCATGAGTTGTCAGTCCGCCCCTGGCCAGGTGCTTTGAGTCTGATGTGGATTTTAAGAGGGAGCGCCATAGAAAAAACACACAAAAAAACGTAACGAATGCGGGTTTCCTCTAAATATCCATACCAGACCCTAAAGCATACATGGGGTCGAATTTCCGAACGACTTTTCGATCGAAAACCTCGTTCGTTCTGTAGTCCGATGGTGCCACCAATGAATTCGAAAATTCGTTTTTCACGAATTTGCCCGATAAACGAAATGGGGAGGAACCACGAAAATCGCCCGGTGCCATTGCCCCACTAACAGAGCGAAAATCGGTCGTCGAATATTCTTAGGTCCGATTTTCTAATGAAAAATGTATGGCCGGTCTTAATCTAAGTATGTGACCTGGTTGGCCAGGAAAAGGGGGGTGGCGAAACATGGCCCCCCTCCACTCCTGGACCCAACCAGGCCCATGTACTCTCAAACATGGAGAGTGGGTGCTTTGCCGTCATCATTTTTCAGTGCTTTTACCTGCATTTTTTTATGTTGGTGACAGGGTCTCTTTAAAGTGTCTGAAGCCTAATGCAGGCCATAGACGGGTCGAAAATCGGCTGATTTTCGCATCGTTAATGGGTTAATTGGTCGGCCGTTTTTTCGGGATTTTGGCACATTTTTTTATCGGTGAAGTTGGAAAAAAAGCGGCCGATTTTTGCCGATCGGCCGATTTTCCCCAGCAACGATGGGCAAATCGGCCGATCTTTTTACCGATAAAAAAATCTGCGCGTGAGCCGTGACCTGCAAGAAGAGGAAAAAGAAAGAAGAAGAAGGAAAAGAAGTAGAAGAAGGAAAAAGAAGTAGAAGAAGGAAAAGAAGTGAAGAAGAAGAAAAAGAAGAAAATGAAGAAGAAGAAAATGAAGTAGAAGAAAAAAGAAAAGAAGAAGAAAAAGGAGAAGAAAATGAAGTAGAAAAGAAGGAGGATAGAAGAAGAAGAAAGAGGAAAAAAAGAAGGAAAAGAAGAAGAAAGAGAAAAAGAAGAAGGAAAAGAAGAAAATGAAGAAGAAGAAAAGAAGAAGGATAAGAAGAAGAAGAAAGAAGAAGGATAGAAGAAGAAGAAGAAGAAGAAAGAGAGAGAGAAGAAGGAAAAAAAAAGTAGGAAAAGAAATAGAAGAAGGAAAAGAAGGAGAAAATGAAGAAGAAAAAGAAGGAGGATAGAAGAAGAAGAAAAAAGAAAAAGAAGAAGGAAAAAGAAGAGGAAAAGAAGTAGAAAGAAGAAAAAAAGAAAATGAAGAAGAAGAAAATGAAGTAGAAAAAGAAGCAGAAAATGAAGTAGAAGAAAAAAGAAAAGAAGAAGAAAAAGGAGAAAAAATGAAGTAGAAAAGAAGGAGGAATAAGAGGAAGAAGAAGGAAGAGGAAAAGAAGAAGGAAAAGAAGAAGTAAAAAGAAGAAGAAAGATAAAAAGAAGAAGGAAAAGAAGAAAGAAGAGGAAAAGAAGAAGAAAAGAAAAAGTAAAAGAAGAAAAGGAAAAGAAAAAAATGAAGAAGAAAGAAAAAAAGAAGAAGGATAGAAGAAGAAGAAGAAAGAGAAAAAGAAGAAGGAAAAGAAGAAGGAAAAGAAAAAGAAGAAGGAAAAGAAGGAGAAAATGAAGAAGAAAAAGAAGGAGGATAGAAGAAGAAGAAAGAGAAAAAGAAGAAGGGAAAAGAAGTAGAAAATGAAGAAGAAGGAAACAGAAAAGAAGAAGGAAAGAAGAAGAAGGAAAAAGAAGAAGGAAATGAAGAAGGAGAAAAAGAAAAGAAGAGAGGAAAAGAAAAGAAGAAGAAGAAGAAGAAGAAGGAAAAGAAGAAGAGAGGACAGAAAAGAAGAAGGAAAGAAAAAGAAGAAGAAAAAGAAGAAGGAAAAGAAGCAGAAGAAGGAAAAGAGAAAGAAAATGAAGAAGAAGAAAAAGAAAAAAAGAAGGAAAAAGAAGAAGAAGAAGGAAAAAAAGAAGAAAATGAAGAAGAAAAAGAAGAAAAAAAAAGAATAAGGAAAAGAAAAAAAAGAAAGAAGGAAAGAAGAAGAGGAAGGAAAAGAAGAAGGAAAAGAAAAAGAAGAAGAAAAAGAAGAAGGAAAAGAAGAAGAAGAAGGAAAAGAAGAAGGAAAGAAAAAGAAGAAGAAAAAAGAGAAGGAAAAGAAAGCAGAAGAAGGAAGGAAAAGAAGAAGAAAATGAAGAAGAAGAAAAAGAAAAAGAAGAAGGAAAAGAAGCAGAAGAAGGAAAAGACGAAGAAAACGAAGAAGTAAAAAGAAAAAGGAAAAGAAGGAGAAAAAGAAGAAGGAAAAAAAGAAGAAAATGAAGAAGAAGGAAAAGAAGAAGAAAAAGAAGAAGAAAAAGAATAAGAATTCCAGTCCGCTATTATATTTGACATGAAAAGTCTTGCGGTTGCAACATTGTATCTATTTGTATCTGAATAAAACCATCTGTATCCAAAATGGATACAAATGGATACATTGTTGCAACCGCAAGACTTTTCATGTCAAATATAATAGCGGGAGCTCTCTGCAGGGACAGAAGTAATTTAAATGCCCGGCCGTAGACGGGACAAAAATGGGACGATTTTTTTTACCGTTGGTGGTAACGGCCTATTGAACGACCGATTTTTCGTTTATTTTTTTTTTTTAAATGTCTGTTTTTCGACCGGTCTATGGCCTGCATTACTCTATATAAGAAGGGCATCCATACTGACCTTCCTGGTGGCCCATGTCTTTTAAAACACCATTTTTCTATTCCACACTTCCAGGAAGGTCAAATATAACCCCCCCCCCCCCCCCCCCCGCCACACTCTGTGGTTCCTTGAGCACAGAAGAGGAAAGGGTTATTATTCCGGAGAAGTCTGATAAAATTGCAGAAAATGAGTTTCAGCAATCTGCCAGTCAGTGGTCTCCACAGGGAATCATCAAAAAAAAAATTGACTCGCCTCGTTGAGAGTGTCAAACATTCAAGCGTCCGGATGAAACATCACCGCATCACAAACGCCCGCAACGCTCCTCTGACCTATATTTCCCACCAGAGAACAGGAGAAAGGAGAACCTACGCATCAGACAAATATTACTCGATCCACTGAATCTGATCGGCAAATGCGTTTTTGAGGCTAAAAAAAATCAACTCCAGCCCAAAATGCAGATATAAAATTTGATACCCAACTAAAAGACAAAATAACAAAACCAGCTTTTGCTGCATGCAATGCTCAGCTACCTAACAGTCCTTTTTAATCTGCCACTAGATGTCCTCAGTCTGATGGTCAGCATCATTCAACCCACTTCCTATGAGCCCAGAGTATCCCGGACCAGCCCCCAACCTAAAAGGAGGAGGAGGCATAGTGATGAGCATCAGCATGCTTCTTGGACTACTTGGCTCCTGTTTTTCCAGCTCACATTCCAGCCCTGCTAAATAAAGAGTGCCCCTTTACATCAGGTATCTGAATCAGAGTGCCCCTGTACATCAGGTATCTGAATCAGAGTGCCCCTGTACATCCCCAGAGTGCCCCTTTACATCAGGTATCTGAATCAGAGTGCCCCTTTACATCAGGTATCTGAATCAGAGTGCCCCTTTACATCAGGTATCTGAATCAGAGTGCCCCTTTACATCAGGTATCTAAGTCAGAGTGCCCCTTTACATCTGGTATCTGAATCAGAGTGCCCCTTTACATCAGGTATCTGAATCAGAGTGCCCCATCAGGTACATCAGGTATCTGAATCAGAGTGCCCCTTTACATCAGGTATCTAAGTCAGAGTGCCCCTTTACATCTGGTATCTGAATCAGAGTGCCCCTTTACATCAGGTATCTGAATCAGAGTGCCCCTTTACATCAGGTATCTGAATCAGAGTGCCCCTTTACATCAGGTATCTGAATCAGAGTGCCCCTGTACATCAGGTATCTGAATCAGAGTGCCCCTTTACATCAGGTATCTGAGTCAGAGTGCCCCTTTACATCTGGTATCTGAATCAGAGTGCCCCTTTACATCAGGTATCTGAATCAGAGTGCCCCTTTACATCAGGTATCGGAATCAGAGTGCCCCTGTACATCAGGTATCTGAATCAGAGTGCCCCTTTACATCAGGTATTGGAATCAGAGTGCCCCTTTACATTAGATATCTGAATCAGAGTACCCCTTTATATCAGGTATCTAAATCAGAGTGCCTCTTTACATCAGGTATCTGAATCAGAGTGACCCTGTACATCAGGTATCTGAATCAGAGTTCCCCTTTACATCAGGTATCTGAATCAGAGTGCCCCTTTACATCAGGTATCTGAATCAGAGTGCCCCTTTACATCAGGTATCTGAATCAGAGTGCCCCTTTACATCAGGTATCTGAATCAGAGTGCCCCTTTACATCAGGTATCAAATCAGAGTACTTACATCAGATAACCCCATCACAGTGCACTCTTACATTAATTGCCCCCGCAAGACTGGCTCATAGATCAGTGGATGCACTCTCAGAGACCTGGGGGGGGTCTCAACTAAAATCTGGAGGGGGGGAGTGGGCACAGCCCACCCCAGCACCCTCTAAATCCGACCCTGGTACAACTGTGCAAGACTACAGGGAAGGCTGTATTAAAAATATGTTTTAAGTATATATACAATATATATATATATACACATACACACACACACACACAATATATTTATTTTTTATCAGTTTAGAGTTCCATTTTTGGACAATTGACTCTTCAAGTTGTTGGTTTTAGGGGTCGCTGGTGATTTTTTTTTTTCCACTCATCCCCCCCTCTCGTTCAATAATTTCATCTTAGACGCAAGAGTCGGGTTCTAATAAAGGGGTGTAAGTAGAATCATTCGACCCACATGCTGGCAAAAAAGATGGTCAGAGGGAAGAAAGTGAAAATAAAACCCGCCGTCGCTAATAATCCACGCCACGTTGGCGGCTCTGATGGGATTGTGCGTTTTAACCTGTCTGTTCCCAGTCCGCCATGGCAGCTGAAGGCTTGTTAGGGTCCATTAAAGAGCGGTGGAGGGAGCGGAGGGGAGATCACAATCAATCAGCGAATGTAATTCTCGCCTCCTGAGCCTTTTGATGCGCAGCGAGGGGTCACCTTGCAGGTTTTTTTTTTGTTTTTCTCCCCCCTCCCTGAACGAACGTCGAGGCTGGAAAAGGGATGGATCTGTCAGTTTCCGGCTGCTGGCAGCTGCTCTCGCCCACCGCAGATCCCATCCAATTAAAGCTGACAAATTGACGGGCACCTGCGATGATAACTTGTTCAGAGGAAGAGGGGCCAGGGAGGGCTGGAGGGGGCGATAGAGAGGGCGAGAGAGAGGGGGGGGGGGGGGATGATGAGGAAAATGAGGAAAGGAGGTCGGTTGGGTGGGAGCCACCGCTGACAATGGGGCACAGGTGTAGATAGAGGAGATCATTTATAGCAAAGGCGAAACGTAAAGGGCGAAAAAAAAAAATGGATTCTGTAATCCCCTCCCTGTTCTTTTTAAAGATGCCGCACTTTGTAAGGAAAACATCCCCACCCAGGGGTGACAATACATGGGGCCCCCGGGCAATAGGGGATCATCGGGCCCCTGTGTCCTTGCCCACACTCAAATAACACCCAAAAAAGCCTATGAAAGGTACCAGGGGCATCTCAGGGGGCCCCCTACTGACCCCGGGCCCTCGGGCAGTGCCTGAGTTCCCCAATGGTCAGTCCGTCCCTGTCCCCACCGGATCTTCCTCTGAGTTACCCGATGTAATAACTTATAAAATGTATGAATAAATCATAAAAAAAAATTGCCTATAAATAAATAAAAAAAAGTTCTCTTTTCATGACGTCATCATGGCGTCTCTGTGCTTCTCTATGCAATGCAGGCAGATCAGGGCTGGTGGGAGGGGTCAGCAAGGTGCTGTACATAGCTTCCTGAAAACATCAGCAGTACTCCTCTCCAGAGCCCTGATGCAAGGAGGAGTTATGCAAATACCAAAATGCCTTGATGGGTGGGGGTCAGTCTGGGGGAGCAGGGATGAACTGAACTGCCCTGGATTCAAACTGGGTTCAGAGAATGCCGGATGCCAAAAACGAACCCCCTCTCAATCAATAGGAGCCAAATCTGTCAAATCAAAAAATGTCCATATTCTGGGGTAATGGGCAAAGGGTTCTCAAGAGATTAGCATTGAGGGGGGGGATGGGGAACTGTCCTTGGTAACAGGCACTGACGCAAAGAAATTTGGAAGGATCAGTGGATTTTTCAAGCATTTTTTAAAAAAACATAAATTGTTTTAAATTGCCAACAAATGACATTTCCTTGTTGACTATTAAAAAAAAAAAACAAGAGGCAAACAGACCTCTCCAAAATTGCTGGAAAATGACATTTCCCTGCTGGCTTCTATATAAAAAAAACACACACAGATCTCTAAAAATACCTACAAATGACATTTCCCTACTGATTTCTATTTTCAAAAAGGCACACGGACCTCTCCAAAATTTCTGGCAAATGACATTTCTCTGTTGGCTTCTATAGCACACAGAAAA
>CATNWA010002117.1:702500-762500 GCA_951230385.1 Staurois parvus
CCATCTCTTGTAGGAAGCACGTAGTCTCTGACCATCTCTTGTGTCAAGCCTGTAGTCTCTGACCATCTCTTGTAGCAAAGCCTGTAGTCTCTGACCATCTCTTGTAGCAAAGCCCGTAGTCTCTGACCATCTCTTGTGTCAAACCTGTAGTCTCTGACTATCTCTTGTGTCAAAGCCAGTAGTCTCTGACCATCTCTTGTGTCAAGCCAGTAGTCTCTGACCATCTCTTGTGTCAAGCCAGTAGTCTCTGACTATCTCTTGTAGCAAAGGCTGTAGTCTCTGACCATCTCTTGTAGGAAGCACGTAGTCTCTGACCATCTTTTGTGTCAAGCCTGTAGTCTCTGACTATCTCTTGTAGCAAAGGCTGTAGTCTCTGACCATCTCTTGTAGGAAGCACGTAGTCTCTGACCATCTTTTGTGTCAAGCCTGTAGTCTCTGACTATCTCTTGTAGCAAGCTTCTAGTCTCTGACCATCTCTTGTGTCAAGCCAGTAGTCTCTGACTATCTCTTGTAGCAAAGGCTGTAGTCTCTGACCATCTCTTGTAGGAAGCACGTAGTCTCTGACCATCTTTTGTGTCAAGCCTGTAGTCTCTGACTATCTCTTGTAGCAAGCTTCTAGTCTCTGACCATCTCTTGTAGCAAAGCCTGTAGTCTCTTACCATCTCTTGTAGGAAGCACATAGTCTCTGACCATCTCTTGTGTCAAGCCAGTAGTCTCTGACCATCTCTTGTAGGAAGCTTCTAGTCTCTGACCATCTCTTGTGTCAACCCAGTAGTCTCTGGCTATCTCTTGTAGCAAGCTAATAGTCTCTGACTATCTCTTGTAGCAAAGCCTGTAGTCTCTGACCATCTCTTGTAGGAAGCACGTAGTCTCTGACCATCTCTTCTATCAAGCCTGTAATCTCCGACCATCTCTTATAGCAAGCCTGTAATCTCTGACCATCTCTTGCAGTAAGCCCGTAGTTTCTGACCATCTCTTGTAGCAAAGCCTTTAGTCTCTGACCATCATTTGTAGTAAGCCTCTAGTCTCTGACAGTCTCTTATAGCCAGCCTGTAGTCTCTGACCATCTCTTCTATAAAGCCCGTAGTCTCTGACCATCTCTTGCAGTACACCTGTAGTCTCTGACAATCTCCTGTCTGCAGTCTCTGACTCCTTTCTGTGTCCCTTTTAGGGATGTCAGGGGCCCCACTCCATTCCTCAAGCTGAGTCAAGCAGCCACACAGCAGGACTGATAGACGCTAAGGACCGGATGCACAGAAACAGGAACCTCTTATAAGCAGATGGTGGTCATTATAAACGTCTGTCCAGCATTTTTCTTTTTTTTATTGGAGTTCCCCTTTAAGCCCGATACGAAGACCGCGCCTATAATTAGCCGCTTGCATTAGCAGCTGTCTCTGCGATTTTTCAGGCGCCCCTACCAAGCTGGCCGGCCTTGCCCTGCCCCAGGTGCCCCTACCAAGCTGCCGGCCTTGCCCTGCCTCAGACACCCCTACCAAGCTGACCGGCTTTGCCTGCCTCAGACACCCCTACCAAGCTGGCCGGCCTTGCCCTGCCTCAGACACCCCTACCAAGCTGGCCGGCCTTGCCCTGCCTCAGACACCCCTACCAAGCTGGCCGGCCTTGCCCTGCCCCAGGTGCCCCTACCAAGCTGGCCGGCCTTGCCCTGCCCCAGGCGCCCCTACCAAGCTGACCGGCTTTGCCCTGCTCCAGGTGCCCCTACCAAGCTGGCCGGCCTTGCCCTGCCCCAGGCGCCTGCGCAAAAATCCGGTCGACTTTCTTTATTTCCTCTTTCCTTGCGATTGCTCTCAAGGCGAGGCCTCCGCATCCTAACAAATGAGGGAGAACGCCGAGAAAAATGGCCACCGGGTCAGAGAAGAGCTGGAGTGGTCGATAAAGATCAGAAAGGAGGGAAATTTCCCTTTTGAGGCTGTTAAAAGGCGCGCGAACCTAGACGGGGCAACTGCATCGATCGAGCGGTCACATTAAAGAACAACTAAACCGCCTATCGAGCGAAGACGCACCTCTAAGACCTCTCCGGGGCGCCGTTTCATAAATATATAAATACGCGCGGAGAGGAGATCAATGGCTGTCATAACGTGTTTGTGTTCAAACCCGACTTCGGCTAAAACTTTTTACTCTCTACAGAGCAGGGGGAGTGAAACAATTAGGTCTGTGTCCCCAAGGAAGAGATTTACCTTCACTTCCTGTTGGGGTGTCACAAGGACAGGAAGTGACTGATATCTCAGAAACGGTGACTGTTTCGTAGAGCAGGGAAGGATTTGAACATCTGGCTGGGTTTATTGCTCTCTTTGCCTTTTTCAGTGACACCTGAACCCTTTTCTGTCCACGTGTCAGTACTAAGGAGATTTACCTTCACTTCCTGTTGGGGTGTCACAAGGACAGGAAGTGACTGATATCTCTGGATGGGCAGCTGTTTTGGTGGAGGAGGGAAGGGTTTGAACATCTGGTAGTGTTTATTGCTGTCTTTACCTTTTTCAGTGACACGTGGATCCTTTTATTTCTTGTCCAGGTGTCAGCGTTGGGGAGATTTACCTTCACTTCCTGTTGGGGTGTGTCACAAGGACAGGAAGGGAGTGATATCTCAGAATTGGCAGTTGTTTAGTAGATCACGGAAGAGTTTGAACATCTGGCAGTGTTTATTGCTCTTTTTGCCTTTTTTTAGTGACACCTGAACCCTTTTATTTTTCGTTCAGTGCTGGGGAGATTCACCTTCACTTCCTGTTAGGGTGTCCCAAGGACAGGAAGTGACTGATATCTCAGAATTGGCAATTATTTAGTAGAGTAGAGAAGGGTTTGAACATCTGGTAGTGTTTATTGCTGTCTTTACCTTTTTCAGTGACACGTGGAGCCTTTTATTTCTTGTCCAGGTGTCAGCGTTGGGGAGATTTACCTTCACTTCCTGTTGGGGTGTCACAAGGACAGGAAGGGAGTGATATCTCAGAATTGGCAGTTGTTTAGTAGATCACGGAAGAGTTTGAACATCTGGCAGTGTTTATTGCTCTTTTTGCCTTTTTTTTTTTTAGTGACACCTGAACCCTTTTATTTTTTCGTTCAGTGCTGGGGAGATTCACCTTCACTTCCTGTTAGGGGTGTCCCAAGGACAGGAAGTGACTGATATCTCTGGATGGGCAGCTGTTTGGTGGAGGAGGGAAGGGTTTGAACATCTGGTAGTGTTTATTGCTGTCTTTACCTTTTTCAGTGACACGTGGAGCCTTTTATTTCTTGTCCAGGTGTCAGCGTTGGGGAGATTTACCTTCACTTCCTGTTGGGGTGTCACAAGGACAGGAAGTGAGTGATGTCTCAGAATTGGCAGTTGTTTAGTAGATCAGGGAAGAGTTTGAACATCTGGCAGTGTTTATTGCTCTTCTTGCCTTTTTTAGTGACACCTGAACCCTTTTCTTTCTCCTTCAGTGCTGGGGAGATTTAACTTCACTTCCTGTTAGGGTGTCACAAGAAAAGGAAGTGACTGATATCTCTGGATGGGCAGCCTTTGGTAGAGGAGGGAAGGGTTTGAACATATGACAGTTTTATTTCTCTCTTTTTTTTTTGAGGACACAAAGACCCTTTTATTTCTTGTCCAGCACAGGGGAGATTTACCTTCACTTCCTGTTGGGATGTCACAAGCACAGGAAGTGACTGTATATCGCAAGAATGGCACAGGGAAGGGTTTGAACATCTGATAGAGTTTTATTGCTCTATTTTCCCATCTCTGTGACACCTAAACTCTTTTATTGCTTGTCCAGTACTGGGAAGATTTACCTTCACTTCCTGTTAGGGTATCACATGAACAGGAAGTGTCTGTATATTGCAGAAATGGAAATGTTCAGCAGTGTAGGGAGGGGATTGAACATGTGGTAGGTTTTATTGCTATTTCTGCCTATTCCGGTGACACATGAACACTTTCATCTTTTGTCCAGGTGCTAGGGAGATTTACCTTCACTTCCTGTTGGGGGTGTCACAAGAACAGGAAGTGAGTGATAGCTCCGGAAACGGTAACTGTTTAGTAGAGCAGGGAAGGGTTTGAACATCTGGTGTGGTATATTGCTCTCTTTGCCTTTTTCAATGTCAGTGCTGGGGAGATTTACCTTCACTTCCTGTTGGGGTGTCACAAGAACAGGAAGTGATTGATATCTCAGGACAGGCAGCTGTTTGGTGGAGCAGGGAAAGGATTGAACATCTGGCAGGGTTTTATTGCTCTCTTTGCCTTTTTCGGTGACACCTGAACCCTTTTATTTCCTGTCCACGTGTCAGCACTGGGGAGATTTACCTTCACTTCCTGTTAGGATGTCACAAGAACAGGAAGTGATTGATATCTCAGAATTGGCAATTATTTAGTAGAGTAGAGAAGGGTTTGAACCTCTGGCAGGGCTTATTGCTTCCTTTGCCTTTTTCGGTGACACGTGGAGCCATTTATTTCTTGTGCAGGTGTCAGCGTTGGGGAGATTTACCTTCACTTCCTGTTGGGGTGTCACAAGAACAGGAAGTGACTGATATCTCAGAATTGGCAGTTGTTTAGTAGATCAGGGAAGAGTTTGAACATCTGGCAGTGTTTATTGCTCTTTTTGCCTTTTTTTAGTGACACCTGAAACCTTTTATTTTCTGTCCACGTGTCAGCACTGGGGAGATTTACCTTCACTTCCTGTTAGGATGTCACAAGAACAGGAAGTGACTGATATCTCAGAATTGGCAATTATTTAGTAGAGTAGAGAATATTTTAAACATCTGGCAGTGTGTATTGCTCTCTTTGCCTTTTTCGGTGACATCTGAACCCTTGTATTTCCTGTCCACGTGTCAGCACTGGGGAGATTTACCTTCACTTCCTGTTGATGTGTCACAAGAACAGGAAGTGACTGATATCTCAGGACAGGCAGCTGTTTGGTAGAGCAGGGAAAATTTGAACATCTGGCAGAGTTTTATTGATCTCTTTGCCTTTTTACACACAGCCCTTTTATTTCCTGAATGGGGTCAACATTGGAGAGATTTACCTTCACTTCCTGTTGGGGTGTCACAGGACAGGAAGTGACTATATATCACAGAAACGGCAACTGTTTGGAAGTGAGTGATATCTCAGGACAGGCAGCTGTTTGGTGGTGCAGGGAAAGGATTGAACATCTGGCAAGGTTTGGCCTTTTTCAGTGTCAGCACTGGCGAGATTTACCTCTACTTCCTCTTGGGGTGTCACAAGGACAGGAAGTGAAGGGAAATCTCCCCACTCTCCCCACTGACAACATTTAAAATTGAATTGAATTCATTCATTTTGAGTTGCACCCAGGGGCGGACTGACCATTCGGGCAATCTGGCACTGCCCGGGGGCCTGGGGTCAGTAGGGGGCCCTATGAGATGCCCCTGGTACCTTTCATAGGCTTTTTTGGGTGTGGTTTGAGTGTGGGCGAGGACACAGGGCCCCATGATCCCCTATTGCCCGGGGGCCCCATGAGTTGTCAGTCCACCCCTGGTTGCACTCCTACGCATTAAGGCAAAGCACACGTGTTGCAAAAGGCTGCAAAGCACCACGCTGCCAAATCCAAGTTTTGGGACGCTTTGGAGCACAGGAAGCCCATTGATTTCAAAGGGCTGCCTTAAAGCAGCAATAATGGTGACGTAACGCGCAGAACGCAACGTGCAGATTTTAATGGCCCTCACTCTCTCGCCCCCCCCCATTATAAAAATGCGGGTTTTTTCCTCGTTTTTTTTTTTTCTTCTGGCGAGCCAGCCGCGTGCAGAGACAGAAATTTGCACACCTGAGGGGGAGTTTTTATAAGCAGTAAAGAAGCTCAGGCAGATGTTCCAGACGGAGACTAACGAGTCGGCGCGCGGCGTCTGAATGTAAGATAGCGAACGCGCCTGGCGTCCTCATAATTAGCCCATCTGCCGTAAGCTGCCTTGGAGCGGAGGTAACGGAAAGTAGGCCGGCGGTTGGATTAGGCGCGGTTGGCACCGCCAGTGTCAGATAAAACCGAACGTTGAAGATAGCTGAAGGTCTCCGTCCTGCTGCGCTACGTGCGGTGAAAAATAACGCGTTTTTCAAAACGGAAACGCCTTTTTCTGTCATGACATCGAGCCAAATGGAGATCTTGCCAACTCATCGGCATATGGGTGCCCCAGGAAATGCGCGCGGCGGAAGGTCACGCTGTCTCGAGGCAAGGTTGTGTATTATTGCCCGCATACACACTATATTGCCAAAAGTATTGGCCCCGCCCTCCCAATCATGTGATTCAGGTGTTTCAATCCCCTCCCAATCATGTGATTCAGGTGTTCCAATCCCCTCCATATCATGTGATTCAGGTGTTTCAATCCCCTCCCAATCATGTGATTCAGGTGTTCCAATCCCCTCCATATCATGTGATTCAGGTGCTCCAATCCCCTCCATACCATGTGACTCAGGTGCTCCAATCCCCTCCATATCATGTGATTCAGGTGTTCCAATCCCCTCCCAATCATGTGATTCAGGTGTTCCAATCCCCTCCCAATCATGTGATTCAGGTGTTCCAATCCCCTCCATATCATGTGATTCCGGTGTTCCAATCCCCTCCATATCGTGTGATTCAGGTGTTCCAATCCCCTCCCAATCGTGTGATTCAGGCGTTCCAATCCCCACCCAATCATGTGATTCAGGTGTTCCAATCCCCTCCATATCATGTGATTCCGGTGTTCCAATCCCCTCCATATCATGTGATTCAGGTGTTCCAATCCCCACCCAATCATGTGATTCAGGTGTTCCAATCCCCACCCAATCATGTGATTCAGGTGTTCCAATCCCCTCCATATCATGTGATTCGGTGTTCCAATCCCCTCCATATCATGTGATTCAGGTGTTCCAATCCCATCTCAATCATGTGATTCAGGTGTTCCAATCCCCTCCCAATCATGTGATTCAGGTGTTCCAATCCCCTCCCAATCATGTGATTTTCAGGTGTTCCAATCCCCACCCAATCACATGATTCAGGTGTTCCAATCCCCTCCATATCATGTGATTCCGGTGTTCCAATCCCCTCCATATCATGTGATTCCGGTGTTCCAATCCCCTCCCAATCATGGGATTCAGGTGTTCCAATCCCCTCCTAATCATGTGATTCAGGTGTTCCAATCCCCTCCCAATCATGTGATTCAGGTGTTCCAATCCCCTCCTAATCATGTGATTCAGGTGTTCCAATCCCCTCCATGGACACAGGTGTATACAATCCATCCCCTAGGCATGCAGACGGCTTCTACAAACATTGGTGAAAGAATGGGTCGCTCTCAGGAGCTCAGTGACTCCAAGCGTGGTCCCGTGATAGGTGGTCACTGGGCAATAATATAAAAAAAAATTAAAATGTCAAAACATTTTTTGAAAAAGTATAATTTTTGGTGATAAACTTTTTTTTTGTTACTAAAAAGAGAGCTGAATACATTTTCGCCAATATTTATGAAGAAAGATTATTTCTTTGCAAAATTTGAAAAAAAAACACTTTTTTTTTCAAAATCTTTGGACTTTTTCATTTATATAGCAAAATTTTTTTTAAAAAATCCCAATGGTGAATAAATACCACCAAAATAATGTTTTATTGGTCTCAAAAAAAATGCAACTAAAAAATACTGCTAGGGTGACGGTATGTTAAAGAAAAAAAACACAAATAACAATATAAAAAAAAAAAAATAAAAATGTTAAATTTGTTTTGAAAAATTATAATTTTTGGTTATAAACTAATTTGGGGTTGTTGTTTTTTTACTAAAAAGAGAGCTGAATACATTTTGGCCAAGATTTATGAAGAAAGATTAATTATTTGCAAAGTTTTTTTTTTTCAAAATGTTTGGACTTTTTAATTTTTTTTGCTTTCCTCTTGATCAGCTGTGGGTGTAGGATTATAACTTTTTTTTTTTCTTTTCTATAGTTGAACTGGATGGACTTTTGTCTTTTTTCAGCCAGACTAACTATGTAATTTTTATAGCAAAAAAATAAAAATCCCAGCGGTGAATAAATACCACCAAAATAAAGTTGTATCTGTCTCAAAAAAAAATGCTTAAAAAATCCATATGGGTACAGTGTTGCATGACCGCGCAATTGTCATTCAAAGTGTGACAGCGCTGAAAGCTGAAAATTGGCCTGGACAGGAAGTGGGGGAAAGTGTCCGGACTGGAAGGGGGGAAAGTGTCCGGACTGGAAGGGGGGGAAAGTGTCCGGACTGGAAGGGGGGGAAAGTGTCCGGACTGGAAGGGGGGAAAGTGTCCGGACTGGAAGGGGGGGGGGGAAAGTGTCCGGACTGGAAGGGGGGGAAAGTGTCCGGACTGGAAGGGGTGAAAGTGTCCGGACTGGAAGGGGGGGGAAATGTCCGGACTGGAAGGGGGTGAAAGTGTCCGGAAAGGAAGGGGGTGAAAAGTGTCCGGACTGGAAGGGGGGTGAAAGTTTCCGGACTGGAAGGGGGGGAAAGTGTCCGGACTGGAAGGGGGGGAAAGTGTCCGGACTAGAAGGGGGGGAAAGTGTCCGGACTGGAAGAGGGAGGAAGCGTCCGGACTGGAAGGGGGGTGAAAGCGTCTGGACTGGAAGGGGGTGAAAGCGTCCAGACTGGAAGGGGGGGGAAAGCGTCCGGACTGGAAGGGGGTGAAAGTGTCCGGACTGGAAGGGGGGGAAAGTGTCCGGACTGGAAGGGGAGGAAAGTGTCCGGACTGGAAGGGGGGGGGTGAAAGTGTCCGGACTGGAAGGGGGGAAAGTGTCCGGACAGGAAGGGGGTGAAAGTGTCCGGACTGGAAAGGGGGGAAAGTGTCCGGACTGGAAGGGGGTGAAAGTGTCCGGACAGGAAGGGGGTAAAAAATGTCCGGACTGGAAGGGGGGGAAAGTGTCCGGACTGGAAGGGGGTGAAAGTGTCCGGACTGGAAGGGGGGGAAAGTGTCCGGACTGGAAGGGGAGGAAAGTGTCCGGACTGGAAGGGGGGTGAAAGTGTCCGGACTGGAAGGGGGGAAAGTGTCCGGACAGGAAGGGGGTGAAAGTGTCCGGACTGGAAGGGGGGAAAGTGTCCGGACTGGAAGGGGGGTGAAAGTGTCCGGACAGGAGGGGGTAAAAATGTCCGGACTGGAAGGGGGGGAAAGTGTCTGGACTGGAAGGGGGTGAAAGTGTCCGGACTGGAAGGGGGTGAAAGTGTCCGGACTGGAAGGGGGGGGAAAGTGTCCAGACTGGAAGGGGGTGAAAGCGTCCGGACTGGAAGGGGGGTGAAAGTGTCCGGACTGGAAGGGGGTGAAAGTGTCCGGACTGGAAGGGGGGGAAGTGTCTGGACTGGAAGGGGGTGTGAAAGTGTCTGGACTGGAAGGGGGGGTGAAAGCGTCCGGACTGGAAGGGGGTGAAAGTGTCCGGACTGGAAGGGGGTGAAAGTGTCCGGACAGGAAGGGGGGGAAAGTGTCCGGACTGGAAGGGGGTGAAAGTGTCCGGACTGGAAGGGGGGGAAAGTGTCCGGACTGGAAGGGGGTGAAAGTGTCCGGACTGGAAGGGGTTAAAAACATATTTAGGAATTTTCAATTAAATAAATAAAGATATAATTGGCAGATTATTTTTCGTCTGTATTATCCATGATGTAACCAATCACAGATGTGGAGGGGGGGGGAGACTTTAACAGGAAACAATTAAATATGGGGGGGTGCCATTGCTGGCCTCCTTGTCAACATACTGATTACCTGGCTGTGATGCCGATCCTCCGGCTTTATGAGTCACAGGCCCTGTTTGCAGATTGTGGTCAATGACCCAAAGCATTCAAGCCAGAGGATGACCATGACAGCCAGGAAACCGGCATTTTTCCAGAAAGAGAGGTCATGCTTCCATCACCATGGGTTTCCTTTAAGACGCCGAGGCTATAAAGATGTCAGAGACGGGATGCGGCTACAAAACTGGCAGCTGGAACAAAGCGATTATCCTCTCTCTTTAGGGAGGTCGCTCAAGGTCACAGCGGTATCTCTGGCACTCCCGAGCAAATTAGCGCTCATTAACATAAGACGCCAGCTTCTCGGACCTTCCAAAGTCTCCGCATGTTGTTTAACCCGCACCTTGCGGTCTGTAGGCCAAGAACATTTCAATAATAATAGTAATAATAATAATAATAATAATAATAATAATAATAAAAAGAAAATAAATAATAACAACAATAATGTACTTTTTATACATATTTACATATAATAATATATTTGGATAAATAATATTTATTATTTTATGCATTTGTCTTATATATTTATATTAACATATAATAATTATTATATTTTTTTAATATAGTTATAGAAATAGATTGTAATTATTATATATTTGATTTAATTAAATATATAATAATAATAATAATAATAATAACAGCAACAACAATGATAAAATTTATATATTTGTTTTATATATTTTTGTTAATATATAATAATGATTATTTATTTAAATATGTAATACATTTTATGCATGTGTTTTACATATCTATATTAATATATAATGATCATAATTTTTAAAATATATTTTTAGTAATAGAAATAATTATATATTTGTTTTTAATTAAATATATTATTAATAATAATAATAATACATATGTATTTATTTGATATATTTATACTAATATAATAATAATAATTATGTTTTTATTTTAGATATTTAGTTTAATATTAAATATAATGCATGCATGTGTCTACATATTTATATTAATATATAATGATCATAATTCCCAACCATGGCACCTCCTGCATGGAGTTTGCATGTTCTCCCTGTGCTGGCGCGGGTTTCCTCCGGGTACTCCAGTTTTTCCTCCGCACTCCAAAGACATGCTGGTAGGTAATTGGCTCCTGTCTAAATTGTCCTTAGTATGTGTATGTATGAATGTGAGTTAGGGACCTTAGATTGTACGCCCCTTGAGGGTTAGGACCTTAGATTGATTTACGCCCCTTGAGGGTTAGGGACCTTAGATTGTACTCCCCTTGAGGGTTAGGGACTGATGTGAATGTACAATATATACAGTATGTAAAGCGCTGCGTAAATTGACAGCGCTATATAAGTACCTGAAATAAAAAAATAAATAAATAATTTTTTTTAATAAAATTTGTAGTATATATAGAAATAATATATATTTTTTGTTTTAATTAAAATTCAAAATATAAATAATAATAATAATTTATAAATAATGAATATGTATTTGTTTTATATATTTATTAAATATATAATAATAGTTATATCTTTTTTTTTTAGATATTTAGTTTAATATTTAATATAATTCATGCATGTGTTTTTTATATTTATATTATATAATAATTATAAATAATTTTTTAAAATATATTTTTAGTTAGAAATATAATTTATATTTTGTCTTTTTTAATTAAAAATATATAATAATAACAATAATTATGTCTTTATTTTAGATATTTAGTTTTAATATTTAATAAAATTCATTAATGTGTTTTACATATTTATATTAATATATAATGATCATAATTTTTTAAAATCTATTTGTAGTATAATATAAATATTTTTATTTTTATTTTTAATTAAAAATATAATAATAAATAATAATAATAATAATAATGAATATTGTAGTATTTTATATATTTATACTATATATATAATAATAATTATGCCTTTATTTTAAATATTTAGTTTAATTTAATAATAATAATGCATGTTTTTACATATTATTATATTAATATATAATGATCATAATTTTTTTTAATTTATTTGTAGTAAAAAATAATTATATATTTGTTTTTAATTTTAAAATATATAATATAAATAGTGAATATTAAAAATTTTTTTATTATATTTATTTAATATATAATAATAATAATTATAATTTATTTTAGATATTTAGTTTAATATTTAATATAAATGCAATGTGTTTTTTTTAATATTTAATAATATATATGATCATAATTTTTTTAATCTTTTGTAAAATTTAGAAATATATTATATATTTGTTTTTAATTTAAAATATAAATAAAAATAGTAATATTTTTTTTAATATATATTTATATTAATAATAATAAAATATAATTTATTTTAATTATTTTAAATATTTAATATAATGCATGCATGTGTTCATATTTATATTAATATATAATGATCATAATTTTTTTTTCTATTTGTATATATAGAAATAATTATATATTTGTTTTTAATTTAAAATATATAATAAAATAGTGAATATGTATTTGTTTTATATATTTATTTTATAATATATAATATTAATAATTATGCCTTTATTTTAGATATTTAGTTTTTAATATTTAATATAATTCACGCGTGTGTTTTACATATTTATAATAATATATTTTATCATAATTTTTTAAATATATTTTTAGTAATAGAAATAATTACATATTTGTTTTTAATTCAAAATATATAATAATAATAAATATGTATTTGTTTTTTATATTTATAGCATTATGCGTTTTTAGTAAACAAAAAAAGTGCATTTTTGTAATTACGGTGTGAACGAGCCCTATGAAGCCTCTTATAGTGACTCTTTGCGATCCCACGTCGCTCTGCAGCCTCCCTCTAACCGCGCCTATTGCGCCCGAAACAGAGGTTATAAAAAGCGCTCTTTGACCCCGGTTGCTAGTTGCATCCAATTTTTATCCAGGTCGGAATATTGCGAGCGTGTCTGTGGAGAGGTTTAATCAGGACGACGGCGGTTATCACTCTCCGTCCCAGGAGGAGGCGGCCCGGCATCTGCACCCGCCGCGCGCTCTGATTGATAGGCCGCCTCTCCTGGCAGGTAATGTGGTGATAATGTGTGTGTCATGGAGCATGCCGGCTACCAGGGCATGTCAAATGGGGAAGAGGAGGGAGCAGATGGGCCTCCGGGATAGATCTGCATATTTATAGCTCTGTTCTCGGGCCCCGGGAATCGTTAACCCCTTACCTGTGGCCCAAATCACAGGCGGTGGCGGTTTAAAGGGGAACTCCAGCCGCAAAGAGTGAAGAGAGCTCTGGCGCACTTATGCCGGTCACCGCCTAAAATTGACCCTTTTTTTTTACTAGGTAAGCTACTGGTTGTCTAAAGTGACCCGCTCCACCTAAGCGTCACAAGGTAGCTCCCAGGGGCCAAATGGATGGAGACAAAGCAAGGGGAATGTGAGCTACTGGGGGCCATCATTAAAAGAAGCCTGCTACTTTGCCCTCTATTTGACCTTCACCCCTGTCCCTTGACTGGTCCCAATTCATCTTTAAAGCTAAAAGCAGTGTAGGTTTCTGCATGTGAGCAGTCCCTGTACAGCAGGGCTGGAGCGTGAGATGAAGAAGCAGCACAAGGAGCCAATCATGTGCTGACAAAAACCACCCTGATAGGAAGAGAAAGCAGAGTGACAGAGAGATGAGTTCATCACTGTGCTGCTTCTCCCATCACTGCCCAGACACAGGCTGGGGGCTGGTCAAGGATGACCTGGGCCATCAGAGTGAGGACATCTAGTGGCCAAAAAGAATTACTACAGAGGAGAAACTCTGGATTGATGCGCTTATCATTGTGCTGCTTCTCCCTTCACTGCCCAGACACAGGCTGGGGGCTGGTCCAGGATGACCTGGGCCTTCAGACTGAGGACATCTAGTGGCCAAAAAGAATTACTACAGGGGAGAAATTCCGGATTGATGAGCATATCAGTGTGCTGCTTCTCCTTTCACTGTCCAGTCATAGACTGGGGGCTGGTCCAGGATGACCTGGGCCATCAGACTGAGGACATCTAATGGCCAAAAAGAATTACTACAGGCGTGAAACTCTGGATTGATGAGCATATCACTGTGCTGCTTCTCCTTTCACTGTCCAGTCAAAGGCTGGGGGATGGTCCGGGATGACCTAGGCCATCAGACTGAGGACATCTCGTGGCCAAAAAAAATTACTACAGGGGAGAAATTCTGGATTGATGAGCGTATCAGTGTGCTGCTTCTCCCTTCACTGCCCAGTCACAGGCTGGGGGCTGGTCCAGGATGACCTGGGCCATCAGACGGAGGACATCTAGTGGCCAAAAATAATTACTACAGAGGGGAAACTGGATTGATGAGCTATTCAGTGTGCTGCTTCTCCCTTCACTGCCCAGTCACAGGCTGGGGGCTGGGCCAGGATGACCTGGGCCAGGATGACCTGGGCCATAAGACCCAGGACATCTAGTGGCCAAAAAGAATTACTACAGGGGAGAAACTCTGGATTGATGAGCTTATTAGTATGCTTCTTCTCCTTTCACTGCCCAGTCACAGGCTGGGGGCTGGTCCAGGATTACCTGGGCCATTAGACTGAGGACATCTAGTGGCAAAAAAAAATACTACAAGCGTGAAACTCTGGATTGATGAGCTTATCTGTGTGCTGTTTCTCCCTTCACTGCCCAGTTACAGGCTGTTGGCTGGTCCGGGATGACCTAGGCCATCAGACTAAGGACATCTAGTGGCCAAAAAGAATTACTACAGAGGGGAAACTGGATTGATGAGCTATTCAGTGTGCTGCTTCTCCCTTCACTGCTCAGTCACAGGCTGGGGGGCTGGTCTGGGATGACCTGGGCCATCAGACAGAGGACATCTAGTGACAAAAAAAAAAATTACTACAGGCGAGAAACTCTGGATTGATGAGCTTATCTGTGTGCTGTTTCTCCCTTCACTGCCCAGTTACAGGCTGGGGGCTGGTCCAGGATGACCTGGGCCATCAGACTGACATCTAGTGGCAAAAAAAAAATACTACAGGCGTGAAACTCTGGATTGATGAGCTTATCTGTGTGCTGCTTCTCCCTTCACTGCTCAGTCACAGGCTGGGGGCTGGTCCGGGATGACCTGGGCCATCAGACTGAGGACATCTAGTGGCCAAAAAGAATTACTACAGGTGAGAAATTCTGGATTGATGAACTATTCAGTTTGCTGCTTCTCCTTTCACTGTTCACTCTTAGACTGAACAACCCCCCCTCCTCTTCTTTTCTTCATTACATTAGGGCAGTGGTGTTCTGTAGTCCACAAAGAACGATGCAAACTGATAAGGAGCAGGGGGAGCAGCACTGCCACCCTAGAACTGGACTACAGGGGAGATTTACTGTAGTCCACAGAGAAAGCCGGGAGAAATTTAGGTAGGCTCAGCTCTGCCTGTAGACCTTTCCCAATTTTCCCGGGCCACAGGTTCCGGCACAACTTGACCATACGAAGGCAGAAAATCGTATTTATCCGAGGACACAACATCGGCTCACGGTCACGTAGTCATACCCTGGCTGCTCAATGCATTCCTTAATAAATTAGATTTTCCCGAGGACGATGGTAGCAAGTTCAGACAGTGCGCCGTCTGGCTGCAAATTCTTTGACTTCACTGGCTGCATGATTGTTCCAGGTCATTGACTCCAGCTGCTGGTGTCACGTGACAGCCAGGTAATTGGCATTTTTTCGAGGGAGGTCGGCTACGGCAATGCATGTGCTTCTATAGCAAGGCACAGGGAGTCTCAGGTCCCGTTCAGCAACGGTGTGCGCACGTTTTTGCGCGTCACTTTTAGCACGCACCACTTTGTTACCACGCATTTCGGCGCATTATTTTACACCTGCGTTGGAGTGCCATTCATGGCGCCGCTGGGTACCTCCAATAGGGATGTTTAATTTTGGTGCTTTGTGGGAACACACGCGGTGGTGTTCGGATTCCCGCGTTGCACACGTGAACCCGGTCTAAGACCCAATTCACGTCTGAACGTCGCAGAATTGCGTGCCGAGTGTTGCGTGTTTTTTTTTCAGCATTTTGGCGCACTTGTTTGTAGCGCGTTTGACAAAACATGCGTCTGCTATCCACATTTGGGGTGCCATTAACCGCCTCCTGTCCGCCATATAAAGAAATGACGGGCGCAAGGTGGTTCTCTCGTTTTGGGAGGACGTCATATGACGCCCTCCCACTCTAACCGTGCGTGCGTGGCTCCGGGAGCGAGCAGCGCTACGATCGGTGGTGCGCTGTGTCCCTCGGACACAGTGGATCACCAATCAATTGAAAGAGCCGAAGATGTCGGCTCGGTCATGTGATCAGCTTTGTCCAATCACGGCTGATCGCATGTAAATGGGGAAATGCCAGTTATCGGCATTTCTCTCCTCTCGAGCTGTCACGCTGACAGAGAAGAGGAGAGCCGGTAATCAGCATTCCTCGGAGGGGACATCTACACTGATCATCAGGGCACTGATGATCAGTGTGCCCTGATGATCAGTGTAGCCCCAGCAGTGCCACCTGTCAGTGTCCATCAGTTTCAGCTGCCAGTGCTCATCAGTGCCTCATCAATGTCACATATCAGTGCCCATCTGAGCTGCCTTTCAGTGTCACCTATCAATGCCAGTCAGTGCCACCTATCAGTGCCAGTCAGTGCCACCTATCAGTGCTGCCAGTCAGTGCCACCTATTACTGCCAGTCAGTGCCACCTATCAGTGCCCGTCAGCTGCCTATCAGTGCCACCTAACAGTGCCAGTCAGTGCCACCTATCAGTGCCAGTCAGTGCCGCCTATCAGTGCCCGTCAGTGCCACCTATCAGTGCCATATATGAGTGCTGTCTTTCAGTGCCCATCAGTGATGCCTGTCAATGCCCATCAGTGCCACCTACCAATGCCTCCTCATCAGTGCCCATCAGTGCCACCTACCAATGCCCATCCGTGCCACCTATCAGTGCCCATCACTGCAGCCTCATCAGCGCATATCAGTGAAGGAGAAAAATCACTTATTTATAAAATTTTATAACAAAAACTAAAAAAAAATTTTCAGTTTTTGGTTTGTTTAGCAAAAATTAAAAACCCCGAGGTGATTAAATACCTCCAAAAGAAAGCTCTATCTGTCTCAAAAAATTATAAAAAATTCATATAGGTACAGTGTTGCATGACCGCGCAATTGTCATTCAAAGTGCGACAGCGCTGAGAGCTGGAAATTGGCCTGGGCAGGAAGGGGGTACAAGTGCCCGGTAGGCGAGGGTTTAAGAATGAAGGACAGTCGTCTGAATCGGCCCGCCATTTTGGATTAAAATCGGTGCGCAACGCATTCATTCTTCATGGCACCCCACACGCGGGCAGCAGGCGCATGCCTTTCCATGTGTTTCGCTTCAAACGCGTGCTGGGAAAAAAAAAACACGTGACGGTCCACACCCAAAAAGGTGTATCTGCAGAACAGAAAAGTCTGCTGCAGGCAGCAGGAAGCAATTCCTCAGTTTCACTCTTCCACTGATCACTCGGACTGTGCATTGTATCTTTGTAGCCAGTCATAAAGTGAGTGGCAGCAGCAGGGGCTGATCTGCGTCGGATATTTTTTAGCGCAGGCCTGCACAGGCACCAGGATGATTGCGTCATCTCTGAGCCAGCATCTCAGATGGTGATGCCTGAACAAAGATGGCACCAGAGCAAAGCAGATGGAGGTATCATCAGTGCACTGATTGCTTGGAAGGTATGAGGAATCCAACAGATTGAAGGTGAAAGTGGAAAATTCCTTTAAGGGAGGGGTTATGTAGGAAGATTGAAGGTGGAGGTGGAAAATTCCTTTAAGGGAGGGGTTATGTAGGAAGATTGAAGGTGGAAAATTCCTTTAAGGGAGGGGTTATGTAGGAAGATTGAAGGTGAAGGTGGAAAATTCCTTTAAGGGAGGGGTTATGTAGGAAGATTGAAGGTGAAGGTGAAAAATTCCTTTAAGGGAGGGGTTATGTAGGAAGATTGAAGGTGAAGGTGGAAAATTCCTTTAAGGAGGGGTTATGTAGGAAGATTGAAGGTGGAAAATTCCTTTAAGGGAGTGGTTATGTAGGAAGATTGAAGGTTAAGGTGGAAAATTCCTTTAAGGGATGGGTTATGTAGGAAGATTGAAGGTGGAAATTTCCTTTAAGGGAGGGGTTATGTAGGAAGATTGAAGGTGAAGGCGGAAAATTCCTTTAAGGGAGGGGTTATGTAGGAAGATTGAAGGTGAAGGTGGAAAATTCCTTTAAGAGGGGGTTATGTAGGAAGATTGAAGGTGAAGGTGGAAAATTCCTTTAAGGGAGGGGTTATGTAGGAAGATTGAAGGTGGAAAATTCCTTTAAGGGAGGGGGTTATGTAGGAAGATTGAAGGTGAAGGTGGAAAATTCCTTTAAGGGAGGGGTTATGTAGGAAGATTGAAGGTGAAGGTGAAAAATTCCTTTAAGGGAGGGGTTATGTAGGAAGATTGAAGGTGAAGGTGGAAAATTCCTTTAAGGGAGGGGTTATGTAGGAAGATTGAAGGTGGAAAAATTCCTTTAAGGGAGGGGTTATGTAGGAAGATTGAAGGTTAAGGTGGAAAATTCCTTTAAGGGATGGGTTATGTAGGAAGATTGAAGGTGGAAATTTCCTTTAAGGGAGGGGTTATGTAGGAAGATTGAAGGTGAAGGCGGAAAATTCCTTTAAGGGAGGGGTTATGTAGGAAGATTGAAGGTGAAGGTGAAAAATTCCTTTAAGGGAGGGGTTATGTAGGAAGATTGAAGGTGAAGGTGGAAAATTCCTTTAAGGGAGGGGTTATGTAGGAAGATTGAAGGTGGAAAATTCCTTTAAGGGAGGGGTTATGTAGGAAGATTGAAGGTTAAGGTGGAAAATTCCTTTAAGGGATGGGTTATGTAGGAAGATTGAAGGTGGAAATTTCCTTTAAGGGAGGGGTTATGTAGGAAGATTGAAGGTGAAGGCGGAAAATTCCTTTAAGGGAGGGGTTATGTAGGAAGATTGAAGGTGAAGGTGGAAAATTCCTTTAAGAGGGGTTATGTAGGAAGATTGAAGGCGAAGGTGGATAATTCCTTTAAGGGAAGGATTATGTAGGAAGATTGAAGGCAAAGGTGGATAATTCCTTTAAGGGAGGGGTTATGTAGGAAGATAGAAGGTGGAAAATTCCTTTAAGGGAAGAGAGTTATGTAGGAAGATTGAAGGTGAAGGCGGAAAATTCCTTTAAGGGGGGTTATGTAGGAAGATTGAAGCGAAGGTGGATAATTCCTTTAAGGGAAGGATTATGTAGGAAGATTGAAGGCAAAGGTGGATAATTCCTTTAAGGGAGGGGTTATGTAGGAAGATAGAAGGTGAAAAATTCCTTTAAGGGAAGAGTTATGTAGGAAGATTGAAGGTGAAGGCGGAAAATTCCTTTAAGGGAGGGGTTATGTAGGAAGATTGAAGGTGAAGAAGTGGAAAATTCCTTTAAGGGAGGGGTTATGTAGGAAGATTGAAGGTGAAGGCGGAAAATTCCTTTAAGGGAGGGGTTATGTAGGAAGGGGTTAATGCGCCACCGAGGAGCTCCATGGTGATCAGGTGACGTTCCATGGCAGATGCTGGACAGTCCTCGGGGATCTCATCCTATTAGTCCATCAGCTCCCACCGCCAAGCTGTCCGACATTATACAGGTCGTGCGGCGGAAAGCCGGGCTCCTCGGTGAGCGAGTAATTAGCGCGCCCGCCGCGCCGCGGCCCAACTTATTAGGCCTAATGTAGCCTCATTAGCCTGGCCGGTGTTGGGTCGTCTCGCCACCCCCCCTCGGGAGGCCACCCGCGCCGACCCCGTCCGCCGACGCAGCGTTCCCTTCCACGATCGGCCTCTTCACCTGCCCTCTTTTTGAATCCCGCTAATCACTCGCACTAGCCGAGGCCGCGGGCCGCCATAATTACTGTACATTTTAATTACTTTTTCACCGCGCTCTTTTTTTTTTTTTTTACCACTTGTTACAAAATATTCCTCGCTCCGCCGCGCGTCCGCCGGCGTGCCCCCGATTGCCCCCGGAACGTGGCTCTGCCGGTTATATTTGCATATCAGTCCAATGGCGGCCGAAACGCCTTCTCCTACCCGACGCCTCTGACACCGCGGCCTCTCTATAAATATGTGATGCTCTTCCAATTTATCCGTGACCCCCGGGGGTCAAGTGCTCCTCTCTCTCTTTTTTTTTTTTTTTTTTAATTACTTGCGGCGTAAAGAGAAATATAAAGGCGTCCGGAGATGGAAATGTAGTCGCCCGCGGTTGAACGTGTCCGGTCTGTCACGCGCGGTGACTTTTCTAACCTGCTTCTGGTGTGGAGGTCTTTACCGTCGGCCTTGGCCCCTTTCTATTCTATTCTATGTTGATTCATTTGGGCGACCTATTTATTTATTTTCTTATTTATATTTTTTTTATTCTTTTTTTTTTTTTTAATTACTTTGTCGAATGTTGAATATTTTATTTATTTTTTTATTTAGTCAAGGGATGGCTTCTTTTTTATTTTTATTTATTTTTTGGTACAAAAAGGAAGTCCCCTTTAAATGGACTGTATGGCGTTTTTTTTTTTTTTTGCACTATATTATGTTCAGGAAATTTTAAAAAAATAAATTTTTAAAATTTTTAAAATAAAAGGTGTGGAGGTCTCTATGACTGTCACCTTCGGCCTGGCCCCTTTCTGTTCTATTCTATGTTGATTCATTTGGGTGACCTATTTATGTATTTACTTATTTATCTTTTTTTTTTCTTCTTTTTTTTTTTTTATTACTTTGTTGAATGTTGAATATTTTATTTATTTATTTATTTATTTAGTCAAAGGATGGCTTCTTTTTTATTTTTATAATTTTTTTTTGTACAAGAAAGAATTCCCCTTTAAATGGACTGTATGGCGTTTTTTTTTTTTTTTGCACTTTATTATGTTCAGGAAATTAAAAAAAATAAAATTTTTAGATTTTCTAAAATAAAAGGTGTGGAGGTCTCTATGACTGTCACCGTCGGCCTGGCTCCTTTCTATTCTATTCTATGTTGATTCATTTGGGCGACCTATTTATTTATTTATTTATCTTTTTTTTTTTTTATTTTTTTTTTTTTTTTTAATTACTTTGTTGAATGTTGAATATTTTATTTATTTATTTGTTCAAGAGATGGCTTCTTTTTTATTTTTTTATTTTTTATTTGGTACAAAAAGGAATTCCCCTTTAAGTGGACTGTATGGTGGTTTTTTTTTTTTTTTTCACTTTATTATGTTCAGGAAATTAAAAAAATAACATTTTTACATTTTTAAAATAAAAGGTGTGGAGGTCTCTATGACTGTCACCTTCGGCCTGGCCCCTTTCTATTCTATTCTATGTTGATTCATTTGGGCGACCTATTTATTTATTTTCTTATTTATATTTTTTTTATTCTTTTTTTTTTTTAATTACTTTGTTGAATGTTGAATATTTTATTTTTTTTTTTATTTAGTCAAGGGATGGCTTCTTTTTTATTTATTTATTTTTTGGTACAAAAAGGAAGTCCCCTTTAAAGTGGACTGTATGGCGGTTTTTTTTTTTTTTGCACTATATTATGTTCAGGAAATTTAAAAAAAAAAATTTTTTAAATTTTTAAAATAAAAGGTGTGGAGGTCTCTATGACTGTCACCTTCGGCCTGGCCCCTTTCTGTTCTATTCTATGTTGATTCATTTGGGTGACCTATTTATGTATTTACTTATTTATCTTTTTTTTTTCTTCTTTTTTTTTTTTTATTACTTTGTTGATGTTGTTGAATATTTTATTTATTTATTTATTTATTTATTTAGTCAAGGATGGCTTCTTTTTTATTTTTATTTTTTTTGTACAAGAAAGAATTCCCCTTTAAATGGACTGTATGGCGTTTTTTTTTTTTTTTTGCACTTTATTATGTTCAGGAAATTTAAAAAAATATAAATTTTTAGATTTTTTAAAAATAAAAGGTGTGGAGGTCTCTATGACTGTCACCGTCGGCCTGGCTCCTTTCTATTCTATTCTATGTTGATTCATTTGGGCGACCTATTTATTTTATTTATTTATCTTTTTTTTTATTCTTTTTTTTTTTTTTTTTTTTTAATTACTTTGTTGAATGTTGAATATTTTATTTATTTATTTGTTCAAGAGATGGCTTCTTTTTTATTTATTTTTTTTTTTTTTGGTACAAAAAGGAATTCCCCTTTAAGTGGACTGTATGGTGGTTTTTTTTTTTTTTTGCACTTTATTATGTTCAGGAAATTAAAAAAATAACATTTTTACATTTTTAAAATAAAAGGTGTGGAGGTCTCTATGACTGTCACCGTCGGCCTGGACCCTTTCTATTCTATTCTATGTTGATTCATTTGGGCGACCTATTTATTTATTTTCTTATTTATATTTTTTTTATTCTTTTTTTTTTTTTAATTACTTTGTTGAATGTTGAATATTTTTTTTTTTTTTTTTTTATTTAGTCAAGGGATGGCTTCTTTTTTATTTATTTATTTTTTGGTACAAAAAGGAAGTCCCCTTTAAATGGACTGTATGGCGTTTTTTTTTTTTTTTTTTTGCACTATATTATGTTCAGGAAATTTAAAAAAAATAAATTTTTTTAATTTTTTAAATAAAAGGTGTGGAGGTCTCTATGACTGTCACCTTCGGCCTGGCTCCTTTCTATTCTATTCTATGTTGATTCATTTGGGTGACCTATTTATGTATTTACTTATTTATCTTTTTTTTTCTTCTTTTTTTTTTTTTATTACTTTGTTGAACGTTGAATATTTTATTTATTTATTTATTTATTTATTTATTTATTTAGTCAAAGGATGGCTTCTTTATTATTTTTATTTTTTTGTACAAGAAAGAATTCCCCTTTAAATGGACTGTATGGCGTTTTTTTTTTTGCACTTTATTATGTTCAGGAAATTAAAAAAAATAAAATTTTTAGATTTTTTAAAATAAAAGGTGTGGAGGTCTCTATGACTGTCACCGTCGGCCTGGCTCCTTTCTATTCTATTCTATGTTGATTCATTTGGGCGACCTATTTATTTATTTATTTATCTTTTTTTTTATTTTTTTTTTTTTTTTTTTTTAATTACTTTGTTGAATGTTGAATATTTTATTTATTTATTTGTTCAAGAGATGGCTTCTTTTTTATTTTTTTTTTTTTTTTTGGTACAAAAAGGAATTCCCCTTTAAGTGGACTGTATGGTGGTTTTTTTTTTTTTTTTTTGCACTTTATTATGTTCAGGAAATTAAAAAAATAACATTTTTACATTTTTAAAATAAAAGGTGTGGAGGTCTCTATGACTGTCACCGTCGGCCTGGCCCCTTTCTATTCTATGTTGACTCATTTGGGCCACCTATTTATTTATTTATCTTCTTTTTTTTTTTTTACTTGCGGCGTAAAGAGAATATAAAGGCGTCCGGAGATGGAAAATGTAGTCGTCGGCGGTTGAACGTGTCCGGTCTGTCACATGTCGTGACTTTTCTAACCTGCTCCAGGTATGGAGGTCTCTATGACTGTCACCGTCGGCTTGGCCCCTTTCTATTCTATTCTATTCTATGTTGAATATTTATTTATTTATTTATTTGTTCAAGGGATGGCTTCTTTTTTTTTTTTTTTTTTTGGTACAAAAAGGAATTCCCCTTTAAATGGACTGTATGGCGTTTATTTTTTTTTGCACTTTATTATGTTCAGGAAATTTTTAAAAAAACCTCTGACATGAAGGGGGGACTCTGATGTAATGGGGGACCTTCGACGTGAAGGGGGGTTTCGGATGTGATGGGGGGACCTCTGATGTAAAGAGGGGACTCTGAGGTGACAGGTGGCCTCTGATGTGATGAGGGGACCTCTGATGCAAAGGGAGAACTGAGGATTACAATGTAACAATGTAGATGATGATGATGATGTAATAATGTAGATGATGATGTGACAATGAGGATTACAATGAACATGATGATGTCACAATGTAGTTTACAATGTAACAATGTAGATTACAATATAACAATGTAGATGATGATGTCACAATGTGGATGATGATGTAACAATGTAGATTACAATATAACAATGTAGATGATGATGTCACAATGTGGATGATGATGTAACAATGTAGATTACAATATAACAATGTAGATGATGATGTCACAATGTGGATGATGATGTAACAATGTAGATTACAATATAACAATGTAGATGATGATGTCACAATGTGGATGATGATGTAACAATGTAGATTACAATATAACAATGTAGATGATGATGTCACAATGTGGATGATGATGTAACAATGTAGATTACAATATAACAATGTAGATGATGATGTCACAATGTGGATGATGATGTAACAATCTATGTAGATGAAGATGTAACAATGTAGCTAATGATGTAACAATGTAGATTACAATATAACAATGTAGAAGATGATGTAACAATGAGGATTACAATGAACATGATGATGTCACAATGTAGTTTACAATGTAACAATGTAGATTACAATATAACAATGTGGATGATGTAACAATGTGGATGATGATGTAACAATGTAGATTACAATATAACAATGTGGATGATTAACAATGTAGATTACAATATAACAATGTAGATGATGATGTAACAATGTAGATTACGATGTAACAATGTAGATGATGATGTAACAATGAGGATTACAATGAACATGATGATGTCACAATGTAGCTTACAATGTAGATTACAATATAACAATGTAGATGATGATGTCACAATGTGGATGATGATGTAACAATGTAGATTACAATATAACAATGTAGATGATGATGTCACAATGTGGATGATGATGTAACAATCTAGATGAAGATCTAACAATGTAGATGATGATGTAACAATGTAGCTAATGATGTAACAATGTAGATTACAATATAACAATGTAGAAGATGATGTAACAATGAGGATTACAATGAACATGATGATGTCACAATGTAGTTTACAATGTAACAATGTAGATTACAATATAACAATGTGGATGATGATGTCACAATGTGGATGATGATGTAACAATGTAGATTACAATATAACAATGTAGATGATGATGTCACAATGTGGATGATGATGTAACAATCTAGATGAAGATGTAACAATGTAGCTAATGATGTAACAATGTAGATTACAATATAACAATGTAGAAGATGATGTAACAATGAGGATTACAATGAACATGATGATGTCACAATGTAGTTTACAATGTAACAATGTAGAGTACAATATAACAATGTGGATAATGATGTAACAATGTAGATGATGATGTAACAATGTAGATGATGATGTAACAATGTGGATGATGAGGTAACAATGTGGATGATGAGGTAGCAATGTAGATTACAATGTAACAATGTAGATAATGATGTAACAATGTAGAAGATGTTGTTACAATGACATATCATTATAGGAAGGTCCTCTTTAATTGATGATGGCCCAGCACCCCTCCAGCTTCCAGCGCCGCTACAGTGTAACAGCATGCTTATCAACATTCTACTTGTCGGGAATCCCAAGCTGTTTCCATGGCAACGGCCGCCGGAATCACGCCAGTTTAGAAGAAATCAGGACTGAAGGACGTGAATCTCCCAGTACATCATTTTTTTTTCTCCGGACAAATCTGACAGATTTTACTGGTTTATTTTCTGCCTTCTAATCTCTGCGATTTTAAAGGCGCAGTCCACCCAGAACTGACATTTGATTGATGCCGGAGAGGTAAAAACCACACGACAGTCTCTTCTATCTCTCAGGGACTCTATGGGTGAGATCTCTACCCTGAGTTCCCGGGTCGGTACACCCGCTGTGCCCATTATGAGGGGTTCATGTCACAGTACATGTTGGCATTCATGGTTCCCTCAATGAACTGTAGCCCCCCAGTGCTGGCAGCACTCATGCAGCCTCAGACCATGACACTCCCACCACCATGCTTTACTGTAGGCAAGACATCCTTGTCCTTGTGCTCCTCACCTGGTTGCCGGCACGCATGCCTGACACCATCTGAACCAAATCAGTTGATGTTGGTGTCATCAGACCACAGGACTTGGTTCCAGTAATCCATGTCCTTAGTCTGTTTGTCTTCAGCAAACTGTTTGTGGGCTTTCTTGGTCATCATCTTTAGAAGAGGCTTCCTTCTGGGACGACAGCCATGCAGACCAATGTGATGCAGTGTGCGACGTATGGTCTGAGCACTGACAGGCTGACCCCCCACCCCTTCACCCTCTGCAGCAATGCTGGCAGCACTCATACATCTATTTCCCAAAGACAACCTCTGGATATGACGCTGAGCACGTGCACTCAACTCCTTTGGTGGACCATGGTGAGGCCTGTTCTGAGTGGAACCTGTCCTGGTCTTGGCCACCGTGCTGCAGCTCAGTTTCAGGGTCTTGACAATCTTCTTATAGCCTAGGACATCTTTATGTAGAGCAACAATTATTTTTTTCACATCCTCAGTGTTCTTTGCCATGAGGTGCCATGTTGAACTTCCAGTGACCAGTAGGAGAGAGTGAGAGCGATAACACCAAATGTAACCCACCCGCTCCCCATTCACACCTCGGACCTTGTAACACTAACGAGTCACATGACACCGGGGAGGGAAAATGGCTAATTGGGCCCAATTTGGGCCTTGTAACTTAGGGTTGGACTCACTTTTGTTGCCTGCGGTTTAGACATTAATGGCGGTGTGTTGAGTTATTTTGAGGGGACATCAAATTTCCATGTTATACAAGCTGTACACTGACTACGTCACATTGTAGCAAAGTGTCATTTCTTCAGTGTTGTCACATGAAAAGAGAGAATCAAATATTTACAAAAATGTGACGGGGGGAGGGGACTCACTTCTGGGAGATACTGTATATATATATATATATATATATACACACATTGTATACAGTCCGGGGGAGGGGTGGACTCACTTCTGAGAGATATTTTATATATATATATATATATATATACATTGTATACAGTCCGGGGGAGGGGGGACTCACTTCTAGGAGATACTGTGTATATATATATATATATATATATATATACATTGTATACAGTCCGGGGGAGGGGTGGACTCACTTCTGGGAGATACTGTATATATATATATATACACACATTGTATACAGTTCTGGGGAGGGGTGGACTCACTTCTGGGAGATACTGTACATACTGGGAGGGGGAGGATACAAGAGTGTGCAGATTGCTATCCGCAAGGACATTGTACATCATAGCTTCGGTTGGAGTTGCCATTTAAGTGACATCCATTTTGCAGGAATAATTGGCGGCTTTTCTTCTTCTCCGAGAAGCTTGGGGAAGCTGCGATGAATTAGTTATGTTGCGGGGAGCGGGGACCTACGCGTTTGATGGAACATTAAGGTAAGAAAAGAAAATCGGTCCCCACACCGGCCGGCAGCTGTCACTCAGCATCCGACCGGTGGTGGCGAAGAGCTCCCCCAGGATCCGCCATCATCCAATGCCTTATCTTCTACAGATGTCTGCGCACGACACTAGAATTTCAAGCCTGGCAGCGCCTTTGTCTTGTTTCAGCCCGAGGGTCACCTCCCCGTGACATGGAGGCGCGCAGATTACAGGAGGAGAGCGAAGTGAGCGATTAGCTATTTTCTCAGCAAGGCCTTCAGAGGATAGTGATCAGCACAAGGTCGTAAAAGGGATGGCGCTCCTCAAAATGGCCGTAATCGGCGAGCGTTTCTGTGCGAGCCATAATATTACCGGTGGTGCGCTGGGTGCGCAGCAGGCCTTCACTTTGTAGCTGATCCACCAATTTTGTTTAATGGGGCAAAAGGGTCAAGAGTGAGGCTCCCGAAATGATGAGAACGGAAAGAGGGACGCCTTACGGCGGCAAAGATTGTGGGCAAAAGACACGCCGCCATTCCAGATATATACAACCCGAATTCTCAGACACAGAACATGGCAAAATAAAACTCTTAAAGGGTGACTCCACTCATAAGTGGAGAATTTGAAACAGAAAGAACTCCTCACCATCAAAGTTGGATCTGTCTCTGTCCACCTGGGAAGTTTGGGTGCCCCTACCCATGGATGGTGGGAGCCCCTCACATTGGGCACAACAGGTGTGCAGAACAGGGATGGTGGGAACCCCTCAAAATGGACACAGCAGGTGCAGAGACCTGGGAACTCAGCGCAGTGATGGTGGGAACCCCTCATAATGGGCACAGCAGGGTTACAGACCTAGGAACTCAGCACAGGGATGGTGGGAACCCCTCATAATGGGCACAGCAGGTGTACAGACCAGGAACTCAGCAGAGGGATGATGGGAACCCCTCATAATGGGCACAGCGGGTATACAGACCTGGGAACTCAGCAGAAGGATGATGGGAACCCCTCATAATGGGCACAGCGGGTGTACAGATCCAGGAACTCAGCACAGGGACAGTGGGAACCCCTCATAAAGGGCACAGCAGGTGTACAGACCCGGGAACTCAGCACAGGGATGGTGGGAACCTCTCATAAAGGGCACAGCAGGGTTACAGACCTAGGAACTCAGCACAGGGATGGTGGGAACCCCTCATAACGGGCACAGCAGGTGTACAGACCAGGAACTCAGCAGAGGGATGATGGGAACCCCTCATAATAGGCACAGTGGGTATACAGACCTGGGAACTCAGCAGAAGGATGATGGGAACCCCTCATAATGGGCACAGCGGGTGTACAGACCCGGGAACTCAGCAGAGGGATGGTGGGGGCCCCTCATAATGGGCACAGCGGGTGTACAGACCCGGGAACTCAGCATAGGGATGGTGGGAGACCCTCATAATGGGTACAGCGGGTGTACAGACCCAGAACTCAGCATAGGGATGGTGGGAACCCCTCATAATGGGCACAGCAGGTGTACAGACCCTGGAAGTCAGCAGAAGGATGGTGGGAACCCCTCATAATGGGCACAGCAGGTGTAGAGACCCTGGAAGTAAGCAGAGGGATGGTGGGGGCTCCTGTATGCACATGTCCTTGCCTAATCCTAAAAACAATACAGCAGAATCATTGTGTTCCTCCTGCAGCCTCGTATAATCTTCTCTGAGCTTCTTCGGCGTCCGGCGACCTTCGTGTTTGCGCAGATCTCAGCTGGACAGTAATCACACTCCGTCCACCAGAGAACAGCGGAAAACGTGACAGCAGAAATTAAAAGGCGAGGAGAAGGGAGACGACTCCCGGTGAAGGAGACAGTAAGGTCATCTCATGCGGTAATAACATTTGCGCTTCTCCTGTGAGACCGTCCTTCAGAGGCGTCTTAAGAGTCCATCAGCAATTTTTTTTTTCCTTCGGTCAAATTATGCCGCGTTTCGCCATACAGAGAAAATCCGCAACCGCCGATCGTTTTCATAAATGTTAAAAAATGTGATAAAAGACAAAAAAAATCAATAGGGTTTTAGAATGACAGAGGCCGATGTTGGCTTGGACAAGGCCATGGACAACCTGAAGGTCAAGCTTGCTAGATGCCACCACCAGGTTTTCTTGCGTCTGGCAAGCGACCGGTTAACAAGCCCGCGGCGGTTTCTAAATAAGTGCGCACGCCAGCCAACTCCGCATAATAATACACATATTCAGAGGGACTCCGCTGCCGGTATTTGTTTTTTCAGGCCCATTGCCCTCTCCATCAGTTCACAGTGTGTAAGGGACACTGGAAGCGATTGTTCGAGGACCATTTGCCGCCGTTCCGCCACCGTTCTGCAGAGTAAGCTGAGCGCGCACAATGCGGTAGACGAGTGTGGCTGCTACGCCATCCCGTCGGGAGGCATTGACAATGTCCTGGAGGCATCTCTACCTAAACGCAAGCTATTTACATGCCGCGGTAAATTAAGTGCCTGCTTCCTCCTCCCGTATGGCTCTTCGCTTCGGGCTGCGGATGCCGAATTTGTCATATCTACTGTTTGGTTTAACTCTGACGCCGCTGCATGGAGTGTGAAGACCATCGACGGCATGGCCTGGTGATTTCTAAGCATGAGGATGTGACCTTCAGGATACGGGCCGTTAAAGGGTGCCCAACATGCAGCCCAGGGGCCACACGTGCAGGGGCGGACTGAAACTCGGGCACTGCCCGAGGGCCGGGGTCAGTAGGGGGCCCCATGAGATGCCCCTGGTACCTTTTTCATAGGCTTTTTTGAGTTTGGGCAAGGACACAGGGGCCCCATAATCCCCTATTGCCTGGGGGCCCCATGAGTTGTCTGACCGCCCCTGCACACGTGGCCCATCGGGCCCCAACAGTCCAGAGTGGGGGCATTGATTTGTAAAGGGAGCAATAATATTAGTGATCTCTACCATGTCCCTAATTTCTGAGTCCATGATTCCACTGTCCCTTTCCTGGATCCAGATCCTTTCATTCCTCTCCGCCACAACTGTCTGTCTTCTGGATCCAAATCCTTCCATTCCTCTCCTCCACAACTGTCACTTTCCTGGATCCAAATCCTTCCGTCCCTCTCCTCCACACCTGTCTGTCTTCTGGATCCAAATCCTTCCATCCCTCTCCTCCACAACTGTCTGTCTTCTGGATCCAAATCCTTCCATCTCTCTCCTCCACAACTGTCCCTGTCCTGGATCCAAATCCTTCCATCTCTCTCCTCCACAACTGTCCCTTTCCTGGATCCAAATCCTTCCATCTCTCTCCTCCACAACTGTCTGTCTTCTGGATCCAAATCCTTCCATCCCTCTCCTCCACAACTGTCTGTCTTCTGGATCCAAATCCATTCCTTCTCTCTCTTCCACAACTGTCTGTCTTCTGGATCCAAATCCTTCCATTCCTCTCCTCCACAACTGTCTGTCTTCTGGATCCGAATCCTTCCATCCCTCTCCTCCACAACTTCCCTTCCTGGATCCAAATCCTTCTATCCCTCTACTCCACAACTGTCCCTTTCCTGGATCCAAATCCTTCCATCCCTCTCCTCCACAACTTCCCTTTCCTGGATCCAAATCCTTCCATCCCTCTACTCCACAACTGTCCTTGTCCTAATTCCAAATCCTTCCATCCCTCTACTCCACAACTGTCCCTTTCCTGGATCCAAATCCTTCCATCCCTCACCTCCACAACTGTCCCTTTCCTGGATCCAAATCCTTCCATCCCTCTCCTCCACAACTTCCCTTTCCTGGATCCAAATCCTTCCATCCCTCTACTCCACAACTGTCACTTTCCTGGATCCAAATCCTTCCATCCCTCTCACCTCCACAACTGTCCACTTTCCTGGATCCAAATCCTTCCATCCCTCTCCTCCACAACTTCCCTTTCCTGGATCCAAATCCTTCCATCCCTCTACTCCACAACTGTCACTTTCCTGGATCCAAATCCTTCCATCCCTCACCTCCACAACTGTCACTTTCCTGGATCCAAATCCTTCCATCCCTCTCCTCCACAACTGTCTGTCTTCTGGATCCAAATCCTTCCATCCCTCTCCTCCACAACTGTCTGTCTTCTGGATCCGAATCCTTCCATTCCTCTCCTCCATGATTCCAGTGTCCAGTCACTCCTCTAGTTAGTCTCCGGTCTCTTCTGTAGCATTGCATATCATCAATACCATCTGTGGCCCTTTTGGAGACTTCAGGGGGCCCCTATACCTTGCAAGTTCACAAGCACTGGTTTACATCCAATACAAGCATGCAGCAAGTGAAAGTCATAAAAAAGTTATTATTTCTTATTACTATACCAGGAGCGCACTGACCATTTGGGTACTTGGGCACTGCTCGAGGGCCCGGGGTCAGTAGGGGGCCCCATGAGATGCCTCTGGTACCTTTCATGGGCTTTTTTGGGTGTGGTTTGAGTGTGGGCAAGGACACAGGGGCCCCATGATCCCCTATTGCCCGGGGGCCCCATGAGTTGTCAGTCCGCCCCTGCACTATACTCAGGGCTGCTGTTAGAAACCACGGGGCAGTCGATGTGACAGGGCCCCCAACTAAACACGGTTTACTAGGCTTCAGTTATGAATGAACACAGTGCGTGATCGGTAGTGATCACTCGCTGTGTTTATTCATCCTAAAGATCCTATAGTGTGCTTGCAGCTGGGAAAGAGAGAAGAGAAGCCGGCAGCATTGCAGGGGTGGGGGGGGACATGCAGAAGGGGCTTGGGCAGCATGGGGAAATGTATGGTGCAGAGACAGCCATACAGGGGATCAGGTCCCCGCTGTGTTGATCACCCTCCCTGCACTCATCCAATTCACCCAGCTGCCTGGGCCCCTCTGCTAGTCTTTGCCCCGTACAGGAGGACCAGTGGTACCTCCTTATCCATGGTCCTGTCTATACTGCACCACGGGGCAGCCAACGTGACAGGGCCCCCAACTGAACACGGTTTACTATGCTTCAGTTATGAATGAACACAGTGTGTGATCGGTAGCGATCACTCGTTGTGTACATTCATGAAAGGAAGGGGCTGGTAAAGGTGACATATTTACGGACCCTCCCCCCACTATTCATCCTAAGGATCCTATAGTGTGTTTGCAGCTGGGAATTAGAGGAGAGAAGCCGGCAGCATTACAGGGGTGGGGGGACACGCAGAAGGGGCTTGGGCAGCATGGGGAAATGTATGGTGCATCAGGAGGTGCTGCAGAGACAGCCATACAGGGGATCAGGTCCCCGTTGTGTCCATCACCCGCCCTGCCCGCATCCGATTCACCCAGCTGCCTGGGCCCCTCTGCTAGTCTGGGCCCCGTACAGGAGGACCAGTGGTACCCCCTGTCTATACTACCTGGTTGGGGGGGAGCCTATATTTTTACATGGAAAAACAGAAATTTGGAGCGCTAGCTAGTGTAGTTGGGTTCCCCCAATAAAGTGTGTCTTCCAACAGGGAGGTCTTTACGGGGCAGCTTCATGTACACCGGGGCTCCTGTAACAGCAATTTAGAAATGCAGGTGCCAGATGAGTTTAATAGTCCAGACGTAATTGTGACTCTCTGCCCGTAGCTGGCTTGGGTTGCAGATTGTGGCTAGGAGAGCTTGAGCTGCTGAAATTGCTCTTCATCACCATCTTTTGGACTCGTTCTGACACTTTAAGATGTCACTTTGCAACCTGCACACCTGAACCTCGTTCAGCATCTATAATGGAAATTCCAACAGACCTCGGCCAATTATTAGAACTTCACTTTGGTGGATCTAAAGGTTCTTGATGCTGCTGGACAAGTTAGAGTCCAGACCACAGGAGATATACTCTCCCCAGCCACTTTATTAGATCCACCTTGCTAGTACCAGGTTGGACCCCCTTTTGCCTTCAGAACGGCCTTCATTCTTCATGGCATGGATTCAACAAGGTGTTGGAAACGTTCCTCAGAGATGTTATTAAGCCCCACCTTGCTAGTACTGGGTTGGACCCCCCCCCTTTTTCCTTCACAAGGTGTTGGAACAGAGATTTTATTAAGGCCTTCAGTTCTTCGTGGCATGGATTCAACAAGGTGTTGGAAACGTTCCTCAGAGATTTTATTAAGTCCACCTTGCTAGTACCGGGTTGGACCCCCTTTTTCCTTCAGAACGGCCTTCATTCTTCGTGGCATAGATTCAACAAGGTGTTGGAAACATTCTCAGAGATTTTATTAAGTCCACCTTGCTAGTACCGGGTTGGACCTCCTTTTTCCTTCAGAACGGCCTTCATTCTTCGTGGAATGGATTCAACAAGGTGTTGGAAACATTCCTCAGAGATTTTGGTCCATATTGACATGATATCATCACACAGTTGCTGCAGATTTGTTGGCTGCAAATCCATGATGCAAATCTCCAGTTCCACCACATCCCAGAGGTGCTCTTTTGGATGGAATTCTGGTGACTGTGGAGGCCATTGGAGTACAGTGACCTCATTGTCATGTTCAAGAAACCAGTTTGAGATGATTTCAGCTTCGTGACATGGTTCATTATCCTGGTGGAAGAAGCCATCAGATGATGGGGAACTGGAGTCATAAAGGGATGGACATGGTCAGCAACAATACTCAGGTAGGCATTTGGCATTTAAACGATGCCAAAATTATTACTGAGGGGCCCAAAGGGTGCCAAGAAAAATCTCCCTCCACCATTCTGAACCATTGACCATCTGAATGGATCCAGGACTGTGGTGTCTTTGCCAAATTCTGCTGAATGTCGCAGCTGAAATCCAGACTCATCAGACCAGGCAACGTTTTTCCAATCTTCTATTGTCCAATTTTGGTGAGGCTGTGAGAATTGTAGCCTCCGTTTCTTGTTCTTAGCTGACAGGAGTGGCACCCGGTGTGGTCTTCTGCTGCTGTAGCCCATCTGCTTCAAGTTTCGACATTTTGAGTGTTCAGAGATGTATTCTGTGTACCTTGGTTGTAATGAGTGGTTATTTAAGTTACTGTTGCCTTTCTATCATCTGGAACCAGTCTGCCTATTCTCCTCTGACCTCTGACATCAATAAGGCATTTTCCTGCACAAAACTGCCACTCACTAGATATTTTCTCCTTTTCGGACCATTCTCTGTGAACCCTAGAGATGGTTGTGCGTGAAAATCCCAGTAGATTAGCAGTTTTTGAAATACTCAGACCAGCCTGTCTGGTGCCAACAACCATGCTGTGTTCAAAGTCACTTCAATCCCCTTTCTCCCCCATTCTGATGCTGGGTTTGAACTTCAGCAAGTCGTTTTTACCACATCTAGATGCCTAAATGCATTGAGTTGCTGCCATGTGATTGGCTGATTAGCAATTTGTGTTATCCAGCAATTGAACTTTCTACCTGTGCTTGGGTTGCCAGTGGCTTGGAGAGCTTGAGCTGCTCTTGGAATTGCACCTCATCGCCATCTTTTGGACTCTTTCTGGCTCTGCAAGATCCCACTCTGCAACTTGCAAACCTGACCCTCGTTTACCATCTATATAGGAAACTCAGTAGGACTCCAAAGGACCTGGGCCAGTTGGACTTGGACGTAGCACTGGTGGTTCTTAAGGTTTCTTGATGCTGTTGAATAAGGGAGAATCCAGACCACAAGAGATATATATCGGAATATATTTTGGAGTTCACAATTTGTTACTGCAAAGTAAGCCCTTTCCAATGTCTAGTTTAGCATCAACAATATCAGACCCTGAGGATGGGACCTTTCAAACCTCCTGAAATGTAACTGTAACTTTCAGCCTGTAGCTGTGCTCGCTTGGGCTGCCAGTTGCGCATGGCTAGAGTGGCTAGGAGTGCTTCAGCTGCTCTAGAATCGCTCTTCATCTCCATCTTTGAGGACTCCTGCCACACCTCAACCTGCATACCTGACCCTCATTTAAAATCTATATTAGGGAACTCAGAAACTCCAACTGACCTCGGCCAATTGAACTTGGATGTAGCTTTGGTGGTCCTAAAGGTTCTTCATGCTATTGAAAAAGGGAGAATCCAGAAAACAGAAGATATATATCTGGATATTTGGAGCTCACGGTTTGTAAATCTTTTCCAGTTTAGCATTAACAGTATCAGTCCTTGAGGAAGGAGCCTTTCAGACCTCCTGAAACATAATTGTTACTTTTTGTCCCGTAGCGTGCTTGCTTGGGCTACCAATTGAGCATGGCTAGAATGGCTAGGAGTGCCTGAGCTGCTCTAGAATCGCTCTTCACCTCCATCTTCGAGGACTCCTTCTGGCACTGCAGGTTGCCACACCTCAACCTGCATACCTGACCCTCATTTAAAATCTATATAGGGAACTCAGAAATTCCAACTGACCTCAGCCAGTTGAACTTGGATGTAGCTTTGGTGGTCCTAAAGGTTCTTCAGGCTGTTGAACAAAGGAGAATCCAGAACACAGGAGATATATATCTGGATATTTGGAGCTCACGGTTTGTAAATCTTTTCCAGTTTAGCATTAACAGTATCAGTCCTTGAGGAAGGAGCCTTTCAGACCTCCTGAAACATAATTGTAACTTTGTGCCCGTAGCTGTGGTTGGGTTAATGACCGTTCATGGCTGCAGTGGCTAGGAAAGCTTGAGTGTCAGCACCTGTGGTAGTGAGCCCTTGTAGATGGTCAATTTGGGGTTCCCCCGGCGCTAAGCGCGGAGTCTAAGCCCCAGCCTGTTTCTTCACTAGAGCCCCTGATGGTGGGGATGGATTTGCAGCAAGTTGGGACCAGGTCGCGGCCCCCGGGTACGCCCAGCTGAGGGATGAGCAGAGTACAATGGGAGGAGACAACCGGAAATCCAATAGACTAGCCAAGGTCAGTACGGGTGGAAAACAAGCAATCAGAGAACAAAGCTGGGGTCGGTACACAAGAAGTCACTGCAGGATACAGGAGATCAGGGGTGGACTGACCATTAGAGCACTCGGACACTGCCCGAGGGCCCAGGGTCAGTAGAGGGCCCCATGAAATGCCCCTGGTACCTTTTATAGGCTTTTTTGGATGTGCTTTGAGTGTGGTCAAGGACACAGGGGCCCCATGATCCCCTATTGCCGGGGGGCCCCATGAGTTGTCAGTCCTCCCCTGCAGGAGATAGCAACACACAGGAGCACCGACAACTAGGAAGTTGCTCAGGCAAAGTGGCCTAGACTGAGCATGTCTTATATAGGCGGGCAAACAAGGAGGTGGGCCGGGAAGGGATGGAAGGGAAGGAATAAAACCCAGAGAACAGCAGACGATGCCAATAGGTGAGCACAGACAAACACACATGTAAAAGGGATCAGGAACAGCACTGCAGCACTGCAGCAAGGAGGTAAGAACACAAACAAGAAACTGCAGGCTAACTTGTGACATTGAGCTGCTCTAGAATTGCTCTTCATCGCCATCCTTTGGACCAGGGGTGGACTGACAACTCATAGGGCCCCTGGGCAATAGGGGATCATGGGGCCCCTGTGTCCTTGCCCAAACTCAAAAAAGCCTATGAAAAAGGTACCAGGGGCATCTCATGGGGTCCCCTACTGACCCCTGGACCCTCGGGCAATGCCCGAGTTTCCAAACGGTCAGTCCGCCCCTGGTTTGGACTCTTTCTGGCACTGCAAGATACCACTCTGCAACCTGCACACCTGACTCTCGTTTAACACCTATAAAGGGAACTCCAACTGACCTCGGCCAGTTATTTAGACTTCACTTTGGTGGCTCTGAAGGTTCTTCATGATGTTGGACAAGGGAGAATCCAGATGACAGCAAATTTAAATCTATGTATTTGGAGCTCACAGTTTGTTATTGCAAGAGCAGGATAGGCCCTGTCTGGTTTGGCATCAGCAGTAAGGGACCTTCAAACCTCCTGGAACATGTGGAATTTTTAAATGTCATCAATAAATGATGTCTGGCCTACAATAATAGACCAAAACTCTCTTTCCCGTGTTTACCTATTTCTTTCATGACAGGTAACTCTTAGGAACAAAATGCTCGTGTCCGTCTGTAGTGCTCTACATCGTTCACAGGATCCGCACTGCAGAACTTGTTACTCCATAATTATATATTATTTATCAGAATAAATTACATCCTTCATGGGATTCGCAAGATTCATCACCAAACAAAAAAATAAATAAATAAAAATGAAAAGACGTATCTGAGGCGTCAAGTGCACTTGGCCCGCCAGTCTTCCCCAGGCCTTGCCGAAGACGCCCTGGGTTCTTTTCCGCTTGCCAAACATCCCATTCGAGCTCCCCTCACCTGAGGATTAATATCAGGCGATTTAAATAATGGAATAATCCCGCATGTTAGCAAATGAGGCTTTCTGAGCGTCGCCATTCTGCTTTCAATCTTCCAGGCCTTTCACGGGAGTGATGGACGGTTCCCCAGGCAAAGTGTCAGCCGCCAGGGAGAGGCTCGGCATTAGGTGAGCGCCGACGTGGGATCCATCATTGTTATTTATCGTGTTTATCCACACCACTGCATATTTTAAAGCGGCAGAGGTGTGAAGAGAGTTCAATGCGGTAAAAAAAAAAAAAAAATCCTAATCCTTGTTTGCCGTCAGGCGTCTTGTCAATAGTTTTGATTCGAGGCGTTGGGTTTGGCTTGTGTAGGGACATCTGTTGCCAAAATCACAGAGGGAAAGGAAAAAAAAAACCTTAAATGCCATTCGCTGCAGTGATAAATGCAGTGTCGCAGTGAGGCAGAGCGCGTGCAAATGAGGCCTCGTCTTATCCAGGGCTCATTCTATTGGTTGTGCTTACTGGTGGCTAAATCATTCCTATGGTGGCATCTTATATTTCTTGGGGCATTGACATCTGCCAGCTATGCCCAAATGCTGAGGTCATTACAGAGAAGGATGCATTTCTCCTCTGAAACTGTCCCTTTTCTAGTTCCAACTCCCTCCATCCCTCTCTCTTCCACAACTGTCCTTCTTCTGGACTCAAATCCTTCAATTTCTCCATCTGCCCACAACTTTCCCTCTTCTGGACCCAAATCTTTAATCCTTCTTCTCCACAATTGTTCCTTTCCTGAACACAAATCTTTCATCCCTCTCTCCTCCTCAACTGTCCATCTTCTAGTTCCAACTCCCTCCATCCCACTCTCTTCCACAACTGTCCTCTTCTGAACCCAAATCCCTCCCTTTCTCTATCCTCCACAACTTTTACTCCTTCGGACCCAAATCCTTTTATCCCTTTCTGCTCCAAAGCTGTCCCTCTTCTAATCCCAACTCTCTCCATCCCTCTCTCCTCCATAACTGTCTCTCTTCTGGACCAAAATACCTCCAGCCCGCTCTTTCACAGTTGTCCTTCTTCTGGACTCAAATCCTTCAATTTCTCCATCTGCCAAAGCTTTCCCTCTTCTGGACCCAAATTTTCAATCCTTCTTTTTCTCCATCTGCCACAACTTTCCCTCTTCTGGACCCAAATCTTCAATCCTTCTTCTCCACAATTGTCCCTCACCTGAACACAAATCTTCCATCCCTCTCTCCTCCTCAACTGTCCATCTTCTAGTCCCAACTTCCTTCATCCCACTCTCTTCTACAACTGTCCTCTTCTGAACCCAAATCCCTCCCTTTCTCTATCCTCCACAACTTTTACTCCTTCGGACCCAAATCCTTTTATCCCTTTCTGCTCCAAAGCTGTCCCTCTTCTAATCCCAACTCTCTCCATCCCTCTCTCCTCCATAACTGTCTCTCTTCTGGACCAAAATACCTCCAGCCCGCTCTTTCACAGTTGTCCTTCTTCCAAATCCAAATCTCTTTATCCTTTTCTACTCTCCAGCTGTCCTTCTTGTAGACCCAAATCCTTCATCACTCTCTCTTCCACAACTGTCCCTCTTTTGAACCCAAATCCTTTCAATTCTCAATCCATCACAACTTTTCCTCCTCTGGACCCAGATACTTCTATCCCTCTCTCCACAATTGTCCCTCTTCTAGACTTAAATCCTTTCATTCTTTCTCTCCTCCTCAACTATCCCTGTCCTAGACCCAAATCCTTCCATCCCTTTCTCCTCCATAACTGTCCCTCTTCTATTCCCAACTCCCACCATCCTTCTCTCCTCCACAACTTTCCTTCTTGTAGAACCAAATGTCTCCATCCCTCTCTCCTCCACAGCTGTCCGTCTTCTAGACCCAAATCTTTCAATTCCTCCATCTGCCACAACTGTCCCTTTTCTGGACCCAAATCGTCCATCCCCTCTCCTCTCTCCTCCACAACTGTCCATCTTCTAGATCCAATACTCTCCATCACTCTCTCCTTCACAACTGTTCCTCTTCTGGATCTAAATCTTTTTGTCTGTCTCTCCTCCACAACTGTTCTTGTTGTAGACCCAAATCTTCCATGCCTCTCCTCCACAACTGTCTGTCTTCTGGATCCAAATCCTTCCATTCCTCTCCTCCACAACTGTCCCTTTTCTGGATCTGAATCCTTCCATTCCTCTCCTCCACAACTGTCCCTTTTCTGAATCCAAATCCTTCCATCTCTCTCCTCCACAACTGTCCTTTTTCTGGATCCGAATCCTTCCATTCCTCTCCTCCACAACTGTCTGTTTTCTGAATCCAAATCCTTCCATCTCTCTTCTCCACAACTGTTCTTGTTGTAGACCCAAATCCTCCATGCCTCTCCTCCACAACTGTCTATCTTCTGGATCCAAATCCTTCCATTCCTGTCCTCCACAACTGTCCCTTTTCTGGATCCAATCCTTCCATACCTCTCCTCCACAACTGTCCCTTTTCTGAATCCAAATCCTTCCATCTCTCTCCTTCACAACTGTCCCTTTTCTGGATCCAAATCCTTCCATACCTCTCCTCCACAACTGTCCCTTTTCTGAATCCAAATCCTTCCATCTCTCTCCTTCACAACTGTCCTTTTTCTTAATCCAAATCCTTCCATCTCTCTCCTCCACAACTGTCCTTTTTCTGAATCCAAATCCTTCCATCTCTCTCCTCCACAACTGTCCCTTTTCTGAATCCGAATCCTACTATACCTCTCCTGTACAACTGTCTGTCTTCTGGATCCAAATCCTTCCATACCTCTCCTCCACAACTGTCCTTTTTCTGAATCCAAATCTTTCCATCTCTCTCCTCCACAACTGTCCTTTTTCTGAATCCAAATCCTTCCATCTCTCTCCTCCACAACTGTCCTTTTTCTGAAACCAAATCCTTCCATCTCTCTTCTCCACAACTGTCCTTTTTCTGAATCCAAATCCTTCCATCTCTCTCCTTCACAACTGTCCCTTTTCTGGATCCGAATCCTACTATACCCCTTCTCTACAACTGTCTGTCTTCTGGATCCAAATCCTTCAATTCCTCTCCTCCATAGCCAGGGGCGGACTGACCATTAGAGCACTCGGGCACCGCCCGAGGGCCCGGGGTCAGTAGGGGGCCCCATGAAATGCCCCTGGTACCTTTTTCATAGGCTTTTTTGAGTGTGGGCAAGGACACGAGGGCCCATGATCCCCCATGAGTTGTGAGTCCGCCCCTGTCCATAGCTGTCCCTCTTCTAGACCCAAATACCTCTTCCACAACTGTCCTTCGTAATCCAAATCTCTATATATCTCCGTTTGTTGCTGTGTCATAAAACACTTTTTTTTGTCTTGTGTTTGTAAAATTTTGGGGGAAACATGAACAGAAATGTTTCAAAAACAATTCTTTTTTCCCAAAATGTTTTTACACTCAACGCCCCCCCCCCCCCCTCCTCTTTCGCTACCCCAGAGATTTAGATGTCGGGGCTTGTAGCTACAAAAACTGCACAGATGGCCCAGTTCTGTCCCGCGTTGATTACCGGCGCGCGCCTCGTCGAGCTACGGATTATAGAACCCCGCCGACTCCACAGATGCAGGACCAGCACTCTAAGCGGCACGTTAGACGAGGAGCAGGTGCGGTCACAGCCCAGCGCCTGACAAGCGCCACATCCGTCACGTATCCACTGTTAAGGATCCAGCCGAGGTGTCCATGCCAGGCCTGATAAATGGCAGTTCATCCAGAACAAAGCTCAGGGGAACCAGCCCATCCGCGCTAATGTAGAAACGCCAGAAAGAGCTGAGAGTCTGGAATCTGTAACCAGCTTGTCGCTGAGCCACCAACCTTGTCCGAGATGAAATATTTATGGCGCGCGACTTGTAAAAATATCATATATCAACTGACGCAAAAGCAGAGTCGACGGGACTTTGAAGAGAACCGGTCACGACTGCGCTTTTTTGCTTTCTGATTATTCCGTCTGAAATTTTTGAATGATTCAATACAGAGGCGCCCCTAGGGTTGGTGTCACCCCAGGGGCGGACTGACCATTTGGAAACTCTTGCACTGCCCGAGGGCCTGGGGTCAGTAGGGGGCCCCATGAGAAGCCCCTGGTCCCTTTTTCATAGGCTTTTTTGAGTTTGGACAAGGACACAGGGGCCCCATGATCCCCTATTGCCTGGGGGCCCCATGAGTTGTCAGTCCGCCCCTGTGTCACCCGGTGCGGTAACACTTGGTGACATCCCCCCCCCCCTTCCCGACGATCCCCTCAGAATGGATCGGATCTGCGGATTGAGCATAATGGATCGGACTCTGATCCATCATGCTCAATCTGCAGATCCGATCCATCCTGCCGGGATCGTCGGCTTGCTTTTCGTGGAGCGGGTCCAGGGTCACCCCGTATAGGTTGCATGCCGCTGATCCCCGCAGGATGGATCGGATCTGCGGATTGAGCATAATGGCTTGGAGTCCGATCCATTGTGCTCCCCAATCCGCAGATCCAATCCATCCCGTCGGCTTGCTTTACAGCTTACCTTTTGGTGGAGCGGGTCCAGGGTCACCCCGTATAGGTTGCATGCTGACGATCCCCGCAGATTGATGGGATCTGAGATTGGGGAGGATAATGGATCAGACTCCGATCCATTATGTTCAATCCACAGATCGAATCCATCCTGCGGGGATGGTCAGCATGCAACCTATACTGGGTGACACCGGACCCGCTCCACCAAAAGGTAAGTTGTAAAGAATGCCGACGATCCCGGCAGGATGGATCAGATCTGCGGCTTGGGGAGCATAATGGATCGGACTCAGATCCATGATGCTCAATCCGCAGATCTGATCCATCCTGCCGGGATCGTCGGCTTGCTTTTCGTGGAGCAGGTCCGGTGTCACCCCGTATAGGTTGCATGCCGGCGATCCCCGCAGGATGGATCGGATCTGCGGATTGAGCATAATGGATCGGAGTGAGCATAATTGATCGGAAACAGTCCAATCCATTATGCTCCCCAATCCGCAGATCCGATCCATTATGCTCCCCAATCCGCAGATCCGATCCATTATGCTCCCCAATCCGCAGATCCCATCCATCCTGCGGGGATCGTCGGCTTGCTTTACAGCTTACCTTTTGGTGGAGCGGGTCCGGTGTCACCCCGTTTAGGTTGCATGCCGACGATCCCTGCAGGATGGATCCGATCTGCGGATTGAGCATAATGGATCGGAGTCTGATCCATTATCCTCCCCAATCCTCAGATTCCATCAATCTGCGGCGATCGTCAGCATGCAACCTATACGGGGTGACACCGGACACGCTCCACCAAAAGGTAAGTTGTAAAGCAAGCAGACGGGATGGATCGGATCTGCGGATTGGGGAGCACAATGGATCGGACTCCAATCCATTATGCTCAGTCCGCAGATCCGATCCATCCTGTGGGGATCGTTGGCTTGCTTTACAACTTACCTTTTGGTGGAGCGGGTCCGGTGTCACCCCGTGCGGTAGGTGTCACCCGGCGTAACAGAGATTTAATTTTGTTAGTAACGTTGAGAGAAGGGCTTTAATGATTTTCATTATTATTTTTACATCTGTGAAAGGAGTCAGCTTGGGAGTTTGGTGTCAATTGAGGTCTGACAACTGCAACCTTGCCAAATACCTGACCTGGCATGCTGTCTTCTAGCATTGGAGTGTGCTTAACAGAACCTTAATTTTGGTAGTAACGTTGAGGGAAAGGCTTTCATGATTTTCATGAATATTTTTGGGTTTGTGAAAGGAGTCAGCAGAGTCTGACAGCTGTAACCTCGTCAAATACCTGTCCTGCTGTCTTCTAGCACCAGAGTGCACACAACAGATACTTAATTTTGTTAGTAACGTGTAGAGAAGGACTTTTGTGATTTTCATAATTATATTTGGATCTGTGAAAGGTGTCAACTTGGGAATCTGAGGTCATTTGAGGTCTGGCAACTGCAACCTTGCCAAATACCTGACCTGGCATGCTGTCTTCTAGCACCAGAGTGTGCATAATGGAGTCTTAATTTTGTTAGTGACATTGAGAGAAGGGATTTCGTGATTTTCATTTTTATTTTTGGATCTGTGAAAGGAGTCAACTGGGAGTTTGAGGTCAGTTGAGGTCTGACATTTGCAAATTTACCAAATACTTGACCTGGCATGCTGTCCTCCAGCACCTGAGTGCGCAGAAAAGAGTCAGAATTGTGTTAGTAATATTCAGAGAAGGACTTTCGTGATTTTCATTATTATTTTTGGATCTGTGAAAGGTGTCAGCTTGGAAGTCTGAGGTCAGGTGAGGTCTGACAACTGCAACCTTGTCAAATACCCATCCTGTTGTCTTCTAGCACCAGAGTACGCATAACAGAGTCTTAATTCTGTTAGTAACATTGAGAGAAAGACTTCTGTGATTTTCATTATTATTTGTGGATCCCTGATCAGGGAGTCTGAGGTCAGTTGAGGTCTGACAACTTCTCAATTACAGTACCTGTCTTGTTGTTTTCTAGCACTGGAGTGTGCATAACAGAGCCTGAATTTTAGTTGGCAAAAATGAGAGAGGGAACCTAAGGCACATAAACAGCCATCGTTTTTAGACTGTCCTTGAGCTGACCCTGCGATGGCCAACAGGGATTGTTCTGTTTCAAACAGATTATACCTCCTTTGAACCAGTCTGCCTGGCTAATATGGTCACCTGCTGACTTGGCACCCTCCACAGGCAGCGTAACTCTTCAATAAGACACGGAAGTTGAATCCAACCCAGTTTTACTTCAGACAATTGCAGTCATTTGAAGTGAAGAAAATGAGGCCTTTCCTAAGCCCTGTCTCTGCACCTAATACAGACTGAGGGAACGTGGAAAAAAGGTAGGGAGGGAGAACTAACCAGGAAGAAACAGGAGGGGAGGACAGAGGGAGAAACCAAAATCACATAGGAAACAAGTTGTAGCGGCTCAATACCTCCACTAGATTTTAGCATACTAACCTGATGCAGTTCAGAAAATGTACATGAAACTGGGGCAGAACTGGACGCGCCTGGTGTGCAGGAGCTCTAAATGGGCTGCTAACGATCGCGAGGCCGACAAAATCAGAACGGAGCCGTTTTCTTTTCAAAGCAGCACACCATCTGTGCATGGAGTCTGCAAAGGTGGGTGTAAAGTCAACCCAACTGACACTTGTCCAAAAAAATCGCTAAATTTAAATGCGCACACGGCGAGCTGGGCACGCGGCGGTTAATGCTTTGGTGAGTTCCTGCTCTTGCAGTGCCCGTGGAGCCATAATGTTTGTGCCGGCGATGAAAAGACACATTCAGCAAGGTGACATCAGCTGCTCTCATATGATGCATGTAAACAAGCCATCTCCTCCGGGCTCCAGCTAACCGCAGCATCATCAAGGCACAGCATGGCCTCATCTGACCAGACGCAGCCCTCTCCTGTCCCGGGGCGGCCATAAACAACAATAACATGACGCCATGAAGGCCGGCTACAAGGAACGGCTGCTGTGTGAATTGCATACAATCATTTAAGGGAACTTTCTTTATAACCTCCAGATGCCACCTAACGTGCCCTCATCACAGCGTCGAAATGCGTTCCCATCAGCAGCCGTTTTTTCAAGCATTTTTCTGGTTCACTACAATAATCCATAACTGGAGTGGCCTGACTGATGATTAATTATATCCCCCTCTGATTAACAGGTGACCCACTCTAGGGTTCAGGGACAAAGCTGGGCTAGGGGGCGCTCCTGTCCTCTTCCTGAATGCACTGTCATCCTCTGCAGGCCGTAAAGGAAAAGCCATCAACCTGCCGGCTAGCAATTATACAAGAGCTGGTAGTGCTCTTTAACTGCTCTGTTGGAAAAAACCCTGCTGTTCACAGGGTTCAATAGCTCAAGCTCTGAGTTACATAGACAGAGTCTCAATCAGAGAGGGAAGTCAGATAGAAATCTACTTTTGCTGTGCTCTCCCTCTCTTTCTTAATTTCTCTTTCTTTCTCACTCTTCTTTTCTCCCCCCCCCCCCCCAATTCAATAAACCCCTCTCTCTCCTTTTCCTTCTCCTTCTCTTCTATTTTCTGCTATTTTAGTTCTCCTTTTCTTCTCTTCTCTTTTCTTCTCATTCTCTTCTCCTCCTTTTCTTCTCCTCATTTTCTTCTCTTCTTCTCTTCTCCTTTTCTTCCTCCCCACCTCTCATACCAATCATTAAACCCCCTCTCTCTCCTTCCCTCTCTTTCTTATTGTTTTTTCTCTTATTCTATATTCACCCCCCCCCCCCCCCCCCCCATCATAGTGTTCTGTTAGCTCTGTATCTAATGTCTATATGGCTCCTCCTTTCTCCTCAGATGGAGTTTCGACAAGAGAGAGTATCTGATGGCAAACGGTTTCTCCTTCTCTTTCCTTCTTCTCCTTCTCTTTCATTCTTCTCCTTCTCTTTCATTCTTCTCCTCCTTCTCTTTCATTCTTCTCCTTCTCTTTCTTTCTTCTCCCTCTTCCTTCTCTTTCCTTCTCCTTCTCTTTCCTTCTCCTTCTCTTTCCTTCTTCTCCTTCTCTTTCCTTCTTCTCCTTCTCCTTCGCGTTCTTTTTCTCCTTCTCTTTCCTTCTCCTTCTCTTTCCTTATTCTCCTTCTCCTTCGCGTTCTTTATTCTCCTTCTTCTCTTTCCTTCTCCTTCACTTTCCTTCTTCTCCTTCTCTTTCCTCCCTTCCGTCTCTTTAATTCTTCTCCTTCTTGTTCTTTATTCTCCTTCTGCTCTTTCCTTCTCCTTCTCTTTCCTCCCTTCCTTCTCTTTCCTTCTTCTTCTCTTTCTTTCTTTTCCTTCTCTTTCCTTCTTCTCCTTCTATTTCCTTCTCTTTCCTTCTTCTCCTTCTCTTTCCTTCTCCTTCTATTTCCTTCTCCTTCTCTTTCCTTCTCTTCTCCTTCTTCTCCTCTCTTTCCTTCTTCTCCTTCTTTAGTCTCTTCTTCTCTTTCCTCCTCCTTCCTTCTCTTTCCTTCTTCTCCTCCTTCTCTTTCCTTCTTCTCCTTCCTTCTTCTCCTTCTCCTTCTCTTTCCTTCTCCTTCTCTTTCCTCTTCTCCTTCTCTTTCCTTCTTCTTTCCTTCTCTTCCCTTCTTCTCCTTCTCTTTCCTTCTTCTCCTTCTGCTTCTCCTTCTCGTTCTTTATTCTCCTTCTCTTTCCTTATCCTTCTTCTTCTCTTTTTCTTCTTCTCCTTCTTTTTCCTCCCTTCCTTCTCTTTCCTTCTTCTTCTTCTCTTCTTTCTTCTCCTTCTGCTTCTCTTTCCTCCTTCTCCTTCTCTTTCCTTCTTCTCTTTCCTCCTTCTCCTTCTCTTTCCTCCTTCTCCTTCTCTTTCCTTCTTCTCCTTCTCTTTCCTTCTTCTCCTTCTCTTTCCTTCTTCTCCTTCTCTTTCCTCCTTCTCTTTCCTCCTTCTCCTTCTCTTTCCTTCTTCTCCTTCTCTTTCCTTCTTCTCTTTCCTCCTTCTCTTTCCTTCTTCTCATTCTCTTTCCTTCTTCTCTTTCCTCCTTCTCCTTCTCTTTCCTTCTTCTCTTTCCTCCTTCTCCTTCTCTTTCCTTCTTCTCCTTCTCTTTCTCTTCCCTTCTTCTCCTCCTCCTTCTCCTACTTCTCCTTGTTCTTCTCCTTTTCTTCTCCTTCTTCTTCTCTTTCTCCTTTTCTTTTCCTTCTCCTTCTTTTTTCTTCTCCTCCTCCTTTCTTCTCCTCATTTTCTTCTCCTTTCTTCTCCTTCACTTCTTCCCCCCTCTCACCGATCATTAAACCCCCCCTCTCTCATTCCCTCTCTTTTTTTTTGTTTTTTTTCTCTAATTCCATGTTCACCACTGCCCCCCCTCCCTCCCCCCGCCCATCATAATGTTCTGTTAGCTCTGTATCTAATGTCTATATGGCTCCACCTTCCTCCTCAGATGGAGTTTCAATGAGAGAGAGAGTCTGATGGCAAACAGCTTCTCCTCTTCTCTTCTCTTTCCTTCTCCTTCTCTTTCCTTCTCCTTCCCTTTTCTTCTCTTCTCCTTCTCTTCTCTTTCCTTCTCCTTCCCTTTTCTTCTCTTCTCCTTCTCTTCTCTTTCCTTCTCCTTCTCTTTCCTTCTCCTTCTCTTCTCTTTCCTTCTCCTTCCCTTTTCTTCTCTTCTCCTTCTCTTCTCTTTCCTTCTCCTTCCCTTTTCTTCTCTCCTTCTTTTCTTCCCTTTTCTTCTCCTTCTCTAAGCAGATTACTTTTTAGCCTTAAATCAGACCTGGTATGAGCCTCTTGCAGTTCAGGTACAGCAGGATTGGGATTTGAGATGGAGAAGCAGTACAAGGAGCCAATCAGTTCATGTGCTGACAAAAGGCATTCTGGTTGGAGGAAAGAGCAAAGTGACAGAGAGATGAGCTCAACACTGTGCCGCTACTCCTTTTACTGACCAATTGCAGGTTGGGGGCTGGTCCGGGATGGTCTAGGCTCATAGGAAGTGGGATGAATGATTCCGGCCATCAAGCTGAGGACATCTAGTGGATGGGAGGAACCAGGGGAAGCTAAATATCAGCAGATTAAATTCAGCTTTAAAGCTTCCCAACTAGAAGATGGAAGGTGATCATTCACCTCTTAAACTTTTGAAGCCTCAGAAGATTTACAACCAGCCAACTTGAACAGAAGATAATTTGTAAAAAAAAAAAAAAAAATCTGAAAAATGTAAAAAAGGTTCTGATTGGTGACCCCAAATAATACATGACACCATGGGGTTTATTTACTAAAGCTGGAGAGTCCAAAATCAGACTCCCTTCTGCATAGAAACCAATCAGCTTCTAACCTCAGCTTGTTCAATGAAGCTTTGGCAATGAAACCTGGAAGCTGATTGGTTTCTATGCAGAAGGGAGTCTGATTTTGGACTCTCCAGCTTTACTAAATAAACCCCCATGAGACGGTCCTGACATCCTCAGTCTCAGTCTCAAGTCTCAGGGCCAAGTCCTCAAATGTCTATATGGCTCTTTATAAACAAATTACTTCTCCACTTGAGGTATCTACAAGGCAGGGCTGTATTTCCTAATATACGACATTCAACCGGACTTGTCAGAGCCATGTGTTGTAAATAATATTTGATTTACTTTGGAGGAAAATAAAAACTCCATTAGTCAAAGGACCTGCCAGCGTTAAGTTATTCACAGGTTGTACCATATTATGATTTAGAGTTTTAAAGGAAGCCATAAAGGTTGATTTCCCCTCGTCTTACCAGCAGCTTTATGCCAGATTTGTCTTTCAAGCCGCAGGGGTCAGCGTAGATGGAACTGGCGATCTATAAATTTCCCGGTCGTGAGTGACACCGCTACAGCATGAGTCAGAATATTGTGGGAGTCCAAATTAAAAAAAAAGAAAGAAAAATGTCCAGTTGTCAGACAAAGCGAGCCTTAAAATAAACTGCAACAGCAAACATGGGACCACTTTTAGCAGGTTCAGCCTGGACCAGGACAAGGGGTGGGCAGGTGGGGCAGCTGTCCTAGGCGCAGAGAAGCAAGGGGGTAAACAATAGATGCCAAATGGTACACCCACTCTACGGCATGCATTAACAGCGGGGGAGGGGGGTGCAATTCTGGATCCTTGCCCTGGACCCTGGATGACCCTGTCCCGGTACTGGGTGCAGCAAGTGGGCGGAGTTGGGAACCTGGGTTTGGGGAATCTCACCACTGAGTACCTGTATGCAGTTAAATCCTAACTCTGCCAATTTTTATTAGTTTTCAGTGATTGGGTAAGAGTTCAAAATTCTTTCCATTTTTTTTTTCCTCCACTGTGCAGGTTTTCCCTCACTTCCTGTCTGTGACACTCGTACAAGAAATAGGGGGTGGCAGGTGTCATTAGGCAGATAGGCAAAAATGGCAATTAAAACATTGTCAACCCTTTCCAATTCCCCCAACAGGGACACATAATTAACAAAGTCTCCAATCTGTCCAACAGGGGAGTAGATAAGGAGGGGGATATGGGGGTCTAAAATTATTATTATTATTATTATACAGTATTTATAAAGCGCCAATAGTTCGCTCAGCGCTGTACATTACAAAGGGGACAGAACATGTGGCAGAACAATACCAATACAATGCAAAACATGAGGGAATCGAGGGCCCTGCTCTTTCGAGCTTACAATCTAGGAGGGAGGGGATGGTGGTACAGGAGGAGATAGCTGTGGGGGATGGAGTGGTAGGAAGAGTGGAGGAGGTCGGCAGGTTAGCAGGGGGTGGGGTAGGCTTCCCTGAAGAGATGGGTTTGCAGGGTGCGCCTAAAGGAGAGGAGAGTAGGTGATAATCTAATGGGTTGGGGCAGGGAGTTCCAGAGGATGGGTGACACCCTGGAGAAGTCCTGGAGGCGGGCATGGGAGGAGGAGACCAGGGAACTAGATACCCTCAGAGTTTCCTGGCTGGTGCCCGCTCTAGGGCATTGAAGCCACATAGCCTACATATTCTTTTCTGTCCTCTCAGTAGAAGGCAGCATATACCCAGCATATAGGCAGGTGTGGTCTATTTTCTTCACTGCTCATTCGGAATGGCAATGCAGCTTGAGGAGGAAGTCTAAGGGAAACTGGGTTTCTCTCTGATTCCCTTGGTCACCTGGAGCAGCATTCTGGTTGGCTAAACTGGATCCAGGTGACCCTGGCAGCCATCTTGGGTGACGCAGAGTCTTGTTAAGTTCCTTCCCCCTGATTTTGGCATGATTTTGCAAAGTGGCTAGTGTAGGGATAGCACATCCATCTGTCATGGACAGCACTAGCGGTAGGGAGAGGTTCTGGAAGAGTAGGTAAAGCTTAAGACCTACGTCTGCAACGTCAGCAAGCTCACCTTTGGGTTGGACCAGCCAAGTTGTATTCTGCTTCCCATGACAGGCGCTGTATTAATTTCAGTCCTACACATCACTGAGTCTTCATTCCAACTGTTGTAAGTTCCCAGATGGGTGAGCTCCCCATTGGGCTGTTGTACTGTTACAAGTTCTTTAATACATTATTTCCTGCTTTCCAGGCCTGAGTGTGTTTTCTGCCGCTGCACCAAGCTGCACCTACCCCAGGAAAGTATACCCATTCTAAGGCATTGAGGTCTATGGGCAGTTATACGCAGCACCTTGGCTTACTGGGTGCAGAAATATGCCTGTATTTATGTCGTACCTGGCCCCATATGCCCTTGTGCATGAGGCCTTTGTGTACAAGGACTGTAGCATATATTATTGTGTAGGCTCAGGTAGGCTCCTTCCACTGTTAGAAACGTTTTGCCACACTTATAATGCACAGCAAAACACACGCAGTCACCATATTTTTCCCCTTTGGGTGTCCAAGGTGGGACGCCATTCCTTCAGGAAAAAAATATCTATGGCCCTGGTGAACACTGGGGGAAGGGTGACTGAGGAAATGCTTGTGGTTGACCAATCTTTCCACAGGAACCCCTCAAATAATGTTCTGTTCCCTAGGAACTCTTGCTAAATGAAACTCCTGGGTTGTCCATGGGAAAGAGTCTCTTACATTGGTGGTTATTAGGAAGAATGCAATCCATATAGTAGTGATTAGACACCCAATGTTACAGTCAGCTAAAAAGATAAGTTGGTTTGTGCTGCTGGTGTTGGTCCTAGAACTTTGCAGGCACCATCAGTTAAGAGGTCAATCAGCCACACCTCAAGGTGCCCCTAGGAACCTCTGAAGGAACCCTAGGATTCCATGGAACCCTAGTTGAGAATGGCTCCAATAGACTGATGGCAGCAGCTCAGCCTAGGCAGAGTCCATAGACTGGAGCTCAAGGGTGGATTTTTATGATACCCCTCCAGGTATCATATAGTGCACAGCAAAACACATGCAGTCACCATATTGTTCCCCTTTGGGTGTCCAAGGTTGGATGCCAATCCCCCCAGGAAAAAAATATGTATGGTCCTGGTGAACACTGGGGGAAGGGTGACTGAGGAAATGCTTGCAGTTGACCACTCTTTCCACAGGAACCCCTCAAATAATTTTCTGTTCCCTGGGAACTCTTGCTTAATGAAACTCCTGGGTTGTCCATGGGAAAGAGTCTCTTACATTGGTGGTTATTAGGAAGAATGCAATCCATATAGTAGTGATTAGACACCCAATGTTACAGTCAGCTAAAAAGATAAGTTGGGCCGTGCTGCTGGTGTTGGTCCTAGAACTTTGCAGGCACCATCAGATAGGAGGTCAATCAGCCATGCCTCAAGGTGCCCCTAGGAACCTCTGGAGGAACCCTAGGATTCCATGGAACCATGATTGAGAATGGCTCCAGTAAACTGATGGCAGCAGCTCAGCCTAGGCAGAGTCCGTAGACTGGAGCTCAAGGGTGGATTTTTATGATACCCCTCCAGGTATCATATAGTGCACAGCAAAACACATTCAGTCACCATATTGTTCCCCTTTGTGTGTCCAAGGTTGGATGCCAATCCCCCCAGGAAAAAAATATGTATGGTCCTGGTGAACACTGGGGGAAGTGTGACTGAGGAAATGCTTGCGGTTGACCAATCTTTCCACAGTAACCCCTCAAATAATGTTCTGTTCCCTAGGAACTCTTGCTAAATGCAACTCCTGGGTTGTCCATGGGAAAGAGTCTCTTACATTGGTGGTTATTAGGAAGAATGCAATCCATATAGTAGTGATTAGACACCCATTGTTACAGTCAGCTAAAAAGATAAGTTGGGCCGTGCTGCTGGTGTTGGTCCTAGAACTTTGCAGGAACCAACAGAAAGGAGGTCAATCAGCCATACCTCAAGGAACCTCTGGAGGAACCCTAGGATTCCATGGAACAATGATTGAGAATGGCTCCAGTAGACTGATGGCAGCAGCTCAGCCTAGGCAGAGTCCATGGATTGGAGCTCAAGGGTAGCTTTTTATGATACCCCACCAGGTAAAAAAAAATATCCAAAACCAAATAAAAAGTTTTGGCCAGAGCTGGGAGCTGACTTTTTATGCTGTATTAGCAGTAAAGAGAATCTTCCAGGTTCTGGAATATTTAAACTACTAAAATGTCTTTTTAGAACTCAGCTATTGGCATTACGGCCCCTATTTCCAGACCCTGCATGGGGTATTACACTTGCTGCAATCTGCTGAAAAAGGAAATATGGATTTAGGGCGGACTGCGCTTAAGAAAAAAAAAAAGTCAGTACGCCTTTCATACTCCGTCTGCATCCCTCGGAGCCGGGCTGTGAGCCGCTGCGTTGGGTTTATGTTATTATTTGGATGTTTCACTGACACATCTCTTCACAGGCTCCCCGGAGGGAATCGGCATTATTAAAATGCAAATGAACCTAAAATCATACATTAAAGCTCTCGCCAAACAGGCGTGACATGATGTGGGCAGATGGGAGCCCGCTGTCGTTCGGAGATACTGGAATGGTGGGAAGCAGCGAGTTGCAGGCTTGGGCGCATGTGCGCATGCTTATACATCTTACAAATACGGTTCTGATCTGAAATATGAGGCTGTAGGCGTAGAAGCTGCTGTGATCTCAAAGGATTCCCCTTGTAAAGCCCTGCCGGAGTCTTTAGAAGAGTATTTAGGCTGAAGATTTGAGACTGTAGTCTGGTAAATTGGCCTTTCTCATGAGAAGCCTATCGCATGCGCAACTCCCAAATATGAGGCTGGAGTTCTACAAGCTGCTGTGGCCTAAAAGGAGTTCTCAATAAAAATACTCAACCAGTATCAATAGAAGATGTTCGAGTTGCAAATCTGACTCTATAGTCTGGTTGTTAAAACAGTTCCAGAATCCTTATTACTACTTCCAATGGTACTTGCAGAATCCCTGCCAGGACTTCCAATGGTACTTGCAGAATCCCTGCCAGGACTTCCAATGGTACTTGCAGAATCCCTGCCAGGACTTCCAATGGTACTTGCAGAATCCCTGCCAGGACTTCCAATGGTACTTGCAGAATCCCTGCCAGGACTTCCAATGGTACTTGCAGAATCCCTGCCAGGACTTCCAATGGTACTTGCAGAATCCCTGTCAGGACTTCCAATGGTACTTGCCAGGGGTGGACTGACAACTCACAGGGCCCCGGGCAATAGGGGATCATGGGGCCGCTGTGTTCTTGCCCAAACTCAAAAAAGCCTATGTACCAGGGACATCTCATGGGGCCCCCTACAGACCCTGGGCTCCCAGGCAGTGCCAAATGGTCAGTCCGCCCCTGGTACTTGCAGAATCCCTGCCATTACTTCCAATGGTATTCCCATAATCCCTGCCAGAACTTCCAGTAGTACTCAAAGAATTTTTGCCAGTACTTCCAATGGTACTCACAGAATCCCTGCCAATATTTCCAATGGTATTTGCATAATCCGTGATGGTACTTCCAGTAGTACTCAAAGAGTTCTTGCCAGTACTTCCAATGGTACTCGCAGAATCTCTGACAGTACTTCAAATGGTATTTGCAAAATCCTTACCGGTACTTCCAATGGTGCTCACAGAATACCTGCCAGTACTTCCAATGGTTCTCGCAGAATCCTTGCCAGTACTTCCAATGGTATTCCCATAATCCCTGCCAGAACTTCCAGTAGTACTCAAAGAAATCTTGCCAGTACTTCCAATGGTACACGCAGATCCATGCCAATATTTCCAATGGTGTTCTGTGCTAAAATGTCCAGTAGTACTCGCAGAATACCTGGCAGTACTTCCAATGGTACTCGCAGAATACCTGCAGTACTTCCAATGGTACTCGCAGAATACCTGCCAGTACTTCCAATGGTACTCGCAGAATACTGCCAGTACTTCCAATGGTACTCGCAGAATACCTGCCAGTACTTCCAATGGTACTCGCAGAATACCTGCCAGGACTTCCAATGGTACTCGCAGAATACTTGCCAGTACTTCCAATGGTACTCGCAGAATACCTGCCAGTACTTCCAATGGTACTCGCAGAATACCTGCCAGTACTTCCAATGGTACTCGCAGAATACCTGGCAGTACTTCCAATGGTATCGCAGAATACCTGCCAGTACTTCCAATGGTACTCGCAGAATACCTGCCAGTACTTCCAATGGTACTCGCAGAATACCTGCCAGTACTTCCAATGGTTATTGCCCATAATCCCTTCCAGAACTTCCAGTAGTAGTATTTAAAGAATTCTTGCCAGTACTTCCAATGGTACTTGCAGAATCCCTGCCAGTACATCCAATGGTGCCTGTCACCTGCCTTGTTGCAAGAGCTATAGCACTGGCCTGCAAGATTGCCTGACAGTTGCTGACCCTGATTGACCCAGAAAATTCTTATTCCTGCTGCCTGTCAAGACCTGGACCTGACTATTCTTCTGCTGCCTACCATGACCTGTGCCTTGACCTGACTATTCTTCTTCCTGCTGCCTGCCATGACCCCTGCCTAGACCAGACTATTCTTCTGCCTGCTGCCTGCCATGACCCCTTCCTGGACCTGACTATTCTTCTGCCTGCTGCCCACCATGACTCCTGTCTGGACCTGACTGACTATTCTTCTGCCTGCCATGACCTGTGCCTGGATCTGACTACTCTTCTGCCTGCCATGACCTGTGCCTGGACCTGACTATTCTTCTGCCTGCTGCCTGCCATGACCCCTGCCTAGACCTGACTATTATTCTGCCTGCTGCCCACCATGACTCCTGTCTGGACCTGACTATTCTTCTGCCTGCCATGACCTGTGCCTGATCTGACTATTCTTCTGCCTGCCATGACCTGTGCCTGGATCTGACTACTCTTCTGCCTGCCATGACCTGTGCCTGGACCTGACTATTCTTCTGCCTGCTGCCTGCCATGACCCCTGCCTAGACCTGACTATTCTTCTGCCTGCTGCCCACCATGACTCCTGTCTGGACCTGACTATCTTCTCTGCCCATGACCTGTGCCTGGATCTGACTATTCTTCTGCCTGCCATGACCTGTGCCTGGACCTGACTATTCTTCTGCCTACTGTCTGCCATGACCCCTGCCTAGACCTGACTATTCTTCTGCCTGCTGCCCACCAAGACTCCTGCCTGGACCTGACTATTCTTCTACCTGCTGCCTGCCAATGACCCCTTCCTGGACCTGACTATTCTGCCTGCTGCCTGCATTGACCCCTGCCTGGACCTGACTAGTTTTCTGCCTGCTGCCTGCCAAGACCCTTGCCTGCACTTAACTACACTTCTGCTTGCTGCCTGACTACACTCCTGCCTTCTGCCTGCCTAAACCCCTGCCTGGGCCTGACAACTCTTCTTCCTGCTGCCTGCACCTAAATACTCCACTGCTTATTGCTTTGTCCTGCAGTCTCCATGGTGTAGCCGCCCACACTCTCGTAAATCCAACGCAGCACTGAGAGTAGGGCATGTCGTGTTCAGCAATCCATCCTGCCTGCCAACATGTCCTACGGAAGTTATTGGGACCAATGGATGCGTTGTGTTGCCATGTTGTGGTTTACCAAGCACCGCCCCAACGCACCGATGTGAAAGGACCCTGAGCATCGGTTGGGTATGGCCAAAAGCCAACTACGACCAGCATGGCGACATCTCAAAGGCTACAAAATTGGTCATTTCACCTAAACGGGACGCTCATCCCTAATCTTCACCTTGGGTGCCAGAGGACCTCCTTGCCCCAGAACTGGATGGGCACCCTGGAGGTAGGTATACACCACCCAAGCGCACCCCCCTCCCCCCGCCAGGCACACCACGTCCGCCGTACATCCCCCCCCCCTTCTATACGCACAACAGTTGGAGGTTTTACCCTTCCCAAAGTCACCGACGATGAAGCCAAGCACGGAGCCAAGCCAAGCTTCGTCCACATCGTAGCAATTTGTCAAGAAAAAGTGGCGCGCATCGCGAAGGCTCGTCACGTATGCCCCGTAATGGAGATGCAAAGCACTTCTAAAAAGCAGGAGGGAATATGCAACCGCACACGTAGATAAATGGACGCGCATCCATAATCCCCCCGTCGGTTCGCGGTTCAAGGGTCGGACGCATGGAAAATCGATGCCATTAGCATCAACCACTCCTAATGGAACAAATAAATAAGGAAGATGAACCGGCGGCAGAGTGAAAACGCAGATTTAACCTCGCGGGAGAGGAAGGTAAACACAGCAAATGGGGCTAAAATGTATTATATATTTTCTTCATCACGGGGGAGGGGGGAGGGGGTCATGTGACCCATTTAAAGGGACAATCTCCCTGAGGAATGTTTCTTCAGAAAATTGACGGAAAGTCAACGTGGAATAAAAACATACAGTCCCCCCCCCCCCCCCCCAGTTTTTGTTTTCCAAAATGCTTTGGAGAGATACAGTCAGATGTGCGCCTTGAAGCCCCGCCTCTTTTTATGATTTTTAGCCACCGCCTTGTGCACGATTGGCCATGTGATTTGGCAACTCGCCACTTTATATCCAGGCGTTGGGATAAACGTCTTAAAATGTTGCATTCTCTACTTTGCCAAAATTGAACGTTTCTATTGATCACAATAAGATGCGACTTTTGAGAGGTTACGCGGCACTCAAGTCGTATGAAAGTCGCACCAAAGTACTGCAGGAGCCTTTTAAAAGTGGCTGCGACTTTGAACTCTTAAGTTGTCAGCCTACAAAGACATATTGGGCAATTTCATGCGCACGGTGCGCAGAAGTCACCAACTGTCTGCAGAGTCAATAGCTAAAGACCTCCAAACTTGGTGTGGCCTTCAGATGAGCCCAACAACAGTGTGTAGAGAGCTTCATGGAATGGGTTTCCATGGCCGAGCAGCTGCATCCAAGCCTTCCATCACCAAGTGCAATGCAAAGCGTCGGATGCCGTGGTGTAAAGCACGCCGCCACTGGACTATAGAGCAGCGGAGATGTGTTCTCTGGAGTGACCAATCACGCTTCTCTGGCCATCTGATGGACATGTCTGGGTTTGGCGGTGGCCAGGAGAACGGTAATTGCCTGACTGCATTGTGCCAAGTGTAAAGTTTTGGTGGAGGGGGGATTAAGGTGTGGGGTTGTTTTTCAGAGGTTGGGCTTGGCCCCCTAGTTCCAGTGAAGGGAACTCTTAAAGCAACGTTTTGGACAATTTCTGGGAGGAGTTTGGGGGATGTCCCCTTCCTGTTCCAACATGACTGCCCACCAGTGCACAAAGCAAGGTCCATAAAGACATGGAGGAGCCAGTTTGGGGTGGAGGAACTTGACTGTCCTGCACAGAGTCCTGACCTCAACCCCATAGAACACCTTTGGGATGAATTAGAGCGGAGACTGCGAGCCAGGCCCCCTCCCCCGACATCAGTGCCTGACCTGACAAATGTGCTTCTGGAAGAATGGTCCAACCTTCCCATAGACACCCTCCTAAACCTTGTGGACGGCCTTCCCAGAAGAGTTGAAGCTGTTATAGCTGCAAAGGGCGGGGCCAACTAATATTGAACCCTACGGACTAAGACTGGGGGGTCATTAAAGGTCATGTGTGTGGGAAGGGGGCGGGGCCAACTCAATATTGAATCCTACGGACCAAGACAGGAGGCCATTAAAGGTCGTGTGCGTGGAAAGGCCGGCCGACCCAATATTGAACCCTACGGACTAAGACTGGGGGCCCATTAAAGGTCATGTGTGTGTGGAAAGGCCGGCCGACCCAATATTGAACCCTACGGACTAAGACTGGGGGGCCATTAAAGGTCGTGTGTGTGGAAAGGTCCAGTTTTTTGCGTTTTGGCATCTTGCAGAGTTTTAGTATAGGAGCCGTTTTTTGGGTAAAAGGCCGGCCGACCCAATATTGAACCCTACGGACTAAGACTGGGGGGCCATTAAAGGTCATGTGCGTGGAAAGGGCGGGGCCCAACTCAACATTGAACCCTACGGACTAAGACTGGGAGGCCATTAAAGGTCATGTGCGTGGAAAGGCCGGCCGACCACTTACTTGGGGCAATATCATGTATATATATATATGGTAAGGTAAGTATGTCATCATAATTATTGCATAAATAGCACTCAAGATGAAGAATCCCATTCTTCTCAATGGGCCTTTTCACACCTGAGCGTTGCGCCATATCTTGTGTGACGCGCCAAAAAAGTACATGAGTTTTTTTTGGGAAGAATCACATTTTGAACAATGCCATTTTGTAACCTACCAACATGTGTTTTTCATGCCGTAAAAAAAGCCCGTGACATCACTTGTTTGTGTGTGGCCATATCCACTTTAAAATGTGCAAAAAAAGCGCGGATCGTTTTTTTGGCTGAGAATGCGACATTTTGAACAATGCCATTTAGCCCGTGACATCACTTGTTGCCGTGTGGACATATCATTTCTTAAAATGTGCAAAAAAACCGCGCGTATTGTGCGTTTGTGCGCTGAGTTGCGAGTTTTTTGCGTGTGTTTTGACAGCATTGGCAGGCGTTTTGGCATTCACTGTTGTTGTGTGGCCTTGCGTTCATCATGCCTAAAATGCAAAAAAAAACGGATCGTGCATTTTTGCGCTGAGTTGCGACATTTTTGCGTGTTTTAGGCATTTGCAGGCGTTTTCACCCCTGAAATCACTTGTTGCCGTGTGGACATACTTAAAATGTGAGTTTTTTCTGGTTGGGTGTTTTTTTGTTACAGCATTTGCGCTTCAGGCGTTTTCGATTAGCCAGTGACATCACTTGTTGCCGGTGGCCATATCAGCTTTAAAATGTGCAAAAATGCGCGTAGTGCGGACATATTTGCGCGGATCATTTTTTTGTGCTGAGTTGCGAGTTTTTTGCGTGTGTTTTGTTACAACATTCAGGCGTTTTCGTATTAGCCCGTGACATCACTTGTTGTTGTGTGGCCATATCACTTTAAAATGTGCAAAAAAAGCGCGGATCGTGCATTTTTGTGCTGAGTTGCGAGTTTTTTGCGTGCGTGTTTTGTTACAGCATTTGAGCTTCAGGCGTTTTCATATTAGCCCGTGACATCACTTGTTGCCGTGTGGACATATCTTTTTAAAATGTGCAAAAAAAAGCGCGGATCGTGCGTTTTTGCGCTGAGTTGCGAGTTTTTTTTGCGTGTGTTTTGTTACAACATTTGCTCTTCAGGCGTTTTCGTATTAGCCCGTGACATCACTTGTTGCCGTGTGGCCATATCAGCTTTAAAATGTGCAAAAAAACGCGCGGATCGTGCGTTTTTGTGCTGAGTTGCGAGTTTTTCGTGCGTGTGTTTTGTTACAGCATTTGAGCTTCAGGCAGGCGTTTTCGTATTAGCCCGTGACATCACTTGTTGCCGTGTGGCCATATCTTTCTTAAAATGTGCAAAAAAAAAAGCGCGGATCGTGCGTTTTTTGCGCTGAGTTGCGATTTTTTTGCGTGTGTTTTTGTTACAACATTTGAGCTTCAGGCGTTTTCGTATTAGCCCGTGACATCACTTGTTGCTGTGTGGCCATATCCGCTTTAAAATGTGCAAAAAAAGCGCGGATCGTGCATTTTTGCGCTGAGTTGCGAGTTTTTCGCGTGTGTTTTGTTACAGCATTTAAGCTTCAGGCGTTTTCGTATTAGCCCGTGACATCACTTGTTGCTGTGTGGCCATATCAGTCTGAAAATGTGCAAAAAAAGCGCGGATCTTGCGTTTTTTTTGCGCTGAGTTGCAATTTTTTTTTTTCCGTGTGTTTTGTTACAACATTTGAGCTTCAGGCGATTTTTTTTCGTATTAGCCCGTGACATCACTTGTTGCCGTGTGGCCATATCCGCTTTAAAATGTGCAAAAAAAAGCGCGGATCGTGCGTTTTTGCGCTGAGTTGCGAGTTTTTTGCGTGTGTTTTGTTACAACATTTGAGCTTCAGGCGTTTTTGTATTAGCCCGTGACATCACTTGTTGCCGTGTGGACATATCTTTCTTAAAATGTGCAAAAAAAGCGCGGATCGTGCGTTTTTACGCTGAGTTGCGAGCTTTTTGCGTGTGTTTTGTTACAACATTTGAGCTTCAGGCGTTTTCGTATTAGCCCGTGACATCACTTATTGCTGTGTGGCCATATCAGATTT